>CM069142.1:71279-127727 GCA_035221665.1 Okamejei kenojei
GAAAATGTGGGGATAACAATTAAAGAAATGAATAGGGTTGAAGATGGAAAGAAGATTAAATTAGGGGGTGATAATGGAATGGAAATAAGATAGTAAGGGTGACATTGAAATATCTATGGTGATAATCAATACTTTCTCTGGGCAAAGCTCGAGTCAGCAACGAAAAGATTTGGAGGTGAGAGGAATTTTGGAAGCGAGTCTGTGTCCTGGGCTATGGAGCGGATAGGGGGGGGGAAGAGGAGCCAGCTCTTTGTGTCTTCTAACGCGGACCCTAGTATGCTATGACTCTTTTACTACTATCCTGACTGCGGCTATATCTAATGCA
The DNA here is from genome assembly GCA_035221665.1 of Okamejei kenojei. NCBI lineage: Eukaryota > Metazoa > Chordata > Chondrichthyes > Rajiformes > Rajidae > Okamejei > Okamejei kenojei. The sequence goes on from CM069142.1 coordinate 71,605, forward strand.
TGACCTTTCTTACAAATACTAGATTTAAGAAGGAAAACTAACGTAAACCACAAACCCAGCTCCTCCTCCTTGCTATAATCACTCCTAAATTCCTATATACAGCCCGATTGCCCTGCCATCAAATATCCTTTCGCTCCCCCATCTTTTTCTTTACAAATGAGCTAGTCTTTCGGTCTTAGGCATTCTTTGTTTCACATTATGATAGGAAAGGATCTGTTAGTACCCCCTGTATTGAATGGAGATAACAATTATCACATTTATAATACCTTTTACACAATTACATACAAACAAACATACCCAACAACTGCTTCCTTTCATACTGTCCAGTTAACATCAATGCTTTTTTTTTTAAATACTGCTAAGGGTTTTACTTCCCGCTTCATCACCGTCCACTGTTCCTCCTTCCTCATGAACGTGATCGACGGTCCTTTAAACCCGAATCGCGTGGGTGTCCACCCTTTTTCTTTTGTTCGTAATGCTGTCTCGTTTGTCAGCAATACTATTACGGTCCATCCACCTGGGCTGAGTTTCTCCTCCTTCCAATTTTGACCAGTACCCATCGCACCGGCCTTTACAGCATGTATTCGAAAGTCAAAGTGGCGGGCTATTGAGCCCAATAATCCTTTCGCTTTTAATTCTGTAAGGGAACGGGAACAACTGCCAGTAAATAGTTTTTTCCTCAAGAATACATCACCAATCCCTCAAAGTTTGGTGTCCTTTCCACCTTCCCCAAAATAATGCAAAAATCCCAAACAACAATTCATATTGAACACCAGCAATCTCCTTTCTTGGTGCCGTCCGTATTCGCAAAAGAGCAATTGGTAAACATTTATCCAGGGTAACCCGTCTCCTCCAATTAATTTGATATCTTGAATTTTTTAGAGTGGCATTCACTCCCGCTCCACTCTCTCCGAACTCTGGGGGTGCCATGGAGTAATGCAGCTTCCAGAGTTATGTCCCAAGGCGTGGACCAAATAAATCGGAGCACCTTGGAAGCAAAAATGTGTTTCCTCCGATCTATCTATGATTCATTACTCCATATCAAGATGATTTGTTCCAACAATATCTAGTAACTGGCCTGGCAGAGTGGCATTTATCTGTGAAATGCCTTCTACCCACCTGGAGAAGTGATCCATCCTGTAACCAAAAGATATTTCCACTGCTGTACTTTTGATAATTCTGTGAATTCTACCCTGTATTTCACTGGAAGGGTCTAATGGCCTATGTTTTGTCCTCCCCCCTGGGACAGCTCACATTACCTTCTTATTCACCTTTTGACACACTACACAAACCAGACACCCGCCTGCCTTGCTAAAGTATAAATGCCTCTACAGCATAAGTCCGTAGGATCATGTCGCCAGAGCCTGAGCGTCCCATGCGATAGCGCAGTAGTGTGTTCTAATCAAATCCCCTCGTCAAATCCATTCGTAATTATTTTTTTTTGTCCGGCTTCCCACCACGATCCCGTCCGTGGACGCGCCGGGCACGCCAAAAAAAAACCTCCATTCATTTTATCTGTCCTCCTCCCGCTAGAATACAGGTATCTTCTCTAATCCCCTCTCCTCAATGGTATCATGAGACAGGCATTTTTACCGTTCCATCTGTCGCCACTAACTAGCGGCACTATCGACTGCCCTATTCCCTCTTACTTCCAGCGAATTCCTCTCCTGTGGCCTGCTACATGTACCACCGCTATTCTTTCTGGCACTTTTAGTGCATCCAAAGCTTCTCACTAAACTGTTCATGAGCCAACTCTTTCCCTCCGGGCTGTAACACACCTCTTTCTTTCCCAGATTTTTCCAGGTGTGTACCCACCCCCAAAGGCATACTTGGAGTCCGTATACACATTCCCTTCTTCTCTCCCTTTCAATAGGTTCCAATGCCCTCAGAATGCATACAATTCCACAAGTACGTTTTGCGCGGACCAACTTCCAGGTAACCTGCCTGCTCCACATTTTTCAAACCCTTCTCCGGTTATTATAGCATCACCCACAAAACCTTTTTTTCCGTCTATGCACGGAAGACCATCAATGATCCATCTTTCCCCTGTCTCAAGCGGTCGTTCTCTAAATCTTCCCTACTCTTTGTCTGAAGTTTCTATTACTCACACAACATGTTCCTGAAAACTCCCCTTCCTGCTCAGCACCTGCCGAGTCAAAAAACTGAGAGGGATTTAGGTGTTATATCCTTACTAATGGTCAAATCATTCTTTTCCATAAGTCTAACCTCATACGTCAAGATTCTAGAATCCGTCAACCACCGACTGGACTTCTGTTAGTATCAGTCCGGACTGTTGGGAGTTACAACCACCAGAGTTTCCTCCAAACGTCAATTTCCTACTTTCCTCCACTAACACTGCTGTGCCGCTACCGCTGAATACAAATACTGGCCATCCCCGCGATACTGGCTCCAAGAGTTTGGAGAGGAACGCGACAGGCTGTTTTGGAGTGCCGCTTCCCTCCTTTCTCTTGGGTCAGTACTCCAGCGCGAATTCCATTTCCTGCATTTACAAAAAGATGGAATGGCTGGTCAATAGACGGAGACCTGTACAGGGGCATTGATTAAACTGTTTTCTTTAATTTCCTAAACTGGTGTTCGTCCCCGGATTCCCACTTTACTTTAATCATTTTCTTCACTTAAATTTATCATATAGAAACCTAACCTGTGGGGTATAGTCCCATCTATCCATATCTAACAATATCCAAACAGTCCAGAAACTTCACTAATCTCCTTCTTATTCTTCGGACATTGGCAGTCCGGTAGTCCCGCGATCCTTTCCGGGTTTATCGCCTTTTTCCATCGCTTATCAAGTGTCCTAGATATTTAACTTCTCGTTCTAACAAACTGTAACTTACTTTAGACCACTCTCAACCCCTTTTCCCACAGAAAGATTTCAGGAGGGCTATTGTTGCGTCCTTAACTGCCTCCTCTTCTTCCCCTGAAGGTAATAAATCGTCCACATACTGCACAGCTGTGTCTCACAGATCCTCGGACTCCTCTAATACTTTTCATATCTGTCCAGACAGGTTCGGGACTCTGTAAATCCCTGGAGGGAGTGTATCCACCGATTACTGCTGTTTCCTTTGGGTCTCTGGGTTTTCCCATTCCAAAACGCAAAAAGGTCCCGGCTCTCTTCACTCAGGGGACAGCTTCCAAAAAGCTCTTTTAAATCATCCACACTGAACCACTTTTGATTCGGGTAAATCCGTCCCATTATGGTTATACGGGTTCGGGAGACCCACCGGGTGTCCCGCGTTCTAACTACCATTATTTAATTCCCTGAGATCCTGACCATCTTGAACGTCCCGTCGGTTTTCCTTATCGGGGAGTACGGGTGTTAATGGGGCATACAACTCTCTAATAGACCGTCCCTTTAGTAAGTTCCTTCTCTATAATTGTGCTGAAGTCCCTCGTCTCCTTCCTTCCATAGAAATTGGATATTGCCTTACCCGCACTATCCTCACCTTCTTTTTTCACAGTCAATTATACAATTGAACTATTATCTGTCCCCCTAACGGGGCTGTTCCCATTCCTAATTGGATTTGTAATCCTCTCCCCATCAAATTTATCCCACGCTCTTGTTACCAAGATTAACTCTTCTATAGTTCTCCCCCGATTCTCATTTTTTACCACCACCCCCTTCTGCCCTCGGGTTATGTCAACACTTTTTCCTTCTACCCCTGAGAATCTAACCTGTTTTTTTTTTAACCCAATCTCATTCCTTCTGGACCATATGTTTATACTCGATCTTTTCTGCTCCCCACGAATCTACCATAAATATCATATCCTCTCCCTGGGGGTCCTAATTTCAAGTTTTACCAGAGGTTCCCGTGTGTATTCCCATACACCCCAGGAGCCGGAACCCCTGACTCCCCTATTCTTCCTTTCCTCCATGAGTGCGTCACCGACTGCACCTTCCCTGTCGTAGCTTAGGACATATCCCTTTTTGAAATGACCCTGGCTCTTTTTTTTTTTATTACAATAATACCCGGGGGAGCCCCGAGTACCACCCTCCTGATCCTTGTTCCTTGTTCTCCCGGGACCCCAACTTCGGTCCCCCTCCTCTAATACTACCACACCCCGCTTTCCCCTTCCCCCGTCTCCACGAACACACCGGCTTTCTATCACCTTCAATTCCCCCGCTTCCTGTGCTACTTGTTGTACTGCTTGCATTGCAACATCATTTTTGCCTTTCCCCTCTTTTCTTCTCCTCTTCCCGTCATACATATACCTTTTGAGCCTCTGTTAAACAACTGTTCAATGGTTTTTCATTCCAACTTCCAATTTTTCCCAATTTCTTTCTAATATCTGGCATGATTTTGTTACAAAATTAACCTTTTCAACAACTGCTGACCCTGCGGTCGTGTCAGGGTCTTTCCCAAATACTGCTGGACATTTTTCCTTAACCTTTGTAAAAACACTGTCGGAGGTTCGTCCTTGTTCTGCTGATTTCAAAAGCCCGTTCGAAATTCTGTCCCCTGGGAACGGCTTCTCTGATTTCCTTTGATTATTATCTCCCTGAGATCTCTCATATTTTTTCTTCCTTCCCCTGTTTGGTTATTCCAAGTCAGCGCATCAGCCGGCAACCCTTCTCCTGCCTGTCTGACCATCTGTCTTTCTTCTGAAGTAAACAAACTTCCCCTTATTGACATCATGGTCTGCCAACTCCTTTTTTTTTCCCTGGGGCCCCCATTAATTTTATTACCCCTTCTCCAACCAGAATGTTTTTATCTAAACAAAACCATAAAAGCTGCTTGTTGTTCAGCAATTAACTTATTTTCTAATTTTTGTTCAAACCATTCCCCCTACAATTCCCAAATTCCAATTCCTAGTTTAAATACATACGACTAACAATTTTTCCAAATTAACTTTACTGAAAAGAAATCTATAAGAAGCCAAGCAACCTACATTTTTCCCAACTTCCCCTTTTTAGTTGGATGATATAAAAAGCGTTGTCCGTTACCTTACAATAACCTCCCCCATTGCTTACAATTCCTTAAAGGAACACACCATCCTTACAACATGTGGCCCACAGCAAACAAAACCTATCACATATACAAACTTCCCATTCATACAAAACCGGTTTTACACACACATTGACATTTAGTTCCATTTCTTACTTCAATGAGATTGTTTGAAAACAACTCAAATATTTTTCATAAAAACATTTTTGGCCCTAGGAACTGATCTATTTGTTCAGCCAGTCCCAAGGGGTCTTCCAATTAAACTTTTCATCTCCTTTTTAAAGTTCCTCACCCCATACTGGTGAGAGGCACATAGTTTCCCCCCCTTTTTTACTCTTACCCCCGGGTGTGTTCCCTTCACCCCATCCAACATTCGCCCCAACGGACTATCGGCGGAATGTTAGGCTCATATCAGTATGAAGCCCTCATCTCCGGTTCCCGGACCCTTACCTTCTCTTCTCCCGTTCCGGTTTCCCATTACCTTGTCGGGACTATTCGTCCGACAAAAACCCCCCGGTCGCCAGGTAATACATACTTAATAGTCGTTTTTCTTACCTGGGTCCTGTGCACAAGAATCACACGACCGTCCCGTACGTTTTTACCTTACACCCCCCTCTTGCTTCCCGAGTCTTTTTCCAGCAGGATATCACTCGCCTCAAACGCTTGATGGCAAGCAAGGGGAATCAGAGACTGCTGAAATCAGCAGGGTGCACCTTCCCCTCCTTCCTTGCCTCCACCAAGCAGCCGAGTGGCGATCGCGGACAGAGCCCCCCAATTTGTGAGATACCCTTTATGCTCACAATTAATACTCAAAGGCTAAATCCTGGAAGCAAGAGATTTCTTTATTTTACATGAGTCTGCAGACCGGGTGCCTCTCCAACTCGAGACACACCTCCGAAGCCAGAGAGATCATCCCCCTTTATACACAAAATCTTTCATTCAATCTCCCCTCCGGATCTTTCTCCAATCAGGGTCGGTGGTGCCTCAAATCTGTAGGTACCTCCCATCGTACATCCCCTCCGCACCTCCCATATCATACATTGCATGTTTTCAAACATGTTCATAAGTAATGAGCAATTTCTTGAACCCCAGGGGTGTGTTTGTAATATTCATTTATTCTATTAAGCATGCTCAACTGCTCATGACCTGGCCCAGTTTACTCACCTCCTAGTGAACCCTCTCAGTTTTCCGATATCAGTTCTAATAGCTAAGCTATTCGTGACAAGGGTCCAATCTATCACTCACTCCTTTCCACTGATAGGGTTCTCTCTACATCACTCCCTTCTCTAGCGCGCTTATACAATGCTCTCTCTTCTTGTACTCAAGGACTCGATGGGGGAGGATGGGTCTGGCAACCTTCAGACACTGCGGGGTCAGAATCCTCTCTCCTGCCCCTCTCTGTTTTGAATTCTCTTTTAAAACTCCTTTCTTTTAATAGGGTTTAATCACTTTATCCCTCCACAGTTTTCATACCATTTTCGGGCAGTTGCAAGACCACCAAATTCATGCAGTTTCATACCATTTCATGCAGGGTTCAACTGTAGTTTCATACCGTTTCAAGCAGGGTGCAAGGCCACAAAAATTTCAAGTGCAGTTTCATACCATTCCACTGTGGGGTTCAGGTGCCACTTTATGCCATTTCAAGCAGGTTGTCAAGGCCACCAGTTCAAGTGCAGTTTTCATACGATTCCAAGCAGGGGTGCAAGGCCACTCAAATTCAAATTGGCATTCAATCATACCATTTTTGCAGCATGCAAGGCCACGAAATTCAAGTGCAGTTTCATACCATTTCAAACAGGGTGCATGGCCATAAAATTAAAGTGCAGTTTCAAACCATTTCATGCAGGGTTCAAGTGCAGTTTCATACCATTTCAAACGTGGTGGAAGACCACCAAAATTCTAGTGCAGGCTCATCCCATTTCAAGCAGGGTGCAAGGCCATCAAATTCAAATGCAATTTCCTACCATTGCTTGCAGGGTTTAAGTGCAGTTTTCATACCATTTTAAGCAGGGTTACAAGTGCGTTTCAATACCATTTCAAGCAGGGTGCAAGGCCACCAAATTCTTTTTTTTTTTTTTTTTAATTTTTTTATTATAGAAACAAAGTAATTACAAAGTACACTCTTATACGACGATAAAAAAATACATGATAATAATGATAAATTGATACTTTTTATAATATTTGTAATATTATTTAATTATACATATTAAGGTTAGTTTATTTTATATAATTGGGAGTATTGTGTGGTATATTAATAGTACATTCCTAGTATTAGCAATATACTCATACTACCAATGATTAATCCATATTTCCTCTGATTTCCAAATACAGGTCCCCATGTTAAAAAAAAATTGGGGGAAAAAAAAAATAATACACGATATTAACCAAACTTCTGTGATATTCATTATATATTTTCATAATATTAAGAATGTTTTGTATTATTATTGACTTTAAATTTCAAAATTATTATATAGTTGAAAATACACAATTTTATATAATTGAAAGTACAAGACATTAAATATATTTCATACAACCAGTGATAATCTATATTCGTACTATATTAAGAATTTATATAAGTGTTTCTATTACTTTTTTCTAATTAAGATAGGAAAATAGAATAAAAGAGGAGGTATTGGAAAGGTTTGAATGGGAGAATTGGAATATTACTCATAAATCCCGTCCTTGGAGATATATTCATGATTTATTATATATATTTCTTCATCCATAATCAGATATCCAGGGCCTCAGTCAAGTCCTGCGCGCCGAACCATTATGACCACTGTAAATATTTAATATATGGAGACCTATCCTTAAGGACAAGCCTCAATCTCGCACCAAGTGAAGTGTCTCCGACATTTCTTCTGTATTCCACTTTTTAATTGTTGGGGATGCAGGGCCTTTCCAAAATATTTTAGTATTAATTTTTTCCAATATTTTAAACAATAGTCGATATAAATTCTTTGGTTCATTGTAATTAGTTGGTCCGTTTCAAGTATTCCAAGTATTGATTAACTTTGATCAGAAGTCATAGTAATATTAATAACATTCGAAATTATCTTAAATATTTCGTTCCATTATTCTACAATTTTTATATACAATTAGTAAATGAATGTGACAAATTTGCTTCTGAGATTTTTTTTTTTGGGGACAATTTATCATATATAGGAGATAATTTGGGGAATATATTATGTAAATTTAGATTTGGAATAATGTAGTCTATGTAGAATTTTAAACTGTAAATATAAGGGCATGTTTAGCATTTAACGAGCAATGATGTATGTGCTGTAAGCTTTCGTCCCCATATTTCTGGTCTTATTATTTGACCTAATTCATTTTCCCAAAGCTGTCTATGTGTTTCTGTTGATGGGATATCACTTTCCAATAAATATTATAAATATATGATATCATTTTTTTCTGTATTTGGATGTTTATTCAAGCATTATCTAACATTTCAGTCTTTCTATTTCTAAGTTCTTGTGTATTTGCAGAAACATAGTTTCTGATTGTAAATATCTAAAATATTCTTTATTTGTGTAGTCCATAAGTTTGTTGTAACTCTTGAAATGAAAGAAAAGAGTTTTCCTTATAAAGATAACCCATGTTAAAGATTCCTTTATTTTTCCATTGTAAAAAAGCCTTATCCATCGTTGAAGGTTTAAAACGTAAAATTATTGGCAATGGTAAGACCTAATGGTATAGATTTTAATTTTAATGTTTTCTTTATTTGTTTCCAAATGCGGTTCCGTTTTCTATTATTGGATTTTCACTATAAATTTTCTTAGCTACGTTAGTGTTAGCGAATATTATAGAACTAATTTCAAATAGAGAACAATCTTCTTTTCCATTTTTAACCAGTTTGGTTTGTTATCTACTTCTTCTAGCCAAAATATTCATAATTTTTAATATTAACTGCCCAGTAATAAAACATAAGATTTGGTAATGCGAAACCCCCATTTATTTTAGCTTTACATAAGTGTTTTTTTATTTATTTAAGGCCACCAAATTCAAGTGCAGTTTCATACCATTTTCAAGCAGGGTGCAAGGCCACAAAAATTCAAGTGCAGTTTCATACCATTTCAAGCAGGGTACAAGGCCACAAATTCAAGTGCAGCTTCAATACCATTTCAAGCATGGTTGTAAGGAAACCAAATTCAAAACTCAGTTTCATACCATTTCATGCAGGGTTCAATAGCAGTTTCATACTATTTCACCAGGGGCAAGGCCACCAAATTCAAATGTAGTTTCATACCATTTCAAACAGGGTGCAAAGACCACAAAATTCAAATGTAGTTTCATACCATTCATGCAGGGTTCAAGTTTTTGCAGTTTTTTTACCATTCAAACAGGGTGGAAGGACACCAAATTTGAAATGCAGTTTCATACCATTGCATGCAGGGTTATAAGTGCACTTTCATACCATTTCATGTTGCAAGGCCATCACCAGTGCAAGGCCATCAAATGCAAGTGCAGTTTTGTACTTTTGCAGTTTTGCAGGATGCATGGCCACCAAATTTCAAATATATTCAAACCATTTCAAGCAGGTTGCAAGGCCACCAAATTCAAATGCAGTTTCATACCATTTCAAATAGGGTGCAAGGCTAAGTAGAGTGCATGGCAATCAAATGCAAGTTCAGTTTTTCATACCATTTCAAGCAGGGTGCAAGGCCACCAAATTCAAGTGCAGTTTCATACCATTTCATGCAGGGTTTCAAGTGCAGTTTCATACCATTTCATGCAGGGTGCAAGGCCACCAAATTCAAGTAAAGTTTCATACAATTCAAGCAGGGTACAAGGCGAGCAAATTCAAATGCAGTTTCATACCATTTCAAGCAGGGTGCAAGGCCATCAAAAATCAAGTGCAGTTTCATACCATTTCAAGCAGTGTGCAAGGCCACGAAATACAAATGCAGTTTCATACCATTTTGTGCAGCGTGCAAGGCGACGAAATTCAAGTGCAGTTTCATACCATTTTCAAGCGGGGTGCAAATCCACCAAAATTTCAAATGCAGTTTCATACCATTTCGGGCAGTTGCAAGGCCAACTAATTCAAGTGCAGTTTCATACCATTTCAAGCAGGGTACAAGGCCACCAAATTCAAGTGCAGTTTCATACATTTCATGCAGGGTGCAATGCCACCAAACTCAAGTGATGTTTCATTCCATTTCAAGCAGAGTGCAAGGTCCCCGAAATTCGTGCAGTTTTCATAACATTTCAAGCAGGGTCCAAGGCCACATAATTCAAGAGGAGCTTCAAGCCATTTCAAGCAGGGTGCAAGGCAACCAAATTCAAACTCAGTTTCATACCATTTCATGCAGGGTTCAATAGCAGTTTCATACTATTTCAAGCAGGGGCAAGGCCACCATATGCAAATGCAGTTTCCTACCATTTCAAGCAGGGTGCAAGGCGTCCAAATTCAAATGTAGTTTCATACCATTTCAAGCAAGGTGCAAGACCACAAAATTCAAATGCAGTTTCATACCATTTAAAACAGGGTGCAAGGTCACCAAATTCAAGTGCAGTTTCATATCATTTCATGCAGGGTTCAAGTGCAGTTTCATACCATTTCATGCAGGGTGCAAGGCCACCAAATTCAAGTAAAGTTTCATACCATTTCAAGCGGAGTGCAAGGTCACCAAATTCAAGTGCAGTTTCATACCATTTCAAGCAGGGTGCAAGGCCACCAAATTCAGGTGCAGTTTCATACCATTTTGTGCAGCATTCAAGGGCATGAAATTCAAGTGCAGTTTCATACCATTTGAAGCAGGTTGCAAAGCCACCAAATTTAAGTGCAGTTTCATACCATTTCATGCAGGGTTCGAGTGCAGCTTCATATCATTTCAAACATGGTGGAAGGCCACCAAATTCAAGTGCAGTTTCATCCCATTTCAAGCAGGGGGCAAGGCCACCAAATTCAAATGCAGTTTCCTACCATTGCATGCAGGGTTTAAGTGCAGTTTCATACCATTTAAAGCTGCGTTCGAGTGCAGTTTCATACCATTTCAAGCAGGGTGCAAGGCCACCAAATTCAAGTGCAGTTTCACACCATTTCAAGCAGGGTACAAGGCCACAAAATTCAAGTGCAGCTTTAAGGGTTCAAGTGCAGTTTCATATCATTTCAAACATGGTGGAAGGCCACCAAATTCAAGTGCTGTTTCATCCCATTTCAAGCAGGGGGCAAGGCCACCAAATTCAAATGCAGTTTCGTACCATTGCATGCAGGGTTTAAGTGCAGTTTCATACCATTTCAAGCTGCGTTCGAGTGCAGTTTCATACCATTTCAAGCAGGGTGCAAGGCAACCAAATTCAAACTCAGTTTCATACCATTTCATGCAGGGTTCAATAGCAGTTTCATACCATTTCAAGCAGGGGCAAGGCCAACATATGCAAATTCAGTTTCCGACCATTTCAAGCAGGGTGCAAGGCCAGCAAATTCAAATGCAGTTTTGAACCATTTCATGCAGGGTGCAAGGCCACCAAATTCAAGTGATATTTCATACCATTTCAAGCAGGGTGCGTCACCAAATTCAAGTGCAGTTTCATACTATTTAAGCAGGGTGCAAGGCCATAAAATAGTAAGATTAAATGAGAACTACCAGTTTGAAGTTTGATCTTTATTTTATGAGGAGTTACGTTGAGGGATTATGTGAAGACCCCGCCAGCACGCATGCACGACATTCTTCAAAGCAGTGGTGTGAAATCACAGATACCAGAATAGACTAATATAGTAAGATAAGAGAGAACTTCCATACCAGTTGAACTTTATAATAGAGGGTTTTGGTAGCGGAGGGCACGTAATCCCTCATCGTAACTCCTCATAAAATAAAGATCAAACTTCAAACTGGTAAGTTCTCATTTAAACCTACTATTTTACTTCGGAGTCACGTGAGTGACTACGTGAAGATTTCAAAGTTCTGTGATTTCATGCCCTGGAACGAGTGAGTCCATGCTCACACACTGCCATTCTGGGAAGGAGGATGAACGTATTTCACACACGACACTGTACTGAAAAACAATAAAGGCTGTGCTGAAAAACAATAATTCATGCCTAAAATAATATGCCCCACATTGGGTAATTTATTTTACAGAACTTAAATTTTCCCTGCAAACGTCTCAGGAGCGGCCACGGGTTTATTATAAAGCGTTGAAATTCGTTTATTACTCCAACCCGGCAAGGATGTGGTCCATAGGAACTTCCATCATCCTAGCGTCCGATGTAGATGCAGCCCTGGTAGAGTGAGATTTGAACATTAGTATCCACCGCTGCACGTAATACCACCCTAACCATCTGGATATGGTTTGCACTGTGACCTTAGGTGAGGGCATTTATGGCTTATGAAAAAAGCTCTCTCCATGCCCCTAAGTGTCTTGGTGACTCTATATATTGCAAAATATGTGTCACTATGCAGGCCCGACAATCTGCAGGATAGGCCAGAACTCTAATATTGGCCGGAGGAACCGGGTCGGTCTTGTTTAAGTACCCCTGTATGTAGCAGGTTATCTGCTATTTGTGCCATACATGACGTCCTATACTAGCTTGTGTAAGGACTGGACCCGTTGTGCTGATCCAAGTGCCATAATCATTCCCATCTAGGATATTAGTTTGTCCAGAGTGAACCCCGATACGTGTGTCCATCCTCGTAACATGGTATATACTATCCCTTTGTCCCATGTATGGGTGTATCTGGGCCTGGGGGGATAGAGTAAAAATACCCCTCATTCGTTTAGGTACTAGTGGGTGTGATCCTATAGCCAGGTGATCACTCCCTCTGCCCAGATATTAGATAGGGCACTCCTTGCACAATAATGGCACTGTAACTCAATCCTTCATCGAAATGAAGGGTGGCCAGAACTCCAGCACTTCAGTGATGGTGGCCGAGTCATATGTAGTGTTCGTCCTGGTGCAGAACACTTCCCATTTCCTGTCTTCTCGTGGACTCCCTGCACGATGCTGAGATGGAATTGATCGTCCTGTCGGAGAGTCCATATCCCAGAAATGGCCTGTACAGAATCTGCAAATCAACAAGTTCATACGGTCATGGCACGGATAACTTTCCCCTGTCACAGGGTGTACCAAGAAACTCGGCCATTGTTGATCCGGATGCAGGGTTCTGAGGCCATCTTTGTACTGTTGGGAACCATGGTACCCATTGCGGAGTCTTGTTTAATTATTGTAAGACCCGCCTGATGAGGCAGAAGGGGGAAATGCCATAGCAAAACAAATCCCCCCCCCCCCCCCCAATGCAGTGAGAAAGCATCCATCGCTGCTGCCCCTGGGTGTGGTTCCCAAGCAACATATGTGGGTAGTTGGTGAATTAGTCTGGATGGAAAAAGGTCAATATCTGGTGTCCCATACTGTTCTATAATATCTGTAAACACTTTCCGATCCAACATCCATTTAATGTTGTCGTTGAATTCACGTGACCTGGTGTCTGCCACTGTATTTAGCTTACCTGGAAGGTAAGTGGTTGAGATCAAAACCTCTCTCCCTGACACCAGTGCCAGATATTATTAACCAATTCATCACATGATATCGACTTTATTTCACCCATATGATTATATATAGGCCCCCAGTGTGGTATTATCAATTTGTATCGTACATGCAACTGGTGCACATCTGAGCAGTAGGCCCTGAGTCCATGAAATGCTACCAGCATTTCTAGATAATTAATCCCTAGTGCTTTAAACAGGGTTAATTTTTGTGCACTTCATCTGCCACCACAACTTGTGGTGGTATTAGTTGCTCCCCAACCTTTAGCACTGGCATCAGTCTGTTATGTAGCCTATGATAGTGATGGGGTTAGAACAATGCTGAGCATTTCCAGTTTAATTCTGATTTTGCTTTCCCTGGTAGTTTCATAGGCCTATCGAAATGGCCTGCATGATTTTTGAGAGCTAAAATTTCGTTCTTACAGGTTTTAATAATGGAGTGGTCCAAATTGTGCTGCTGGGAACGCAGCCACCAATTTCCCAATCTGGCTCCTTGCCGAATGGATGGTTCCCTGATGTCAGTGAGGCTTTTGCATGCTCCCATCAAGTCTGTCACTTTGTTCTGGTGGCAAGGTGATAGACATATGAACAGTCAATAGTGAACCCCAAATAATCCATGGTAGTGGAGGGTTCCAATTTTGATTTATCTGGATGTATGTTAAATCCCAGCTTTTGAAAAAGATGCTTTGTGGCTGATACTGCCAATGTAGCCATCTCCAAATTTTCACCTACAATGAGAATATCATAAAGGTAAGCCATGACGATATGGTTATGTTTCCTTAAGTATGCTAAAGCTGGTTTTAATCATTTTGTAACAGCCTGGGTGCTGATGACAACCCATTGGGTAAGGCCTTATACTGCCATAGCTGACCCATCCAGATAAATTTCAGGTATTTACGATGATCCTTGTGTGTGACAAACATGTCCATTTTGAAATGGGCATACTGAACGGAAGTATTTAGTTCGGTCAAATCTATAATGATGCGGCAACCGCCATCTTTTTAGTTTTTTGTAAATATATTTGATACGAACTCTTGAAATTCTCTGATTGTCTTCTCAATTACCCCTTTTGTGTTTAGTCTTAACAGTTCAGCATGGCCTGCTGTTCTCTCTTTTTGTGAAGTATGAACTTCCTGCTAGGCGTATGCTGAACTGGGACGGGGAGTTCGTATACAAATTCAATTTTGTAACTCTGAATACTTCCGAGTATGTAAAAGATCAGAGGTAAAAGTGCAGCACACATGATGAAACAAGTGCAACCGTCCACCAACTTTTCATCATTTATTTGGAACAATTCAAATCCCAGGATGAAGAAAATATACTTGGAAGTTCCTAAGAAGGCGGGTGGTCTAGGTTTGCCTAACTTTATCTATTACTACTGGGCTGCAAATATTGTAAAACTTCTACATTGGACATATTCATACGAGAGTAAACAGGGCACGGACTGGGCACAGATGGAACTCCTATCTGATCATCTATCGATAATCACCTGCTCACTACTTTATAATCGTATAATACAAATGACAAACCCAGTGGTTAAAAGTTTAAAATATGGCTACAGTTCAGGAAACATTTTGGACTAAAAGGTGCCAGCAGTCTTTTCCCGGTGGCAAATAATCAATTTTTTACATCCTCCATGTCAGATACTGCGTTTTCATATTGGCATAGGAATGGACTGGTATATTTTTGTGACTTGTTTACTGACGGAACATTCACTTCCTTTGAAACGCGTGCTGAAGACCACAAATATCCAGATCTCATTTCTTCAGGTATCTTCAAATATGTAGCTTTGCTAAAAGAGTGTTTCCCTAATTCCCTCATCTGTCCACTAAGAGCCAATTAGACACTATTCTGGAGTTGGATAAGAAACGTGTTTCAGCAATTTACACATTAATAAAGGAATTAAAATAGATAATCTGGGACAAAACTAAAGCAGCATGGGAGAGGGACCTGGGCGTAGAGCTTTCTGATGAGGCGTGGCGAGAGAGCTTAATTCATATACACACCTCTTCACTGTGTATACGCCATGGGTTGATCCAATTAAAAATGCTTTACCGTCTTCATTATTCAAGAGACAAACTTACCAGAATCTTTTCTACGACAAATCCCGGCTGCCCTAAACGTGGCCATAGTCCAGCCTCTGTAGGACACATGTTTTGGACATGTCCCTCTCTCAACAGCTACTGGGGAAACATATTTGAGGTATTCTCCCATATTTGCAGACAGACTATAAATCCTGACTTGCACACAGCTATCTTTGGAATACCACCCCCAAACTGTAAGCTTACAAATTTACAAGCAAAAGCATTTGTATCATTGCTTGCTCGCAGGCTTATTCGTTTCAACTGGAAGTCAAAAAAAGCTCCATCTTTTTTGCAGTGGTTAAAGGAGGTGCTCTTTAAATAATTAAAGAGGGCTTAACAAAAGAATGGCAGAGAGGATGGGAAAAGGAAGTCAGGGGTAGACACTACTTTTCTGTACAAGCTGAAGTTTTAGTTGAAACTTTGACCTGTGGAGGGCAGTAATACGCTTAGCAGCGTCTACACTGCCGGAATCCCACAAGAAGAAGAAGAAGCGGAAGAGTCAGGGAACCCCGAAGCCGCACTCTGTCGGGGAGCCCGGAGTGCGGAGCGGTCTGGAGCCTGGCCAACTGCAAGACCGACTGCTGCAACCTGGAGACCTTGGGGAAGTGAGGAGTGTGAGTGGGGGGGATTGAGGGGGCCGGGCGTTGGTGGGGCTGCATGACACTCCCCACCCAGCTGCAGGATGATACCCCCCACCCCGACAGCCCCTGCCTGAAGCCGTCCCCCTCGCCCGGCAGCAGGACGTTCACCCAGCGGTCCCCGACAGCCCCTGCCTGAAGCCGCCTCCATCCCCCGTCTGTAGGTCGCTCGCCCCGTTAACCCCCACCGGCCCGTCTGAAGCTATCCCCCTCCCCCGGCTGCAGGACACTCCCCCCCCCCCCCCCAAAAAAAAAAAAGACCACGCCTGATGCCATCCCTCTGCACCGGCTGCTGGACACATCCCGCCCCCAACAGCCCACGCCTGAACCCGTCCCCGTCCCCAGCTGCAGGATGTCTCTCCCCCCCCCCCCCCCCCCCCCCCCCACCGGACCCCACCTGAAGCTAGCCGGTCCCCAGCTGCAGGATTCTCCCCCACCCGCCTGAAGCCGTCCCCGTCCCCGGCTGCAGGATGCTCCCCACCAGTCCCCGCCTGAAGCCGGTGGGGAGGAGCAGCAGCTGCTGGTCACGGCAGCGGCACCGTTAGACAGCGGCAGCGGTTTCCCCCCTCCCACCGGCTCCCACCTGTCCCCGTCCCACCTCACCCCCTCCCACCTGTCCCCGTCCCCAGCTGCAGAACGCAACAAGAGATGAACACATACACACCTACCCTCCCACCCCAGCCCCCCCACACCATGCTCTCTCCCCCTCCTACACCCCCTGCCCACACATACCCCACTCCCTTCCTCCCTCCCCTCCTCCCTTCCCCTCCCCTCCTCCCTTCCCACACATGAAGAGGAGAGGGAGGGAGTGCTGGCTGATGAGGGCAAATGAGCTGCATTCTAATGAGTCATAAAGAGAACGTGCAAACTCCACACACAGACTGCACCAGAGGTCAGGATCGAACCTGGGTCACTGGTGCTGTGGGGTGGCGCCTCTACCAACTGCATCATCGTGCCACCATTTGTATTGAGTGGTAAGAGCAACTCAAATGGGCAAAGTATACTGTGCCAAGCCACATTGTACCACGGCCGGTTTGTCTTCAATGTTTTCTTTACTTGCTGCCACCACCTTGTAAAACATTTTGTAAATCTCCCTTTGTAGATCATCTTTGGATGTGCAAGTATAGGATGGTACAGTGGTGCAGCTGCTGGAGCCACTGCCTCGTGGCACTAGAGACCCGGGTTCGATAATCTCCTCTGTTGTGTCTGTGTGGAGTTTGCACGTTCTCCTGTACTCCAATTTTCACCCACATCCCAAAGACGCATAGTTTTATGGGCCCCTGTAAAATGGCTCCATATTGTGTAGGGAGTGGATGAGAAAATGGGAGCACTAGTGTGAACAGGAGATCGATGGTCAATGTGGACATGGTGGGTTGAGTTGGAGCCCGGTCACTCCCTCTTCTCCCCTCTCCCATCAAGTAAGAGGTACCAAAGTGGGAAATTTCAGGGACAGTGTCTTGCCAGCTTTTACCAAGGGGTGCGGGGCCCAATTGGGAACAGTTTTGGTGAGCCCCAGGTTCCCAGCCAAGGTCAGCCCAGTTATTTAGTTTATATTATGAAATTGTACACTTAGGTGCTATGGATTATACACGGTCTGAATCTCTCCTGCTCCCGTTTGACTGTCAGTACCTCCACTGGCTTCCAACCTTTACCGTAGGTTACCATTATTTACCATTAAACCGCATTATGTGATTGGACACAATGCCCTTGGAAACAGCGACTGATTGGACGTGAGAGACCTATTTGTTGATTGGACGGGAATTTTAAGGCAGTCTGGTTGGTGATTGGATGCAAACCCCTTAGAGACAGCGATTGATTGGCGGCCATATAATCAGGCACAAAATAGTGAACAAATAGGAAAACAAAAAAACGCTGGTCAGTGCGAACTCAGTGGACTATCTGGCTGTATCTCCAAACTAAACAGTGTAACATGCAGGTACATTCATTTAGGATAAAATTCAGTGAATATTTCACACGATTTCTCACTGTGTAAAGCTCAGTATCTGACCAATTTCTGTTTAACATTTTTGTTCTGCCGTGAGCATTTTTCTCTCCCAAAACAGTTCATATCTAGCAATATGATCAACGAACCAGACAGCAGTTGGATTAACAAGCGATTGATAAGATTTGATGGGGCTCCCCGAGCTTTTTTGCACTAGTATTAGGGTTAAGTTATTGAATTTATTTGTTTCTCATTTGCTCTCATACAATCTATGAGTATTGTGTTTACACGCCTGTTATGCTGCTGCAAATAAGAATTTCACTGTTCTGTTGTGGGCACACATGACAATTATACATTCTTGACTCGGCTCTTCACTCATGCATTTGTGCAATAGAAAAAGGGTAACCATAGCACTCTGCGCCAAGTTAAAAAGAGTTAGCAGTTAGTCATGAAGTGAATATTCGCCTCCACAGAGCAACCATTTGTTAGGTGGCTTCACCAAATGGTGTGACTCAATATTCTTCCAGCAGTTTTTTTTGCTCAAGATCTGCAGCATCTGCATCGCTTGCGATTTAATACTATGTTCCACTGCGATCTAACTGTGATGGATGGATGGAAATGCTAATACGACAATTAGCAAGAATATTGAAAATACAGTAACATGTAGCTCAGAGGACACTGGGGTTTAGTTTTACAAATGACATTGGGGTTTAGTTTTACAAATTTTCACGAAGCGAGACACTTTTGGCAATGATACCAGTTTTTAAGAAAGCAGGCTTTGCACTGACCACTTGAAAATAAATCAGTGGTTAACTGGCAATGTAAATGTGATGGTGTACCTGCCACCAAGCAGCAGGCACCGTGGGAGGAAGATGGGGGAGAGGGAGATGAATGTGGATGGACAGGAGGTGAAACAAAAAGATAAAGAGCTGGTTTCAGTCCAACAGCAATACAACACTTGAAACAGCTGGTCACAGGGCTAAGAGGCTGAAGTGCTTCAGGCTGCTGATGGACTGAAACCAGCTCTTTATCTTTTTGTTTCACAGAATCACTTCAAGCCCTGTCTCTGCATTATAAGTGCAACATGAAGTGATGGAAATGGGTTTTAGGAACTAGGGGTACGCTAAGGTCCATGAGGCTGAGTTAGGGAAAGAAGTGTGTGTGGGGGGGGGGGGGGGGGGAGGGGGTGGTAGACGCTATATGCCTCCCCCCGTGAGACATTTTATTTATCTGAAATTGAAGATAGGCACAAAGCTGGAGTAACGCAGCAGGACAGGCAGCGCAGTGACTCTGGAAAGAAGACCCTTCTCCAGACTGAACCGAACTCTTGTCGGTGAGAGTACTTGTGATTGTCTGAAGAAGGGTCTCGACCAGAATCGCGACCCTCTCTCCAGAGCCCATGCCCGTCCCGCTGAGCCACCTTCAACTTCAGAGCCAAACAAAAGACACAGAGTGCTGGAGGAACTCAGTGGGCAAGGTGGCTGCTTCACCCGCTGAGTTTCTCCAGCATTTTTGTCTACCACAAAACATAAATGATTCCGGGAATGCCGAGGCGACAGGGTGAGAGAGAGAGAGAGAGGGAGAAGATGGGGAGCAGGGGAGAGAGGGAGGGAGAGAGCAAAAGACAGAGAGACACAACGTGGGTCGGTAGGTGAATGACTAACCTGCACACCAAGAAGAAGCCCTTTCTCGCGGTCTGGAGCCCTCAATCGTGATGGTGAGTTTTAAGTAATTATCAATGTGTCATCAATGCATTGATCTACATTCCTCAGTAAATGTAATTGTGTTTTGAACAAGTATTAATGATGCAGCGTGAATTTTATTCAAAGTTCCGTGGCGTCATTAATACTTGTTCAAAACACAATGAGGAATGTGGATCGATGCATTGATGACACATTCTATAACTACTTGTTAACTACTGGCTGTTAACAAGTGCTAACAGTAGTAGTTAACAAATCATTTGTGCCTGATGGCTGTGCAGCGGTTGTTATCCATGTTCTTTTAAAAAAAAAGTCCGGATGGCGAATGTCTTTAAAAAAAATCTTTATTTAACAAAAGCGGATTCGTATTTCTGTACGAAATACGGAACAATAGTGCGGGGCCCCCCCTTAGGCCAATTGGGAGCAATCGGTCCGATCGGCTTAAGGCCGGCCCTGATCCACTCACCAACTAGAGTGCAGTCCTGACCTCCCATCTACCTCATTGGAGACAGACTACTTTTAATCGGACATTATTGGACTTATTTATAAGTACACAGTGGACAGCTGAATTATGTATAGCCTTTCCCAGACTGGTTAGCACGCAACAAAAGCTTTTTGCTGTACCTCTGTATATGTGACAATAAACTAAACTCAGCTATTTTGTGAACATTTACTTTGTGATTAATTGTTAAGTCCCTGCAAACATTCTATCTAAAGACTCAGTGGTGCAGCAGTAAAGATACAGCACCGGAGACCCGTGTTCGATCCTGTCTGTGTGGTGTTTGTACATTCTCCCCGTGATCTGTGTGTGTTTTCTCCGAGTGCACCAGTTTGCTACCATATTCCAAAGATGTACAGGTTTGTAGGTTAATTGGCTTTGGTGAAATTGTAAATTGACCCTAGTGTGCAGGACAGTGTTCGTGTACAAGAATCGCTGGTCAACGCGGACTAGGTGGGCTGAAGGGCCTATATCTGCGCTGTATCTTTAAACTAAACTAAATACTTTAAACAAATATCCATACCCTTTCACCTCCAGTCTTGCTTAACCATTATTTTCACCATTCGTTGAAAAGACCCATTGAGACCCAAGTATTACATGGTTTGCTGCCTAGTTCTCCTTAATGATAATAAAGAGCCAGGAAGACAAGAAATGTCTTATTGTGGTCAAACAGCCCAATGATTAACCCAACCCTTGCCCTTATTTCTACTCTGTTGTAACTTAGTCCTATAGCCAGAGTGGAAAGAGTGCCATTTTTGTGGTCAGTCTCAAACCTTGTGAAATGCTTAATCGACCCTGAGCAACAGGAACTGGTTTACAAAACCAAAACACAAAACGTGCTGCAGTAACTCAGTGGGTCAGGCAGCATCGCTGGAAGACATGGATAGGCGATGTCCTCAGCAGTGTAGCAATATACAGAGGTCCATTTTTAGTTTGTGTGGCATCTTGCAAACATAGCACAAACAGTTTTAATTACTCTGACTTTAACATTGATTGAATGATTGATTGAAAGGTACAACATGGAAATAGGCCTTTCGGGCCATCGAGTCCATGCTGACCATTCACATTACGTCTTTGTTATGGGTTTTTGTAAAGCAGAGAATGACAGGTACTTTAATAGTAAGGCCTTCAAAGGTTACGGGGAGAAGGCAGGAGAATGGGATCTAGAGAGAAAGCTAGATCAGCCATGATCGAATGGCAGAGCAGACTTGATGGTCACTTATTCTATTGAATCTGCTGTTCCTTAGGTTAGGAGCCTCGTAACTTACAGTTCATGTTCTAACCTACATTCTGACTCATGATGGATAGGCCCAGAATGCATCCTCAGATTTTCAACAGAGCAGAAGAACCCTTCCAAGATTTGAGATGCATAAAACTATAATTGGACAAACTTGGATTGTTTTTTCTGGACCACCAGAGGCTGAGGGGAAACATGATAGAAGTATATGATGGTATGAGAGGCAGAGATGGGGTAGACAGTCAGAATCTTGTCCCAGAGAAGAAATATAAACGACTAGAAAGGGTATAGCTTTAATGTGAGAGGGGCCAATGACAACAGGCTTTTATGGCCAAGTTAAGGCGCTAACATTTTTAACAATTCACAGTTTCTGTTTCGTCCCAGCTGTTATCAGGTGACTGAACCATCCTCTCACTAACTAGAGAGTGGTCCTGTGGTACCATCAACCTCATTGGAGACCCTTGGACTATCTTTAAACTGACTTTACTGGACTTTACCTTGCACTAAACATTACAGCATTTTATCCTGTATCTGTGCACTGTGGATGGCTTTATAGCTTTTCACAGATATAATCATGCATAGTTTTTCCGCTGACTGGTTAGCATGCAACAAAAGCTTTTTACTGTACATGTGACAATAATTAACTTGACTAAATACTAATCATAATCTATTAGCCAAGTATGTTTTGCAACATACGAGGAATTTGGTTTGCCATACTGTCATAACAAAAAAGCAACTAGCGCACTATATAAATAGCAATGTTACAAAGTTTTGAGATTAAAACAATCATCTGCAATTTATCCCATCAGATAAAGCATAAAAATAAGTTTAATTTGACCCCTAATTCACTTTCATATCTTCAGTATTAAAAAAGCTATGGCCATTTTCATACTCGGAAATTAATATCTTGTTCCGTATTGCTTTTCGATTGACTTAACACAAAAGCTGTGATCGAGGACAGTCAAAAGCCCATAACTTTCTTAAAAATCATGAGAACTGAATGACATTTTCAGTTATTATAGATTGACGCATTCTGAAACAAATATAAAATATCTTACTTGGATGACCTGAAATTAAAGCATATAATTAGTTAGTTACCTAATTGTAGTTAATTATAAAATTGATCGTTGTGACGGAAATAGTAATGAACTCCGAGACTGCCTTGAAAATTCAAAAATGTGATATTCTCAAGGTCAGAACTTTAATATTATTGTATTATATGCTGTAAATCCATAACAGATAGGTAAATAAATTACAATTTCTAGCAATAGACCAAGTCTTTATGGAGAAGATCAATTGCTAGCTGGTACATTGGCATATCATAATCAGTAGCATCATCATAACTCCTCAGATTGGTAACCAATAAGCAACTCTGTACTCCTTGTTTTTTCCTCAACGTTTCAATGTTGGCATTGTAAACTACAAGTTTTTGCTCTTCATACCACACATGACGTGCCTTTCTGCCCACTACTTTGCCATTAAGAATGTTCTGTAGATTCAATTTCTTAAGAAAATGATATATTTTTTAAATAGCCTAAGTATCCAAATAACAAACTAATCCAATTCACACAAGAATTCACAATATAACATGATTTTTTAAACTCCGCTTATGGATGGAAGGCAATAAAGTCTCATCTTCTTTCCACCTTTCTTCCCGTGGTTGGAGGAGTTGAACCATCTGCAGCCGGTGATCGAGCTCCCATGTCTATGCTCCTGCACCGGGGCGGTCGAAACTCCTGCGGATTGGAATTCCCGAAGTCGGTCCCTAACCAGAGACCACAAGCTTCACGATGTTAAAGTCCACAGCACCCGCAGATTGGAGCACCAAAGACCGATCCCTGGCAAAGGGATAGCCTGCTCCGAGATGTTAAGGTCCGCAGGCTCCACGGTTTTGGAGCTCTAGAAGTTCCAAACAAGAGGCCGCCAACAAGATACGATAATAGTAAGATTAAATGAGAACTTACCAGTTTGAAGTTTGATCTTTATTTTATGAGGAGTTATGAAGAGGGATTACGTGAAGAACCCGTCAGCCCCGCATGCACGTCAATCTTCAAAGCAGCGGTGTGGAGTCACAGACAGACAAACATTGACCTGAGAATAGTAAGATCGAAGAAACTAGAACAACCAGCTGGTTTTATGAGGAGGGGCTGGGAGTGGAGAGCACG
Organism: Okamejei kenojei; assembly: GCA_035221665.1. Classification (NCBI taxonomy): domain Eukaryota; kingdom Metazoa; phylum Chordata; class Chondrichthyes; order Rajiformes; family Rajidae; genus Okamejei; species Okamejei kenojei. The sequence continues at coordinate 95,321 of CM069142.1, forward strand.
AAATCCCTCATCGTAACTCCTCATAAAATAAAGGTCAAACTTCAAACTGGTAAGTTCTCGTTTATTCTTACTATTTTACTTCGGAGTCACGTGAGTGACTACGTGAAGATTTTTAAAAACTCGGTGACTCCATGCCGTGGAACAAATCCATGCGTCACACACTGTATAGTTGACCAAGAAGAGTGGACAAAACTGTTCAGTCATGACATAATGAACAAATGGACAATTTAATGTATGATGAAACAATAACAATAACAGTTCCCTCTCTACCCGAGAGGGCTATTAACACGAACTTAAAATTGAAGTAGCAAACACGCTCGTTCCGACTAAAGGTTTGTTATAAAACGTCTGAGACGTGCATGCTGAGGACCATCCTGCAGCTGATAAAATCTGGTCTAGCAGGACGTCCATGACCCTCGCTGCTGACGTAGCTGCAGCCCTGGTGGAATGCGATTTAAACATTTTAGTATCAATCCCAGCCTCTGCTAGAACTTGTTTTAGCCACCTGGAAATGGTCTGAGTTGAGACCTGCTTATGTGGTTTCTTGTGGCTAATCAGTAATGCTAACTCAGACCCCCGAAGCCCCTTGGTGAGGCTAATATATTGCCGGAGGTGAGCAACTGCACAGAAATTGGGATCCAAAGGATATGCCATGAACTGTAATTTCAATCCCGAGGTACCTAGTCTACTCTGTTTTATAGGGTTGCACACAAGAAAGGTGAAATTACCGGCAGAGGTGAGCATCCTGTCCAATCGTAGCTTTTGCAAGGACTGGACTCTTTGAGCTCAAACTAACGCCATTAACATAGCCACCTTGTGCGTGAGTCGGAGTAGACACAGGGAAGTTGGCGGAGACCATGACCGGAGTAAAGTTACATCCCAAATTTCAGAATATCTGGGCCTAGGAGGGTTCGAATTGAAGACTCCCCTCATGAATCTAGACACTAAAGCGTAAGACCCCACTGATTGGTGTTCTGAAAGTGGCAGCAGGTAAGACGACAGCCCACTTCTGGCACAATTTCGAGCATTGTAGCTTAATTTGTCATCAAAGTGCAATTTCGAGAGGAACTCCAGAACATTTGTAATGTGCACGGCCTCATAAGAATTGTCGGACTGTGCACAGAACACTTCCCATTTCCTAATCTATGAGGCATATTGTTTTTGAATACTGCTTCTCCAGGCCGCAGTTAGCACATTCACCGTACGATCAGCTAGTCCCAGTCCAAGGAAAGGTCTTCTTAAAACCTGCAAATCAATAAATTGAGCCGATCATGCAGAGGATGTACTTCACCAGAAAACAGGTTTGTTAACAAAGACCTGCCTTTAGGAACCTTCTGCACAGGTTCTACAACCATGCTCGGAATAAGAGGATACCATGACTATGTCGGCCAGTCAGGGGCAACCAGAGTCCTGCTGAATTTTTTGCAGACAGCGACTGACAAGGCAAAATGGGGGGAATGCATAGAAAAACATTGCACCCCAATGTAGCTAGAACGTGCCTATCGCTACTGCCCCTGGGTCTGGTTCCTATGCAACATGCTTTGATAATTGATGATTTAATCTTGAAGCGAACAAATCGATATCTGGTGTTCCATACCAAGAAACAATAGCCTTTAACACTCTATGATTCAACACCCATTCTGTGTTGTCATTGAATTTACGTGACCTGGTGTCCGCCACCATGTTGAATCTACCTGGGAGGTAGATAGCTGAAACCCAAATATTTTGAATTATGCGCCAATTCCAAATGAGGCATGTCAATTTATCACAGGATACTGACTTGATACCACCCATATGATTTATGTATGCCACTGCTGTGTTATCTATCTGTAATTGAACATGCACATGGTGCATGTGTGCACAATAAGCTTTCAGACTATAAAGGGCTGCGAGCAACTCCAAATAGTTAATACCATGCAACTGCAGAAATGATATGTCATGCATGTTCCATCTGCCACCGCAGCTAGAAACGGTGTCAGTGGTGCCCCACCCCAGAGAACTGGCATCAGTCTGTAAAACAACAGAAGGGCTTTCATTTGAAATATAGCAAAAACAATGGACAATATTGGCTTTCCACCACTGTAGCTCATCAATGGCTTCGGCCGGTAATTGCATCGTTCTGTCAAAGTGGCCGAAATTATGTTTGAGTGCCTACACCTTTGCTCTTTGTACTTGCTGATAGTGCAAAGGCCCATATTTGGCTGCTGGAAATGTAGCCACCAGTTTTCCAATCAAGCTTGCTACTTGTCGAATTGAAGGTAGCTTCTGTGCGAAAAGATGATTGCAGGTTTCTATTAACTTCAATCTCTTGCCCTCAGTGACTAACAGGTGATTGGAGTTAATAGTAAATCCCAAATAATCCATAACCCTGGATAGAGTCAACCTGGATTTTACTGGGTGAATTAGGAACCCCAATTGCTCAAACAGAAGTTTGGTGGCTGAGACCGCCGAAATAGCCAATTCCATAGTTTTCCCTATAATGAGGATATCGTCCAGATAAGCCATTACTATGTGTTTCTGCTCTCTTAATAGAGCAAGAACAGGTTTCAATATTTTTGTGAATAACCTGGGAGCTGAGGTTAACCCATTCGGCAACGCTTTAAACTGCCATAGCTGCCCCATCCATTTAAATTTCAAGTATTTTCTGTGATCCTTGTGAACAGGTACAGAATAATAAGCATCTTTAAGATCAATGCATGCCATGTGACATCCCCAGGAAATTAACTGTTTTGCAGTCACAAAACTTTCCATTTTGAAATGTTTGTACTGCACAAAGGTGTTAAGTTGGGTTGTCCAAAATGATGCGGTACCCCCCACCCTTCTTTTCCCTTGTGAAAATATTGGATACAAATTCATGAGGTTCATGACTTTTTTTCAATCACTCTTTTAGCACTTGATGTTTCAATTTCAGCCTGAACTTCCAAACCATCCCGTTTTGAACGAGCAAAGATACGTTTGGAGCATGCTGCGTGGATGGGAGAGAGCCAGCAAATTCAATTTTGAACCTGTCTATGCTGCGCAGTATGAACAAGTCAGAAGTTAACCACCGTCCCTCATGCAAAAAGAAACGTAACCTACCACCAACATGCAATGAACCCACACCCGGTATGTTACATTGAGACCCAGACCCACCTACCTCCGTGATAGTCGGTGGATTCTGGATATTATTTTCCTTCCCCGATGTTTGGCGACTTGATGTGCTGTTGTGCGCCAGCTGCGCATCTTGGCTGTCGGCCGGTTTGGGCCATGTCCTAAAAAATACTTCCGGCTGGTTCTTTGGGTCTTCGAGCTGGACGTGGTCTCTGCAGCTGGTCTTGTGCTGGTCGAGGCAGAGGGGTGCTGGCGTCGAAACGATGACTGTCTGTTTGGTGGTGGACCCGAAGTAGCCCCACAGCCTTCGACTTGTCGTCCAAGTCGTTCACCTGCCCGGACAGGTCTTCTCCAAACAGTAAATTGGGCGGCTGCACATTACTGGCCTTACGCAACCCCGCAAACTTGGGGTTGAGAACAGGACAAATGGCATTCTTGCGAAAGCAATTAATTTCAAATTGTGCAATTGAGCCTCCGATAATGCGCAGCCATCTACCGACCTGGCGAATGCTGTCAACCCCGATGCCAGCAGGTTTAGAATTCTTTGCAGCTTGACCTCTTGGGTCTTAATGCCGCCCCCAATGCAGCTCCAGATGAATTGTTCACCACCGGTACCTTGAGAGAAGCACAGTTGCTGGGAGCGTGGTACCTCATGGCTGCCTCCATCATGACTTGTTCCTGAAGCTGGTGGGAAGCGAGGTAATTACTGCTGGCCGCCAGCTCTTCTTCCAGCGGCTCCCCAACCAGTGATGGCACTGCAAATTTTGGGACCATTGTCGGCACCTCCGCTTCCCATGGGTCTCGCACCGAGCGGTCCTCCGCCCAGGATTGGTGGTCTATACTCCCATCCTTGGATGGGGATACATAATGCAGCCCTGCACCAGGCGCTGCTGCGGGCCGTCGAGAGCCGCTGTGATATGACTCCCGACCAAGAAGCACATCATGTTGGAGCATCTTTTCCATAAGAAAGGCGTCCGCCAACGCTTCCCGCTCGAGGAGGCGAACCCTCCCGGCCGGACTCGTCCAAGTCCACCGGCCTGTTGGACTTGCACTTGGCCTTCCCGACCTGCGGGGTAGCCAAAGTGCTGTCCATGGACACCGAGCCCGGGGTCGCTGGCTGTGGTGTCAGCGACCGCGATGGTGAAACGGACTGCCGCCCGCTGACCGCACTGCCACGGTCGTCGGAAGCGGTTCTCCCTGCAGCCCGTTGAGACTTCACCCTCGCCTTATCCATCGTGTTCTTGTTGTAAGAAGACAGGAGAAAAAACCACCGCAGACTAAGTTCAAGAACTTACCTGGAGGTCTTTTAAAACTTACCGCTGGTGGAGCGATGCGCCACCAGCCAGTCAGAGCGCCATGCGTTTGACGTAATGACACGCATGCGGGCTGACGGGTTCTTCACGTAGTCACTCACGTGACTCCGAAGTAAAATGGCATTTAATTGATGGCAATACTGGTAATTAGATAGGCACATGGATATGCTGTGAGAGATGGGTTATTGATCATGTGCAGGCAGAGGAGATTAGTTTACCTTGGTATTAAGTTCAGCACAGACATTGTGCGCTGAAGGGCCTGTTCTTGTGCTATACTCATCATCTGTGCACTGTTATTGATATTTAGGTTATAATTAATAAAGTTGTGAGAAGCATAGATTGGAAAAATCAAATACTAGAGGGCAAAGCTTTAAGGTGAGAGGGCCAATGTTTGAAGGAGATGTGCAGGAAAGTTGTTTTACACAGAGGGTAGTGAGTGCCTGGAACGCACTGCAAAGGCAGATACAATAATGGCGTCGAAGAAACTTTTGGACAAGATACACAGGGAATGGACATACATGGATTATGTGCAGGTTGATAACAGAATTTTTGCATCATGTTTTTAGCACACTTTACACATCCTTTTGATATGATCAAAGGAAACAATAATAAACATGAAGACTTTTAGATGTTGATGCCTCAACGTCTGACCCGATTAAGAGAAACAACAGGGTCCAAGTTGACCTAATTAAGATGGTCACCTGACCAAGACAAACAAACTGTTGGTGTTGACCTAATTCAGACTCTCCAGTTACTTGGCCTGATAGATGTAGTTCAAAAATTACACATGAAGATGGTGTCAACATCAAACAGTGGGAATGTTAGAGACCCATCAATTTGCAACACACAAACTCGAGGTACAGCACCTCATATTCCGCTTGTGTAACTTACACCCAGCGGTATAAACATTGAAAGTGCTGGAGTAAGTCAGCGGGTCAGGCAGCATCTCTGAGGGACATGGATAGACAACGTTTTGGGTCGGGACCTGTCTGCAGACTGAAATGTATGAAAATTGAATCTCCAATTAATACCTTCCTCCTCTCTCTCTTTCCTGTTCTCCCCACCCAAGTGCACACTTATTTCTCACCAATCCCTGCCCATCTCCCCCCCCACCCATACTCGCCCCCTTCCACCCACATCCTCTGACTGTATATTTCACTTCTCCTCTTCTCTCCTTATGTTTCCTTTTCATTCAGCCTTTTATTCTTTATTGGTCTTTTATTCAACCTATCTGCTGATCAATTGCCCCCCATCTCCTGTATCCACCTATCACTTTGTCCTACTACCACTCTCTTTTCTAGCTTTCTCCCCCACTCTTACAACAATCAGTCTGAAGCAGGGTCCCGACCCGTTCCTTGCACAGTCGCTTACTGACCCGCTGAGTTACTCAAGCATTTTATAAAAACATAGAAAATAGGTGCAGGAGTAGGCCATTCGGCCCTTCAAGCCTGCACCGCCATTCAATATGATCATGGCTGATCATCCAACTCAGTATCCTGTACCTGCCTTCTCTCCATACCCCCTGATCCTTCTAGCCACAAGGGCCACATCTAACTCCCTCTTGAATATAGCCAATGAACTGGCCTCAACTACCTTCTGTGGCAGAGAATTCCAGAGACTAACCACTCTCTGTGTAAAAAATGTTTTTCTCATCTCGGTCCTAAAAGATAGCCCCTTATCCTTAAACTGTGACCCCTTGTTCTGGACTTCCCCAACACCGGGAAGAATCTTCCTGCATCTAGCCTGTCCAACCCCTTAAGAATTTTGAAAGTTTCTATAAGATCCCTCCTCAATCTTCTAAATTCTAGCGAGTACAAGCTGAGTCTGTCCAGTCTTTCTTCATATGAAAGTCCTGACATCCCAGGAAACCTTCTCTGTACTCCCTCTATATCAAGAATGTCTTTCCTCAGATTTGGAGACCAAAACTGTACGCAATACTCCAGGTGTGGTCTCACCAAGACCCTGTACAAGTGCAGTAGAACCTCCCTGCTCCTATACTCAAATCCTTTTGCTATGAATGCTAACATACAATTTGCTTTCTTCATTGCCTGCTGCACCTGCATGCCTACTTTCAAAGACTGGTGTACCATGACACCCAGGTCTCGTTGCATCTCCCCTTTTCCTAATCGGCCACTATTCAGATAATAGTCTACTTTCCTGTTTTTGCCACCAAAGTGGATAACCTCACATTTATCCACATTATACTGCATCTGCCATGCATTTGCCCATTCACCCAGCCTATCCAAGTCACCTTGCAGCCTCCTAGCATCCTCCTCACAGCTAACACTGCCCTCCAGCTTCGTGTCATCCGCAAACTTAGAGATGTTGCATTCAATTCCCTCGTCCAAATCATTAATATATATTGTAAATAGCTGGGGTCCCAGCACTGAGCCTTGTAGTCACTGAGCCTTGTAGTCACCCCACTAGTCACTGCCTGCCATTCTGAATAGGACCCGTTTACTCCTACTCTTTGCTTCCTGTCTGCCAGCCAGTTCTCTATCTACATCAATACTGAACCCCCCAATACCATGTGCTTTAAGTTTGTATTCTATGTGGGACCTTGTCATACTAGATCCCACATACTATAATTATGTGGGACCTTGTCAAAAGCCTTCTTTTGTGTGATATATATATAACATAGTAACTGGCTTTTTTTTCTTTTTCCTTTTTCTTTTTTAGGGTCTATCTCTTAACCCCCTTTCTCTAATTCTTTGACCAAGGGTTTCTTCTCCCCTTTGGCACGCTCTTTCACTATCACAACTCTTTTCACCTATTTCACTCTCTTTCTTTCTATTCTTTTTCTTTAAAAGCCATAAAATTATGGGGTACAATGATTGTAACAATATATATGTGAAGTACATTGATGTATTTACCACTAATAAATAAAGATTTTTTTTAAACCCTTCTGAAAGTCCAGATATAACACATCCACTGGTTCTCCCTTATCCGCTCTACTAGTTACATCCTCGAAAAATTCTATAAGATTCGTCAGACATAATTTACCTTTTGTAAATCCATGCTGACTTTGTCCAATGATTTCACCACTTTCCAAATGTGCTGCTATCCTATCATTAATAACTGACTCTAGCAGTTTCCCAACTACCGATGTTAGACTAACTGGTCTGTAATTCCCCGTTTTCTCCCTCCCTCCCTTTTTAAAAAGTGGGGTTACATTAGCTACCCTCCAATCCTCAGGAACTACTCCAGAATCTGAAGAGTTTTGAAAAATTATCACTAATGCATCCACTATTTCTGGATCTACTTCCTTAAGTACTCTGGGATTCAGCCTATCTGGCCCTGGGGATTTATCGGCCTTTAATCCATTCAATTTACCGAACACCACTTCCCGGCTAACCTGGATTTCACTCAGTTCCTCCATCTCATTTGACCCCCGGTCCCCTGCTATTTCCGGCAGATTATTTATGTCTTCCTTAGTGAAGACAGAATCAAAGTAGTTATTCAATTGGTCTGCCATGTCTTTGTTCCCCATGTTCAATTCACCTGTTTCTGACTGCAAGGGACCTACATTTGTTTTAAAGAATCTTTTTCTCTTCACATATCTATAAAAACTTTTGCAGTCAGTTTTTATGTTCCCTGCCAGTTTTCATTCATAATCTATTTTCCCATTCCTAATTAAGCCCTTTGTCCTCCTCTGCTGGACTCTGAATTTCTCGCAGTCCTCTGGTAGGCTGCTTTTTCTGGCTAATTTGTATGCTTCATCTTTTGTTTTGATACTATCCCTGATTACCCTTGTTATCCACGGATGCACTACCTTCCCTGATTTATTATTTTGCCAAACTGGGATGAACAATTGTCGTAGTTCATCCATGCAGTCGTTAAATGCCTTCCATTGCACATCCACCATCAACCCTTTAAGAATCAATTGCCAATCTATCTTGGCCAATTCACGTATCATACCCTCAAAGTTATCTTTCTTTAAGTTCAGAACCCTTGTTTCTGAATTAAGTATGTCACTCTCCATCATAATGAAGAACTCAACCATATTATGGTCACTCTTGCCCAAGGGGACACGCACAAGACTGCTAACTAACCCTTCCTCGTTACTCAATACCCAGTCTAAAATAGCCTGCTCTCTCGTTGGATCCTCTACATGTTTGATTAGAAAACTGTCCCGCATACATTCCAAGAAATCCTCTTCCTCAGCACCCCTGCCAATTTCATTCACCCAATCTATATGTAGATTGAAGTCACCCATTATAACTGTTTTACCTTTGTTGCACGCATTTCTAATTTCCTGTATGATGCCATCCCCAACCCCACTACTACTGTTAGGTGGCCTGTACACAACTCCCACTAGCGTTTTCTGCCGCTTAGTGTTTCGCAGCTCTACCCATATCGATCCAACATCCTCCAAGCTAATGTCCTTCCTTTCTATTGCGTTAATCTCCTCTCTAACCAGCAACGCTACCCCACCTCCTTTTCCTTTCTGTTTATCCCTCCTGAATATTGAATATCCCTGGATGTTCCGCTCCCTGCCTTGGTCACCCTGGAGCCATGTCTCCGTGATCCCAACTATATCATCGTCATTAATAACTATCTGCACGTTCAATCTACATCTGCATATGATTTACTCTTTAAACAAAACAACACTCCAAATACACAACACGATTGCTTGACATCAGGTAAGGATCCATGAAAATTGCATTTAAAGTGGATTCACCCCTCCTCCGTCAGGCAAGAGGTACAGCAGCCTGAAAACGCAAGCCTCCAGATTCAACTTTCTTCCCAGTGGTTATCAGGCAACTGAACCATCCTATCGCCAACTAGGGAGCAGTCCTGATCTACTTCCTTGCACACCGTCAGACTTTACTGGACTTTAGTTTAGTTTGGTTTGGAGATACAGCGTGGAAACAGGCCCTTCGGCCACAGAGTCTGCGCTGACCATCAAAAGTATATGAGTTCTATCCAACTCATTTCAGACAATTTACAGAAGCCAATTAACCTATGTCTTTGGAATGTGGGAGGAAACCGGAGCCCCCGTAGAAAACACATGCCATCACACGGAGAACGTAGAAACAGTGTACAGACAGCACCCGTAGCCAGGATCGAACCCGGGTCTCTGGCACTGCAAGGCAGCAAGTCTGCAGCTGTGAAACCGTGCCGCCCAAATCTTGCACTAAACATTATTCCCTTTACCCTGTGGAAGACATGATTGGAATCATGTATTGTCATTCCACTGACTGGCTAGCAAGCAACAAAAAGTGCTTTTAACTGTACCTCGGTACACTTAAAAATAAACAAAACTAAAGTGAACTAAACTGGGTGGTGATGTTCAGAGGCAGGATGTGGTGGGAGCAGAGGGTGATTGCAAAATATGAGTAAATATCACCATGTTTGCTTCTGCGTAATTTATTGTAATGGCTTGCGCATGTTTTGAAGCAGTAGTCTGGAATTGATCTGACCTCAGATCTGACCAACTAGAGATACAGTGGTAAACAGAACAAACTATTGCCGTGTTAGATTCCGCGGTCTATTGCTCCTGTTTTCTCCAGTGCCAGGTAAAAGTGAAAATTATCCCCACAATCTAATTCCCTGTATCAACCTCTCTGACAGGAAAACTCCATTAAAAAAAGAAAGATAGATGTTAATTTTGATGACACAAGGAACTGTGGTCTGCAAGATGATTGAACCTGGAACAAAACACAATGTGCTGGAGGAACGCAGCAGGACAGGCAGTGTACGGATCGAGACCCTTCTTCAGATTAGATTACGGATCGAGACCCTTCTTCAGACTTATCAAAATCAGTCAGACTAATCAACTTGGAGTAACTCAGCAAGTCAGGCAGCGTCTCTGGAGTATGAGAACAGGCAATGTTCCAGGTCATAGAGACATAGAAATTAGGTGCAGGAATAGGTCATTTGGCCCTTCGAGTCAGCACCGCCATTCAATATTATCATGGCTGATCATCCAAAATCAGTACCCCATTCCTGCTTTCTACCAATATCCTTTGATTCCGTTAGCCCTTGGAGCTAAATCTAACCCTCTTGAAAACATCTGCCAGGACTGAACACTCCTTCAGACTGAGGAAGAGTCAAGAGGCATCTCTGAAGGACATGGGCGGGTGATGATTTAGGGCACTGATGATCTTCAGTGTGACCCAGCTCTAGATAGAGACAAAGTGCTGGAGTAACTCGGCGGGTCAGGCGGCATCTCTAGAGAAAAAAAATAGGTGACGTTTTGGGTCGGAACCCTTCTTCTGAAAGTAGAGGTGTGGGGCTCAACAGATTGGCAGCCAACATAATCAAAGACTTGTCCCACCCTGATCATTCCTTTTTCTCCCTGGTCTCATCAGGCAGAAGATACAGAAGCTTGAAAGTGCGCACCAACAGATTCAGGAACAGATTCTTCCCCTCCGTTACCAGCCTTCCGAATCACTGTCCGATTCACTTCTACCCCATTGCGGACATTGGGCTTTGTCTGTGGAACTGATGCTCTACAATGCTGAGAACTATATTCTGAACTTTGTATCTTCCCCTTTGCTCCACCTATTGTACTTGAGTTTGGGTTAATTGTATTTATGTATAGTAGTATCTGATTTGTTTGGATAGCATGCAAAACAAAGCTTTTCACTGTGCCTCACTACACATGGCAATAATAAAGCTAAACATAGTAACATAGAAAATAGGTGCGGGAGGAGGCCCTTTGGCCCTTTGAGCCAGCACTGCCATTCATGGCTGATCGTCCCCAATCAGTAATCCGTGCCTGCCTTCTCCCCATATTCCTTGATTCCACTAGTCCCTAGAGCTCTATCTAACTCTCTCTTAAATCCATCAAGTGATTTGGCCTCCACTGCCCTCTGTGGCAGGGAATTCCACAAATTCACAACTCTCTGGGTGAAAACGTTTTTTCTCACCTCAGTCTTAAATTGCCTCCCCTGTATTCTAAGTACCTTTGGAACGCTCAGAAGGCGATCAATGCCGAGTCACTAAGATCAATTGGTTTTGAGCTGAAGGAAAGTAATTGAATAGAGAAGTAAGTTTCGGAAGCCGTGCCACATCCTCTAGATTCTGTTTTTTATATTCTGCATATGTTGTTTGAGAGAAGAGTGTGTGGTTGTATGATAAGTATCAGTTTGTGGTCTCGTTGAAGAGGGGCAATTTATTACTGTGGAATAAGTTACCGGTTCTTCATAAATTATTTTAATTTTTTCTTTTAATATGTTTATTTTATTAGAAGCAATTGTACAAGAATAAAGCAATCGGCATGAGAGTTGTACAATTTTCGTACAGCTTCATTTTTAACATTTTATAAATTGATACATAAATCGAGAAAAAAAGAAAAGAATGAAGAAAAAGAAGAAAGATGCAAAAAAGAGAGAATTTTTATCTTTGACCTCAGATGGCATATTCTGTTTCTTGGGGTTGCTCGGTCCATCTCAATTCCTGTCTTTGCTGTCCCTTCTTGAAATAAACAGGCGCCTAATGCCGATTTTCATAGTTTATTGAAACATTATCCTGCGACACAAAAATAACAAATAACAATAAGAACCACTTGCAACTATTAGTGTTATAGTGTTTATATCATAGTTGTAGAGCACGGAAACAGGCCCATCGGTCCAACTCGTCCACGCTGACCAAGATGCCCCATCTAAGCTAGTCCCATTTGCCCGCGATTGGCTCTAGTTCCTCTAAACCTTTTGTTTCCATGTACCTGTCCATGTACCTGTCCAAATATCTTTTAAATGGTGTTGTGGTCCCTGCCTCAACTCCATCCTCTGGCACCTCATTCCATATACCCACCACTCTCTGAGTGATAAAGTTGCCCCTCAGGTTTTTTCCTCTCACATTAAACATATGCCTTCTATTTCTCAATTCCCTTTGGCTAAAAAAACTCAGTGCATTCACCCACCTATTCCCATTATGATTGTATACACTTCCATAAGATCGCCCCTTATCCTCCTGTGCTCCAGGAAGTCCAAGCCTGTTCAACCTCTCCCTATAGCTCAGGCCCTCAAGTCCTGTCAACATCATTGTAAATCGTCTCTGTATACATTCCAGCTTATTGTTAGAAAGATATTTTCTTCATTTTAGAATTGGAGAAGCGGAGGAGTTTTAGAATTTTAGAACATTTTGGATTACAATAGAATGGAGATGAGATGATTTTTTTAGCCAGAGGGTGGTGAATCTGTAGAATTCATTAGCACAGACAGTGGTAGAGGCCAAGACATTGGATAATTTTAAAGCGGGGAATGATAGATTCTTCATTAGTACGGGTGTCAAAGATTACGGGGAGAAGGCAGGAGAATTGGTTGAGAGGGAAAATTAGATCAGCCATGAGTGAATGTCGGAGCAGACTCGATGGGCTGAATGACCTAATTCTGCTACTATGTCTGATGATCTTATGGTCATTTTATTTTTAGCTGAATCTAATGAGGTATAAATGCTCTGTTCCAGATTTATGTTGAAACGTCATGTGAAAATCAATAACGAATTTGATTAGTAAACACCAAATGGGCAAAAGCTAAAGTGTGGATGTGTGTGTCCATGGACTAGTCAGTGATCGATGGGCATGTGACACTTGTGGGCAATTTCTGTTTCACTGATATCACTGCCAACATCTCCCAGGAATGAAGCAGGTTACAAAGAAAGGTGGACACTGCCTAGTCCATCACAGGAACAGACCTCCCCAACATCGGAGTAATCTGCAGGAGGCGCTGCCTCAAAAATGTGAACCAATATCATCAGAGACCCACCCTGGCCACGCTTTCATTTCATTCCTGCCATCAGGGAGAAGGTACAGGAATCTGTAAACCGTGATGTCCAGGTTCAGGAACAGCTTCTTTCCAACAACCATCAGGCTCTTGAACACTGCACAACATCAACTAAACTGTCCTTAGTTGCACTACACACTTTGTGGGGTTTTCGCAAAGGTATTCGAGTTATTAATGAATTGCATTTTTGTTTGCTATATTATTTGTATGCCTTGTGTTTACAGGCCTGTTATGCTGCTGCAAGTAAGAATGTTATTGTTCTGTTGTCGGTGTATATGACAAAAATGATACCACTCTTGTCCCTTAACAGGGTCAACCAACCTTCTCATCAGTTTCACAGTCGAGGAAACTCATCTATCCATATTCAGCAGATACTGCCTGACCCGTTGTGTCCTGGGGTCCATTTCTGATCTTAACAATGGCCAGTTCATTGTATTCAGTTTTCCCAACAACAAAGCTTGCTAGAATCACATCGACACAAAGTGCTGGAAAAACTCAACGAGACAGACAGCGTCTATGTGCTGGATAGGTGACGTTTTAGATTGGGACCGTTCTTCAGACTGGGGGGGGGGGGGGGGGGGGGGGGGGGGGGAGGGGGGAGTAGCGGGGAGGAACTGGAAGTAAGAAAAGACTGGGACAAATCAGGGCCAGCACCAGATGACCTCAGGCAGGGTGGTATTGATGGGATTGTTGTTGGCAGGGGACAGTGTGATATGAAATATTCGTAGAATCAGAGAACTTTGCGCCTGCAATTCGCATTTTACTGAAGTGACATCCAACTGCTAAAACTCATCCGACCACTCACTGAGCTGTTTAAGGAGAAAACCCACCCCCATCACTTCCAGCTGCTGCACATTCAGTAAGGGGGAGTCCAGGGAAAGATATCGGGCAGAGTTAATTAATTCATCCATGTTCTAATTTCCTCCCATGTTCCAAAGACGTGTGGGTTTGTAGATTAATTGGCCTTCTGTAAATTGATACACAGTGTGTAGGGAAGGACGAGGAAGTGGGATAACATAGAACTCGTGTGAACGAGTGATCGATTGTTGGCATTGTTTGACCAATACAATAGAGTTTTGGAAAATGTAACATGCAGTGTGGATAAAGGGGAACTGCTAGATGTAATTTATATATATTTCCACAAGGTATTTTCATAAGATGCCACATCAAAGGTCATTGTAAAGAAATAACATCTCATGATGTAAGTGATACACATATTGAAACACTGTTTATGTGGACTAGGTGGATCAAAGGGCATGTTTCCATGTTCATCTCTAAAACTACTTTCACTTTTTATTCTCTGATCGATGTCTGGCAGTAGCTGAGACTGCAAGCATTCATATTTCTGACTTCTGTTGGGAAAAAAAGCCTTTAACACCAAGCATGAATCTACTAAATCCCTTTTGCACTTGAAGTATCTGTGCCTGCTATAATCTGCCATTGTGACCTGTATCTGATCAAGACTAAAAGGGCAAAGTTAACAGCAAGATTATTTTGTTTGTCTCGCGCTATCGGGATTTTGTGTGTGTAAAATGGTACGGAGGTGAACGTGAGTCTGCGGAGTGCAACTAATGTCATGTGCAAAAAGGTGCATGATAGGGGGGCACATTGGCGCAGCGGTAGAGTTGCTGCCTCACAGCGCCAGAGACCCAGGTTTAATCCCGACTACATGTGCTGTCTGTACAGAGTTTATATGTTCTCCCCTTGATCGCGCGGGATCTCCAGATGCTCCAGTTTCCTCCCACACTCCAAAGACGTACAGGTTTGTAGGTTAATTGGCTTTTGTAAATTTGTAAAATGTCCCTAGTGTGTAGGTTAGCGCTAGTGTAAGAGGTGATTGCTGGTCGGTGCGGACTCGGTAGACACAAAATGCTGGAGTAACTCAGCGGGTGAGGCAGCATCTCTGGAGAGGGAATGGGCGATGTTTTAGGTCAAGACCCTTCTTCAGTGATCAAAACCTTTGATTTTTACCAGCTTTGCAGTTCTTTCTTACACAAAAAAGTAACAGAATTGCACTTCTTTAATAAAGACGCAAGGAACTGCAGATGGTGGCTTGGAAAAAAAGACAAAGTGCTTGAATAACACAGCCAGATTTCCCTATCCTGGCTAAATGACCCTGCAGTCACTATATTGTGTAAACCAGGCACTTTAGCTGTCATTTTACACATAGGAGATTTAGTTGAAGAGAATGGAATCCAACGCAAATTCGCAAATACACATCACTTCTTCAACTGGTTATTAAACAACGAAACTCATTGCACGAGCAATGTCAAATGGCTGGTATGCAGTTGATCACAAGGCCTCCTTGAAGAGGAAGTGCACTTTGGAATATGGATCTCACTTTGTTGGCAGTTTAATTCCAGCTGATGGAAGCAAACAGGGCAAACAAGTTAAATGCATTGAAAAATTCTCTCGATCGAAAAAAGTACAAAGTGACAATTAGAGTTTGCTGACACAAGGAATTACAGATGCATTAGACTTTAGAGAAGCAGTGCGGAATCATGCCCTTCGGCTCACCGAGTCCGCGCCGAACAGCGGTAGTTTTTACAGAAGCTAATTTGGAGAATGAGACGAGCACCCGGAAAAACCCATGCGTTCACATGGAGAACGTTCGAACTCTGTGGAACCAGCCCCCGTAGTCAGGATCGAACCCGGTTCTCTGGCGATGTGAGGCAGCAACACTCCCACTGCGCCATCGTGCTGCAGAATGTCTTGTGTTATAGAGACATACAGAGAGATACAGTGTGGAAACAGGCCCTTCGGCCCCAACTCATCCACTTCAGCCAACACTGTCCCAGCTACACGATTCCTACTTGCCTGCGCTTGGTCCATATCCCTCCAAACCTACCCTATCCATGTACCTGTCTAACTGTTTCTTAAATGATGGGATAGTCCCAACATCAACTACCTCCTCTGGCAGCTTGTTCCATACACCCACCACCGTTTGTGTGTAAAAGATACCCCTCGGATTCCTATTAAATCTTTTTCCCTTCGCCTTGAACCTCTGTCCTCTGGTATTCGATTCCCCTACTTTGGGCAAGAGACTCCATGCATCTACCCCATCTATTCCTCTCCTGATTTTTTATAACTCTGTAAGATCTCTCCTCATCCTCCTATGCTCCATGGAATAGAGATCCAGCCTACTTAATCTCTCCCTATAGCTCACACCCCCTAGTCCTGGCAACATCCTCGTAAATATTTTCTGAAACCTTTCAAGCTTGACAATATCCTATAACATAGTGCCCAAAACTGAACACAATATTCTAAATGCAGTCTCACCAACGTCTTATAAAACTACAACATGGCCTCCTAACTTCTATACTCAATACTCTGACTGATGAAGGCCAAAGGGCCAAAAGTATTTTTGACCACCTTATCTACCTGCGATTCAACCTTCAAGGAACCATGCACCTGTACTCCTAGATCCCTCTGCTCTACAATATTACCCAGAGGCCGACCATTTACTTTGTAGGTCCTGCCCTTGTTTGACGTCCCAAAATGCAACACCTCACACTTCTCTGTATTAAATTCCATCGACCATTCCTCTGCCCACCTGGCCAATCGATCCAGATCCTGCTGCAATCGTTCACAACCATCTTCACTATCTGCAAAACCACAAAGTCAATTACATCCAATAGTGCTGATGAATCTGTTCATATAAACTGACAATACCTCAGTGTACATTAGAGCATCGTGCACGCAACATAAGGGTAAATATCAACCTAAATTACTCACCTCATTTACTGAGTTCTTTCCTTTTCTCATGCTTTGAATATCAATAGTTGTGTCATGGACAGATGATTCTATAAAAATATCATGAATATTTAGAGATACAGGACAGAAACAGGCCCTTCAGCCCACCGAGTCTACGTCGACCATCAATCACCTGTTCTGACTAGTTCTACGTTAGCCCACTTTCACATCCACTCCCTGCACACTAGGGGCAATTTACAGAGGGTCATTTAACCTACAAACCCGCACATCTTTGGGATATGGGAGGAAAACAAAGCACTCTGAGGAAACCCACGTGCAAACTCTAAACAAAGTCAGCATCTGTAGTCAGGATTTAAGAGAGAGTTAGATTTATTTCTTGGGGTTAAGGGATTAAGGGATATGGTGAAAAAGCAAGAACGGGGTACTGATTTTAGATGATCAGCCATGATCATATTGAATGGCAGCGCTGGCTCAAAGGACTGAATGGCCTACTCCTGCACCTATTTTCCTATGTTTCTATGTTTCTATCCTGGATCTCTGGCGCTGTGAGGCAGCAGCTCTACAAGCTGTTGCCCTAATTTTGTTTAAATTATTATTTAAATCTCTCTGGGAACTAAAGACAATATTCACTTTTATATGCTCAGTTTTTGGTTCAATTACAAAATAAAATGTACAATGTATACATTACCTTTTTCTTTCTTCAATTTACTGTGATAATTATACGCGATCCAGACCCATATTGGTACTATTAGAATAAGACTCAGTCGAATAAAATAATACTTGAGGGATCCTTGAAAATCACAATTGAAATGTGAATCAAAATATTGCTACAATGAATAGCAAATATAATCATGACTATTGCATGTCACATTACATTAAATAATGTAAATGCACTGTTACATGAAACATTAATCATGTATGTCGTTTAGTTTAATTTTGTTTAGAGACACAGAATAGAACCTGTTGCTTCTGCCCACTGAGTCCACGCTGACCATCGATCACCCGTTCACACCAATTCTATGTTGTCCCACTTTCACATCCACTCTCTACACACTAGAGGCAATGTGCAGGGACCAATTGAACTACAAACCTTTATGTCTTTTGGACGTGCGAGGAAACTGGAGCACCCGGAGGAAACCCACGCAGTCACGGCTAAAGCATGCAATCACCGCACAGACAATTGGAACAGAAATATATTAAAATCTAATACTTCTGATAAATTGCTCTTGTGAAATATGTCAATAGGATTCTTTCTGCAGGAAATCTATGGTGAATATTACCAATATATCTGTTAATATAGATATGTGTAGGAAAGAACTGCAGATGTTGGTTTAAATCGAAGGCAGACGCAAACTGCTGGAGTACAGCGGGACAGACAGCATCTCTGGAGAGAAGGAATGGGTGACGTTTCTGGTTGGGACTCTTCTTCAGACTGATGTCAGGGAAGTGGGCAGTACAGAGATAAAATGTAGTCAGAGACAGTAAGACCGGTAGGAGAACTTGGAAGAGAGAGGGGATGGAGAGAGAGGGAAAGCGAGGGCTACTTGAAGTTGAGAAGCCAATGTTAATATAAATACTTATCCTTGTTATCACTAAATATTCTATTTCTACAAATATCTCTACTTAAAGAAATAAGACAGGCCTTTCAGAGGAGAAAACCTACATTATTCTATTCATAGATTAACATTCTTATTGTTCACTAAGTTTACTGTCACTGGGGTAAAGATTGGTTCCTTGTGTTGTAAATGACCACAAGATAATGTGTTGTAAATGGGGTCAAGGAAAGGGCATTCACGTCGCGGCCCTGTTTCCACCAGCACACACAAGAAGCACAACAAGCGCAAGATAGACATCATTGTATGGTTCTGGCTGAACAACTTCTAATCTTGGGTGTGGACTCGATAAGAAGAAGACGTGTTGTAAAATACCGATCTGTTTATGAGAAGTGAAACATTTCACAAACCGCTTGGGTTCATTGGAAATTCAGCTGCATAACTGTTTCCTAAAAGCCTCTTAAACACCACTATCATATCTGCCTCCACTACCACCCCTGGCAGCGTGTTCCAGGCACCCACCACCCTCTGTGTACAAAAACTCACCCTGCACATCTTCGTTAAACTTTGCCCCTTATAAACCAAAGAACAAGGAAAAATCATTATGCAAAATCAACAGTGAATCCTTAATATAATGGTCTGTCTTGGAATGTGTTGTGCACGGAATCTGCCAACCTCATAAAGCATAGAACATAGTGCAGGCCCTTCAGCCTGCAATGTCTGAGACCAACATGGAGCCAAGTCAAACCAATCTTCTCTGCCTACACGTGAATTGTATCCCTCCATTCCCTGCACATCCATATGCCTATCTGAACACCTCTTAAATGCCACTATCATATCAGCCTCCACCGCCACTACTAGCAGCATGATCCATGTACTCCCACCCTCTGTTTAAAACAACTTGTCCCGTACATCTCCTTTAAACTTTGCCTCTCTCACCTTGAAGCTGTGCCCTCTAGTCCTTGACATTTCCACTATCTACCTTTCACGTTCATTTGCTATATCTGCTTACTGACTTCAGTAAATCATTTACTATGAAACCAAATCTCCCAAGTCACAGAGGATAAACGCTGTCTCCTGTCATATAATAATAAAGCACTACATTGGTTAGTTAGTAAGTAAATTAACCAATCTACACCAATCTACAATAAGAAACGTTAAAAAAAATAAAGAAAAGAAATAAAATGCTGGAAATATGCAGCAGGTCCGGCAGCAAATGTGGAAAGAGAAAGTTAAAGAAACAGGTCAATGACCGATCGTGAGAACAGGGAGCAAATTAGACGATAGAGAGATGAGCAGAATTTCATAGGAAGGAACTGCGGTTGCTGGTTTAAACCGAAGATAGACACAAAATGCTGAAGTAACTCAGTGGGACAGAAGCATCTCTGGAGAGAAGGAATGGGTGATGTTTTGAGTCAAGACCTCTTCAGACTGAAAATCAAGGGAAAGGGAAACAAGAGATATCAACACTGATGTAGAGAGATATAGATATGCAAAAAAGTATTGATGATAAAGGAAACAGGTAATTGTTAGCTGTAGCTACGTGAGAACGCTATTGTGACTTGGGATGGGGAGGGGTGGAGAGACAGAGGGAATGCAAGGGTTACTTGAAGTTACTTGAAGTTGGAGAAATCAATATACATGCCACTGGGCTGTAAGCTGCCCAAGCGAAATATGTGATGTTGTTCCTCCAATTTCCATTTAACCTCACTTTGACAATGGAGGAGGTAGGACAGAAAGGTCAGTGTGGGAATGGGAAGGAGAATTAAAGTGTTTAGCAACCGGGAGATCAGGTACGTCCAGGCGGACTGAGCGAAGGTGTTCAGCGAAACGATCGCCCAGTCTACATTTGGTCTCGCCGATGTATAAGAGTCCATACCTCGAACAACGGATACAGTAGGTGAGGTTGGAGGAGATGCAAGTGAACCTCTGCCTAACCTGAAAGGACTACCGGGATCCCGGGATGGAATCGAGGGAGGAGGTATAGGGACAGGTGTTGCATTTCTTGCGGTTGCAGGGGAATTCTTTCCTGGGGGAAAAGTGGCAATAATTTCAAAAGTAAATAAAGAGTAAATAAAAATCAGAAGGTAGACACAAATGGCTGTAGTAACTCGGCAGTTCAGTCAGCTTGTCTAAAGAAATGAAATACTGTAGGTGACGTTTCGGGTCGCAACCCTTTTTCAGACAGATAGATAGAGAATGTAGGAAAGAAATGCAGATGCTGGTTTATACCGAAGATAGACCAATGAAAACAAGAAAACTACTGTAAAGTAGAACATATAACAGGAACAGGTCCTTCAGCCCACTATGGCCATGAAGAACATGATGCCAAGTTAAACTAATCTCTGTTTGCATATAATCCATATCCCTCCACTCCCTGCAATTCCATGTTTGCAAATAATCCATATCCCTTCATTCCCTGCAATTCCATGTTTGCATATAATCCATATCCCTCCATTCCCTGCAATTCCATGTGCCTATCAAAACCTGTAACGTCTAACACCACAAATGGCATCTACCTCCCCCCACCAGCATGCCCCAGCTCACACCACCCTCAATAAAAACTTAAATGCTCATAAGATCAGGCAGCATTTGTGAAGAGAAAATCAGAATAAATTTTTCAGGTCGCAACCTGTGTCAGAACTGTTTTTAACTATTTTGTTTTAGTTTAGGTTAGTTTATGGTCACGTGGATTGAGATACAGCAAAAAGCTTTTGTTTTCTCATCAAAATATACAATTTTGATTTTTTTCCCCCACATTATGCTATACTTCACATCTATTTTCTTGTTCATATATTCTATCCACAGTCAACTTTCCTATCGGTCTTTGTATCATTCGAAAATTTAGCAACATCACAAAGCTGCCTTCATAGGAGTCGTATACATTACAATATTTCATAATACAATATTCAGTCTGAAGAAGGGTCCTGACCCGAAACATCACCTATCCATGTTCTCCACAGATGCTGCCTGACCCGTTGAGTTCCTCCAGCACTTTGTGTCTAAGCAGGATTCCAGCATCTGAGATTCCTATGTCTCCACATTACTTTCCAACTGTCTGTGTCATCACCAAATTTAGCAACATCCCATCTCATGTGAGTCATAAAAAGTCATTGATCGTACAGTGTGGAAACAGGCCCTTTGCGTACAGTGACCAAGATGCCCCTATCCTATCCATGTACCTGTCCAAATGTTTTTTAATCATTGTGATAGTACCTGCCTCAACTATCTCCTCTGGCAGCTCATTCCATATACCTACCTCACTAGGTGTAAAAAATGTTGCCCCTCAGGTTCGTATTGAATCTATCCCCCTCACTTTAATCCCATTCTGCATACTCCTGACCCGGAACATCACCTATCCATATTCTCCAGATGCTGCCTGACCCGCTGATTTACTCCAGCGATTTGTGCCCTTTTTCCACCGTTCCACCATATTCCACTGTCCTTATAAGGAAACCAAGTTGATTTAACAGCAGCACTATAACCGGTGGGGCTCCGTGAGCGATATTGAAATGGTAATAATTAAGTACAGTGTATAGTTTATGGAGAGACAAGGAACTGCAGATGCTGGAATCTTGAGCAAAACACAAAGTGCTGGGGGAACTCAGTGGGTCAGGGAGCATCTGTGGGCTGAAGAAGGGTCCCGACCCGAAACGACGCATGTCCATTCCCTCCACAGATGCTGAGTTCCTCCAGCACTTTGTGTGTTGCTCAAGATTCCAGCATCTGCAGTTTCTCGAGTATCAATTTTATACATCTTTCTTCAACTTTCATTATTATTTGAAAACATTTACCGTCAAAACACGGCGTAAGTGCTTTATTAGACCAAGATATATATAATATATATATGATAAAGCATTTACGCCGTATTTTAACGGTAAATGTTTCAAATAATAATGAAGAAAGATGTGTATATATGAGCTGATATCATCGATGTATACATACACACATACATATATATAATATATAAGGCAGCAACTCAAATATATATATATATATATATCGATGCACAGATGAACTGTACTTGAGTAGCTGCCTCACAGCGCCGTAGACGCGGGTTCAATCCTGACTACGGGAGTTGGATGTGTGGAGTTTGTACGTTCTCCCCGTGGCCTGCGTGGGGTTTTTACGGATGCTCCGGTTTCCTCGCACAGTCCACCCAGGTTTGTAGGTTAATTGGCTTCGGTAAAATTGTAAATTGTCCCTAATGGGCAGGATAGTGTTAATGTATGATGTGTTTAAGAAGAAGGGTCTCGACCCGAAACGTCGCATATCCTTCTCTACACAGAAGCTGCCTCACCCGCTGAGTTCCTCCAGCATTTTGTTGTCTACCCAGTGTATGAGGTGATCGCTGATCGGCCGAAATGCCCTTTTCCGCGTATCTTTAGTCTAAAAGTCTAATGCATATTTGCAGTAGATATTGTACACATTGAGTGATCGTATACACTTTTGATCAGGTAAATGAATTGCGTTCAACGTTCTCCAGAGATGCTACTTGACCCGCTGAGTTACTTCAGCACTTTGTGGCTACGTTTAACAAATTTGTACAAATGTACTATTAAACCTTGGACATGTGTAGGACGGAACTGCAGATACTAGTTTACACCGCAGATCGACACAACATTTTGGAGTAACTCGGCAGCAACTGAGCCTCCAGCACTCTGTGTATCTTCAGTAATTGGAGGACGCTGGCTGCCAGGTTCATTCAAGCCACTTACTTGGGGTGGGAGAGAAACGTTCGCTCACCGAGCCCGTCCCCGTGAGGTGCTGAACCAGGCAGGTGGCGACCGTGCCCGCCTCTAGCCGAGGGTCGGTGAGCCGCAACCGGGAGCTCACGTTGAAGCTTCCATCCCCGTTCTCCCTCAGCGGCCCCGCTTCTGTTTCATAGGACAACTGGCCCACGACAGCCCAGGACATGTTCAGCTCCCTCGGGAAGAATCCGGCGGCCACACAAGTCAGGCTCCGCGTCTCTGCGCCTTCTACCCCGGGATCCAGGGTCAGGGAGATGTCAGGCTTCGCTGCGTAAAGTAGGAAAATAGCACGTTGTGAATCTTCCAGTCGCTCTCAGTCATGCCTGGAGCAACTGTGATAACACGGCACGCCGTGCACCGTGCAGGAGGAGCAACCAAGTAATTCAATGGATTAGTAGCGGAATAAGAGGAGCTGCAAATGCTGGTTTATATCAAAGAAAGGCACAAGTACTGGCGTAACTCAGAGGGTCAGGCGGCATCTCTGGAGAACATGGATAGGTAACGAGACACAAAGTGCTGGAGTAACTCTTCATGGATGATATGTAATGTTTCGGGTCGGGTTACTTCTACAGACTACATCTCTTCAGTCTGTGTCTCAAAATACACAATAAGAGAGAAAAATACAGGAAGCGAATGAAATGGAATTGGAGATTGGAGATGCTGGATTTTTTAAGAATAAGGGGTAGGCCATTTAGAATGGGGATGAGGAAAAACATTTCACCCAGAGAGTTGTGAATCTGTGGAGTTCGCTGCCTCAGAAGGCAGTGGAGGCCAATTCTCTCGATGCTTTCAAGAGCGAGTTATAGAGCTCTTAAAGATAGTGGAGTCCAGGGACATGGGGAGAAGGCAGGAACGGGATACTGATTGTGGATGATCAGCCATGATCACACTGAATCTGCGGGGGCGATGGACAGGCGGCGTTTCGGGTCGGGACCCTTCCTCGGTTTGAATCGCCACGTGTCCATTCCCTCCACAGATGCTGCCGGACCCGCCGAGTTCCTCCAGCACTTTGTGTATTTTAATGCGTTAAATAGACGTGAATATCTTGTAGACCGTAAACTAAATCAAAGCAGATGATGGACATTAAAACAGAACATATAAATATTCAGCCGGACAGGCCTGATTCGCGGGAAGAGGCTGACGGTCCACGTTCTCCAGAGATGCTGCCTGACCCGATGAGTTACTCCAGCACTTTGCGTCTTTTTTTTAACCAGCACCTTCGGTTCCTTGTGTCTCAGGGTCAGGGTTTCGGCTGGAAGCCTTCAATTTGAATCGGTAAATCCCCCCCCCCACCCCACCTTCAATGAAGCGCGAGGAATGTGTGCGACCATCCCCACTGTCCGCTGATGCGGTGGGGTGGGGACCTCACACGCGTCCCAAGTTCCCAACCCGAATGCTGCCTTAACCGCCGAGTTCCCCAGTGCTTTGTGTTTTGTTTAAATAAGACTCCAGCGCCTGCAGTTCCCCGTCTCCACTTCTATTTCTTTCCTTCCTGCATTTTTATCTCTTTATTAATGTGCATGTTGAGGCACAAACCAACCCAGGCTGGCGAAGGGCCCTGACCCTAAACGTCACCTATCCATGATCCCCACAGGTGCTGCCTGACCCGCTATAAACCAGTGTCTACATGTGACTGCTCCACTGTGAAATCCATCAAGGTATGCCTTCTTTGAAGAAGTTATCCTCCTCTCTCCGACGGCAGTTCCGTAATAACCTCTCTCGCAGTCTGTAGTCGGGCCCCGTACCGAGACGTCGCCGATCCATGATCTCCAGAGATGCTGCCTGACCCGATGAGTTACTCCAGCACTTTGAGTCTGCCCTCTCTCACTGCTGCCCTCGTTGATTCTGTCGCTTATATTTAGTTGTGTTCATTTTCACACGTAAACATGATGCATCTGCCGCACATTTGGTTATCGCAGCCGGGAATTGTTTCAGGGCCAGTTACTCTACTTCCCTGGAGCCCGGAAGCAAATGTTAAACCGAACTTGACAAAGACAAGAATCCTTCAGTCATTCAGGTCAAGAGGGAATCTAGAGAAAAGTGGGATAAACAAAGAGGCTTTTGTTTTCACACTCCCTCCGTGTAAGGAAACCAAGATAATTAAATGGCAGCACTAGACCTGTTGGGGATGTAAACACTGCGACCGAGGTTGAGGTTGTTTTCATTATCTATTTTGTATCATTAGGGAGACGGGAGGAACACCAGATGCGAGTTTTGTTTTAAACCAAAGATAGACTCAAAGCGCTGGAGTAACTCAGCGGGTCAGGCAGCGTCTCTGGAAATCAGGGATAGATGACGTTTGGGTTCGGGACCTTTTGTCAGACTGGGTTGGTTTGTGCCGGAAAATGAGCATTAATAGAGAGAGATGAAATGCAGGAATAAAATGGAAGTAGAGACAGGGAACTGCAGGGGATGCAGTCTTAATCAAAACACAAACTGCTGGAGGAACTCAGCGGTTATTAGGCCGCATCTGTGGAGGGAATGGACAGGCGGCGTTTCGGGTTGGAGAACTCGGGATTCGTGTGATTCACCAATCCCACCGCATCAGATCTCGGGGTGGCTGTGGAGGCAGATACGATCGCAGAGTTTAAGAGACGTTTGGATAGACACATGAATATACAGGTTAGTTTAATTTGGCCTCATGGTCCGCACGAACATTGTGGGCTGAAGGGCCTGTTCCTGTTGTATGTTCTATATTAATTACCTTGGATGTGTAATGTTGTTCCGTTTCCTATAAACGTTTTCCAGGGGAATGCTTCATCTATCAGTACCACACAATGGTAAGTGTCTGCATCGTGCACAGTCACCTCCCGAATGACCAACGAGCCCATAGACACGGACAGTCGGTCGCCTGTCTTCAGAAAACTCTCGGTCTTGTTGTCCCAGAGCTCCGGGTTGTCTTTCGTCCGAAACCAGAATCGCCTCATTGAAACTTCCTCCCCCTCTCTGGGTAGCAGGGAGCAGGTGAACGTAGCTGTCTGCCCTCGGAGAAGCGTCAGAGCAGCAGGAGACTGGGTCACCCTCACACCGACAGCGGACCCTGGCACGGAAAGTGAACATAGTTAACGACGTCTTCCGAGTAACTCGAATTTACTATCATGGGCACAAGGACAGTGAGGTCCAGGCGCAATTAAACCACCCCTCTCTCACCTGTAACTACTTGTGTAGGAAGGAACTGCAGATGCTGATCTGTATCGAAGACAGACACAAAGTGTTGGAGACGCTAGTAGCATCTCTGGAGAACATATCTGAAGAAAGGTCGCGAAGCGAAACGCCATCTATCCACGTTCTCCACAGATGCTCTGACCCGCTGAGTCACTCCAACATTGTGTGAAACGTCACCTGTCCATGTTCTCCACAGATGCTGCCTGACCCGCAGAGTTACTCCAGCACTGTGTTTTGTTCAAGATTCCAGCATCTACAGTTCCTCGTGTCGCTTATATTTAAGATAGACACAAGGTGCAGGAGTAACTCAGCGGATCAGGCAGCATCTCTGGAGAAAAATGACGGGTGACGTTTCGGGTCGGAACCCTTCGCTTAAATATAGTCGTGTTAACTTTCTGACATAAACTTATTTTAACTGCATTTTCAATTTCTGCTTTTGTGTCTAAATTAAAAAGCTTGCTTGCAACAGCATCGAATGCACCTACACTGAAACAAACACATATTCAAAAACAAATTGAACATAAATTACACATTAAATTTCAAAAAGACGGCAAAAAAGCATCAAACATTATTGCAAAAGGGATAGAAAGAAACACGTTATCGGAAGACAACGTGAACAGAGGTTGGCAAGGGTAAACATGAATGCCTTACCTGGGAGAAGGAGGCAGAGTGTGTAGATGAATGTTGCAAACGATGACATCTTGTGAGGGAAGTGCCGAGACACGGATCACACGGAGCCGCTGGTCATTCTGCAGAATTCACAACCGCTGCGAGTTTTTCTGCGCTGCTGTGCGTCAGATCGACCCGCAGATTGGACGGTCGTTCAGTGGAAACAACTCTTCGTACATTTGTGGAAAGAGGAACTGAAGATGCTGATATACAAGAAAAGGGGCAGAAAGTGCTGAAGTAACTCAGCGGATCAGGCAGCATCTCTAGAGAACATGAATAGGAACCAACCCGAAACATCACCTCTCCACGTTTCTCCAGCCAAGCTGCCTGGGCCGCTGAGTTACTCCAGCACTTTCATGCCTCTTTTCTTGTTAAGCCAGCATCTTAGTTCTCTTTCACAAATATACGAAGAATTTTGTGTCTTCATTCATTCGGCCTGACACGAATCTCTTCTACGCACTTACACGGACATACCGCAAGTCTCGTTATCTTTAAGGGCCTGTCCCACTTGGCCGTCATTTACGCGACAGGACCGGTAGTGACTGACGCGAAAACGGTTCGCGCGCGTCATCAACCGTCATTCATCATAATGCATCTTCAAATATTTTATCTGCTCTGCAAGTAGAATTAGTCAGCGTATTGGACATCATTTGTTAAGTGAAACATTGATAAACATTATTGTTTGCTGGAAAAAAATTAATTTACTTTTAAACTTTCTGAAATACTCCCAACAAACTCAAATTATATTCCATTATAGCAGTTTGAGTTTGAACCCAGCTTAAGAATTAGTTTGCAATTTTAAAAAAATGGTGTTAGTAAAATTGTTTGGTGGTTATTTAAAAAAAAAAAAAT
Source organism: Okamejei kenojei (assembly GCA_035221665.1). Taxonomy (NCBI): domain Eukaryota; kingdom Metazoa; phylum Chordata; class Chondrichthyes; order Rajiformes; family Rajidae; genus Okamejei; species Okamejei kenojei. Next base: position 123,160 of record CM069142.1, read on the forward strand.
TGGTTACTAGTGTTCTTTTAGGATTAAAACTTGCAATCCTTACCTGGGATGTCAACTTTTGAAACCAACAGAAAAAGCAGCCTACAGGGGACTGGGGAGAATTCAGAGACCAACAGAGGAGACAAAAGGGGTCTTAATTAGGAAATTTACCAGGAAAATGGAGTGTATGAAGGAATGGCAAAAAAATAAAAACAGACTGCAAAAGTTTTTATCGATATGTTGAAACGCAAAAGGATTAGTTAAAACAAATGTAGGTCCCTTGCAGTCAGAAACGGGTGAATTGATCATGGGTGAACAAGGACATGGCAGACCAAATTGAATAACTACTTTAGTTATGTCTTCACTAAGGAAGACATAAATAATTTGCCGGAACTAGCAGGGGATCGCGGATCAATGAGATGGAGGAAATGAGTGTGTGAAATCCAGGTTAGCGGAAAAGTGGTATTGGGTAAATTGAATGGAGTTTAAAGGACGATAAATCCACAGGGCCAGATAGGCTGCATGCCAGGGTACTTAAGGAAGTAGCCCAGAAATAGCAGATTGCATTAGTGATAATTTTCAAACTTTTTTGATTCTGGAGTAGTTCCTGAGGATTGGAGGGTAGCTAATGTAAACCCCATTTTTTAAAAAGGGAGGGAGGAGAGAAAACGGGGACTTACAGACCACTGTTAGTCTAACATCGGTAGTGGGGAAACTGTAGAGTCAATTATTAAAGATGGGATAGCAGGCGCATTTGGAAAGTGGTGAAATCATTGGACAAAGTCAGCATGGATTATACGAAGGGAAGGGTAAATCATGTCTGACGAATCTTATTGAATTTTTTGAGGGATGTAACTAGTAGAGTGGCTAAGGGGAGGGAGCCAGTGGATGTGTTGTATTGGACTTTCAGAAGGCTTTCGACAAGGTCCACACAAGAGATTTGTATACAAACTTAAAGCACACGGTTGGTGGTTCAGTATTGATGTGCGGATAGAGAATGGCTGGCAGGGAAGAAGCAAGAGTGTGGAGAGAACGGGTCCTTTTCAGGATGGCAGACAGTGACTAGTGGGGTGCGCAAGACTCAGTGCTGGGACCCCAGCTTTTTTACAATTATTACATTATGATTTGGATGAGGGAATTAAATGCAACATCTCGAAGTTTGCGGATGACACGAAGCTGGGGGGGCAGTGTGTGCTGTGAGGAGGATGCTAGGAGGGCTGCAGGATGACTTGGATAGACTTGGGTGGAGTGGGCAAATGCATGGCAGATGCAGTATAATGTGGATAAATGTGAGGTTATCCACTTTGGTGGCAAAAAACAGGAAGGATTAGACTATTATTTGAATGGTGGACGATTAGGAAAAGGGAGATGCAGCGAGACCTGGGTGTCTCATGGGTACACCAGTCATTGAGAAAGTAGGCATGCATGGTTGCAGCCAGGCTGTGAAGGAAAGCGAATGGTATGTTGGCATTCATAGCAAAAAGGATTTGAGTACAAGAGCAGGGAGTTTCTACTGTAGTTGTACAGGGTCTTGGTGGGCCACACTGGAGTATTGCGTTACAGTTTTGGTCTCCTAATCTGAGGAAAGACATTCATTGCCATAGAGGGGGTACAGAGAAAGGTTCACCAGACTGATGTCCTGGGATGGCACACGGACTTCCATATGACGAAAGACTGGATAGACTTGGCTTGTACTAGCGCTGGAATTTAGAAGATTGAGGGGGTGATCTCATAGAGACTTACAAAATTCTTAAGGGGTTGGACAGGCTAAGATGCAGGAAGATTTTTGTTCCCGGTGTGTGGGGAAGTCCAGGACATGGGGGTCCAGTTTAAGGATAAGGGGGAAGTCTTTTAGGACCGAGATGAGAACATTGTTTTCCACACAGAGAGTGGTGAATCTGTGAAGTGTCCACTGCCACACTACGGTAGTTAAGGCCAGTTTCGTTGGCCATATTTAAGAGGGAGTTGGACGTGGCCTTGTGGCTGTAGGGTCACGGGGGTATGGAGAGAAGGGCGGGTACACGGATTACTGAGTTGGATGATCAGCCATGATCATATTGAATGGCGGTGCAGGCTCGAAGGGCCGAATGGCCTGCTCCTGCACCTAATTTCTATGTTTCTATGTTTCTATGTTTAACTAAGGATGTTTCAAAAATACTTATAACAATTACAGCAGGGAGACAGGCCCTCTCGGCCCTTCCAGTCCGTGCCGACCATTTGTTTTCCCCTAGTCCATCTACCTGCACTCAGACCATACCCCTCCATTCCCTTCACGTCCATATACCTATCCACTTTACTTTTAAATGTTAAAATCGATCCTGCCTCCACCACCTCTGCTGGAAGCTCATTCCACACAGCCACCACCCTCTGAGCAAAGAAGTTCCCCCTCAACTTCTGTCCCTTATTAAGGTTTTACTATGAAGGCATTACTCTGAAAGTATTGATGATTACGGTGCGTAATTTTTTGCTCAATGGTGGCCCGAACTGTTGTCAAAACTATTGTGTCACAACGTGTACACGTGAGATGGTCCGGGACGCTGCGTGCTGGACGCCATTCCGGTCAGCGTGCGTACCAATGCGGTCAGCGTGCGTCCGCGATAGTCACGCAGGTGGACAACGCGGGATACCGCTCACAAGCTCCTCTTTCCTTCACGCCTCTCCATGCGCCGTCCCGCGATACCCACACGCTACCCGTGCGTCACAACGCATCGACCTATTTACTATGGTCACGTAATGAGGCACAAATGACGGCCAAGTGGGGACATCCCTTTACAGTTCAATATACGCTGCGGACCGCGACCTGCAGGCTGGCAACCCATGGAATTAATTAGAACATTAATTGTTAGAAATACAGCATGCAACAGGCATTAAGCCCATCGAAGATCGCACAACTTGGCATCAGTTGGTTATAGCTGCTCCCGCACAGCGCCAGAGACCCGAGTTGGATCCTGACCTCAGGAACTGACCGTGTGGAGTGGTACATTCTCCCTATGACAGCATGGGTTTTATCTGGGTGCTCCTGTTCCTTCCACATTCCCAATGATATGTGGGTTTGTTTGGGACTTTACCGTCTCCTCGGGCTATCTTTGATCGGTCTTACTGGTTCATCTTGTACTTAACATTATCCCTTCATCATGTAAATGTGCAATGTGAATGGCTCGATTGTAATTCATGTGTCGTCTTTCGCTGACTGGTTACATATAACCATATAACCAGTATAACAATTACAGCACGGAAACCGGCACTCTCGGCCCTTCCAGTCCGTTTGCCGACCAAGTGTTTTCCCCTAGTCCTCTTACCTGCACTCAGACCTACCCTCCATTCCCCTAAAGGTTATTTACCTATCCACTGTACTCTTAAAATGTTAAAATCGATCCTGCCTCACTACTTCTTGCTGGGAAGCTCATTCACCACAGCCACCACCATCTGGGAGTAAAGAGTTCCCCTCCGTTACCCTAAACTTCTTTCCATTTAATTCTCATGTATGCCCTCATGTTTGAATCTTCCCTACCCCTCATTGGAAAAAAAACGTATCCACGTACAACTCTGTCTATAACTTTCATCATTTGTCATGAGAATTAAGGGACAGAAGTTTAGGGGTTAAGTGCGGGGAAACTTTTTACTCAGAGGGGTGGTGGCTGTGTGGAATGAGCTTCCGCAGAGGTGGTGGAGGCAGGATCGATTTAAACATGTAAAAAGTAAAGTGGATAGGGTATATGGTGGTGAAGGGAATGGAGGGGTATGGTTGGTGCAGGTAGATGACTAGGGGAAAACAAAATGGTCGGCACGGACTGGAGGGCCGAGAGGGCCTGTCTCCGTGCTGTAATTGTTATACTGGTTTATATGGTTTATTTTATAGACCATCAATTCATGTCACCCCGTATCCTTCTGCGCTCCAAAGAATAAAGAACCTACCTTGTGCAAACATTTATCTGTAACGTAGTTGCTGGAACACCTGGTACATTCTTGTAAAATCTCCTTCTTGTACTCTCTCTATTGTTGTTGACATCCTTCCTATAACTAGGCGACCCCAAAATGTACACCATACTTCCGAATTGGTCTTACCAATGCCTTCTTGTACGAATTTTAACATTACTTCCATACTACTATATTCAATGCTCTGATTTATAAAGGCCAGACACACCAAAGTGCTTTCTTTACCCCATATCTACATGCGATTCCCCTTCGGGAACTTTGCAACTGTTATTCTAGATCCCTTGTTCCACAGCATTCCTCAAATTCCTACCATTTACATGTACGTCCTATTTTGATTTGTCCTGCCAAGATGAGCACTTCACACTTAACAGCATTTAAACTCATCTGCCATCTTTCAGCCCACTTTTCCAAATGGCCCAAAATTCTCTCTGTGGACTTTTGAAATTCTACTTCAGTATCCCAAACACACCTATCTTCGTTATATCTGATAATTATTATCCCAATTTTCCACCCCATTCTCCCAGATAATGATGTACCTGACAAACAAACAGTGGACCCAACAAGATCCCTGAGGCACCCCTGGTCACCGGCCTTAAAATGACAAACAGCCATTCACCTACTCTCTGGACATCTCCCTTCAGCCACTGTTGAAT
>CM069142.1:128227-196460 GCA_035221665.1 Okamejei kenojei
CATAGAGAGATAGTATTAATAATTACATTCTAGATGGTAAAAAAAACATGTTTACAAGACTAGTGGAATACTAGACATTTGAGATGTGGAAAAATCACTCCATTAACCATAGTTAATATAAAACCATATAACAATTACACGCACGGAAGACAGCCCTCTCGGGCCCTTCCAGTCCATGCCGAGCCAAAAGTGCGGCGTAGTATACAATCACCGGAATGGCAAGGATCGAGCAAAGATTCAAGGCCGAGTATGAGGATGTACAATAAATATTAAAGTTAACAAGGAACCAGTCATTGTGTCAGGAATTAGGACACGGAGTGTTGGTGTTTTCTCTTAATTGTATGCTTTGTATTATATTATCCAAATAAAAATAACAATTGATATTTTGGTGATAAGATATTGCCTTTCATTAGAAAGGGCATTTACTTTTTCTTTGCTTTTATACTATGAAAAAACATTAACACATAAACTGAAGCAATTTTTTGGAAAAATGGTGTTATTTGCTCATTACTGTTTTGATTAGCCAGAGTGTCATATGGAATGATTCCTACGATATAAAAAACACAGACGAACAAAATCTTTCACAGTAGTCACTCACGTGACTCCGAATGTAAAATAGTTAAATATAAACGATTAACATACCAGTTTCGAAGTTTGTATCATTATTTTATGAGAGTAACATGAGGATTATGGCCCTCCACTCCCGCCCCTCATAAAAAAAATGAACATCGGTAGTTCTAAATCTATGTTGATCCCTTACTATCTTACTCCGTCTATTAAGTTCTTGATTTTTTCATGCCGTTTTGCTTTGAAGTATGCCGATCATAGCGGCCAGCGGGCTTCTTCACGTAATCCCTCATTCGTTACAACCCTCATAAAATAACGACACAAACTTTGAACTGAAGTGGAAGTGCCATTCCCCCTTGTGGGTCCTTTGGCAACTGGAGTGTAATCAATTCAATTCAATTCAACTTTAATGTCATTGCACAGATACGAAGTATGGGTACACGAAATGCATTTAGTGTCAGTACGTAGAGGTATCGAATTCTGTGCCTTCTTTCATCCCCAATAAATCTAGATAATAATTTATCCCATTCCGTGAAATTGTTGTTGAATGGTACCTCATTGCAGAGATTGAAACTCAAGTACAATAGCCTCGAAAAAATATTCATTTCACCACATTTATCTTACTTACTAATATACCATTGATAGATGGACCATTCTTCCAATATCCTTTCTTAAGTCTTGGTGTTGTATGTGAATTATAATTGGCCGCCATACATACCATTGATTATATTTTTTTTGTATAATATGTACCCCTAGGTATTTGAATTTGATTTTGAATCCCAAATTAATAAAATAATTTTGTTTGATTTCTTCCTTGGAGGAGGACAATTAAATAGGGGATTTGATTTTTGAAATATTCACTTTATATTCCTGCATAAATAATTAAATTTATTCTATGATTCCCCATCATTTCTTGGAAATTATGCTGAAAGTCTGGTGCTTACTTAACATAGCGGTGCCCTGGAATCTTTCGCTGAGGTCGCCAGTGTTCGAGCTCCGCCCGGATTTATTCGGCCTGTGGCGGAGGAAAGCGGCCCCAATTCGGAACTCCGCAGGCCGCTGCGAGTGTTCTTCCAGACTCTCCGAGAGTTCTACACTGCACAATTGACAATAAAGAATGAATCTGAATCTGAATCATATTCAGAACATGCTTTACTTTTTTTGCTTTGCCCATTTTTCAAAATATAGAATTTTGAATTTTGGCGCTTGGTTGGTACAAGGAGACAACAAAGCTCCGCAATATCTATTTTTTATGTTACACGCTGTAACTAACGACACTTCTAACTTTTGGATATGTATACAGGAATTATGCTCATGGAATTTTCTCCCACACATACTAGTTATATCCGTAACAACATTTTTAAATTAGGTGACATATTTCTTTCCCACTCCTTAAAAAAATGCCTGAAGAATGGGAACCCACCCTAAACGTCGCCTAGCCATTCACTCCATTAGACAGACACAAAATGCTGAGTAACTCAGTGGGTCAGGCAGCCATCTCTGGAAGAATGAATAGGTAACATTTTTTAATTTTTTTTTTGGGGTTGAGCCTTCTTCGGACCCAGCCTAACATCTGATTCTCTAGCGATTTAGGTTTTGCTCTTAAAATAATCCGTGGTTCACTGAAGAAACAACACGATTAGACCACTCTGGAAGTGCAAGTTTTTGCCGAACACTTCCATACAGTGGAACACATCATAATACACCCTGAGAGTGATTAAATGTGGTTAGATTATATTGTGTTTAATCTGTTGTTTCTAGAGATTAATTGAATACCCACCCTGTACCTTATATCAGATTTAAATCGGAATTACGATTGTTATTGTTTTTCTTATATTGTCAATTTCTGATGTCCCGATTATTTCGCGGCAAATTAACCGCTGTCACTTAAGGGGGTTGTCATCCAATCACCGACCGCTTCCCTTTAAAATTCCCGTCCAATTCAACAAATCGGGTCTCCTCCTGTCCAATCACCGGCTGTCTCCAAGGCATTTGTGTCCAATCACAAAAAGCGCGCGTCTCACTCGGCGGTCCAATCAACGCAGATACTCCCGAGGGGCATTGAGCGACCAATCAGCGACCAGCTTCCCTTACTGATATACCTATCTTTATTTGACTGAAGTTACTGGGATATCATTGTGTATGTAATCATCACACCCAGAGTCACAAAATTGCCCTGAAATTTTACTATGATTACAAAAAGAATGTCTCACGGAGGCTTACAGCGTCTACCCCCCCCATATCTTCCCAATCTCAGCCTCAGGGGCCTTAGCATACCCCTAGTTCCTAAAACTTTAGTTCCATCAACTTGATGTGGCATGCATCTTAAATTTTAGACTGCCTGTTTTATATTGTGGGTGGGGATTTCTGACGAATTTTAGGGCGTGTTTGAGCTAAGTCATTGTACAGAAGCTTAAGGTTTTTATTTATGTTTCGGATCCAGCATGAGGAAGGTTTACCCTTTAGATCATGCGAAGTGTAATGGAGACATGAGGAATTTTCTAATGTTTATTGCAATAAGCTGGAGTTCGATGAAGATTATAGTGTACGGTCGGAAGAGGTTTGGATGTACCTTATTGTGTTTTCATCAACAATAAAGAAATTTATATTAATCCAAAGTACTGGAGTTTTAGAAGAATTTAAAACCATACCATATAACCTGAATAACCAAATAAACAATTACAGCACGGAAACAGCCCACTCGGCCCTTTCCAGTCCGTGCCGACCATTGTTTTCCCCTAGTCCCATCTACGTGCACTCCGACCATACCCGCCTCCATCCGTTCATGTCCATATACCATCCGCTTTAATACTTTTAAATGTTAAATTGATCCTTGCCTCCCACTTCTGCTGGAACTCATTCCACACAGCCACCACCCTCTGAGTAAAGTAATTCCCCCCTCACTTTACCCCGAAACTTTCTGTCCCATAATTCTCATGTCATGCCCTCTTGTTTGAATCTTTATCTTTGAAAATCTCTGTAGGCCCGGCGGAGAGCTCGCATGCGTACAAAGACAAGAGTAATCTCTGAACGATATAAATATCTGCCACTGTACAATGCATATTCAGGAAAAAGATTAAACATGTGGCAAATATTTTATTTGCTGCCTTTGTGGGGGGGAAGGGGGCAAGTTGCAGTTTGAATAATTATGCAATTTCCATTTCATTCTTTATCCACTTCTGTGTGCGGATGTGGGCCTGATCGATAACCGCCTCGCTCGGGCTACCTTATCACTTGTGCTCTTGGATTTAATTTCAAAATGCTCACTGATCTTCTGAATGACGACGCAGGCCGTACTATCCCCACGGCCGGGGGTTAATCACTTGGTGTGGGTGTCGTGGGGGTTGATTTCACCCCGTGTGTGGGTCGGGGTTGTGGGGGTCCGGGAGGGTTGAATCACCCTGGTGTGGTGGTCGAGGGTCCGGTGGCTCTGGGTGGGCAGAGGAACCAGATTGTCCCCAACTCTGCCCACCCTGGCCCCATGTGTGTGTTGATGTGTGTGTGTGTGCGCTGCCTGACCCACAGACCGTCACAGGGGGACATGAGGTGGAGGGCGGCAGTGGCCAGACAGCGCTGACCCGGGTGGGGGCAGAGTGTTGGCTGTCTCCGAGGTGATGCGCTCCCTTCGACCGTCTTACAACTTGGTGCTCGTGGGTTCAGAGCGCCCAGTTCACCCTCCAGCCCCGGCTGTCCATTGTGTGGGAAAATGACCCCCCCCGCCCTCCCCCGCCATGATGTAGTTGAGTTTGGACGCGGGGGTTCTGACCAATCGCATGAGACAAGTTCATTTCCGTTCGGTTTTTGGCTTCCCCTTCTTCGCTTCGGTCTTCCTCATCCTTCAATGCCACATCCTCGACGATCCGTACAACTGTGGGTGACTCGATTGTAATCATGTAAATTGTCTTTCCTTATTGACTTGATAGCAACGCACAAAAGCTTTTCACTGTACCTCAGTACTAGAGTGACTAAAAAACCTAAACCAAACTAAACTAAACAGTTGAATTTTGTTAACAGTATTGGTGACCTGCCAAAGCTCCTTAAACGTGGCACTAGCATGCACGAATCTAAACTAAAGTCCAACTAAAAGTTACTTGGGCTGCACAGTGGCACATGCAGTAGAGCTGCTGCCTCACAGCGCCAGACACCACAGGTTCAATCCTGACTACAGGTGCTGTCCTGGTACGGAGTTTGTACAGCTTTCCCTGTGACCTGTTTAGCTTTTCCTCCGGCTGCTCCGGTTCGTCCCACATTCCAATGGAATGTACAGGTTTGTGGGTTAATTGGCTTGTGTCATTGTAAATTGGCCCTTGTGTGAGTGTAGAATAGCGTCAAGTGAGTGGGGATCGCTGCCGCATGGAACTTGGTGGCCGAAGGTTACTTGGTTTCAGCGCTGTATCTTCTAAATTAATCTAAATGAAAATTACATAGATGGGAAAGCTTTAGAAGGCCTAAATTGGGAAAATGGATTAACATAGATGGGACATTGGGACAAGGCATTGACAGTGGTAATGGCGCTTGGTTTCCGAGTATTGTGGTGACTCTGAATAGCATGTTGAATTGACAGATTCTTGTCGTTTGCAAGTGATGCATGGCCTTCCTAAGATAAACCAGCATTATCCACATAAGCTGGAAAAATCTTCATTCCCCTCAGCAGTGTGAACATGCTGTCCGCCTAACCCCCATATTTCAGCTAGAGAGTATTCCCTGTGCCCACAACCGCGCCTTGGACAACCCCCACGAGATGGTGGAGAGCATGAACAGGTTTTGGACCGAGTCACAGATTCTAGACTATTTGCAGGGTTTGAAACCGGAGTGTATGCTTCAGACATTTCAATCAGCAAGGGGGCGATTGGCAATCACTCTCAGGGTCCCTGCGAAGCCAGTGAACAATGAGGGATAGGACCCTTGTCAAGCTGTTTGCTTTGCTGCTGCATTGGTCCATTTATTAAGAAATACAACTCTGCAGTTACAGAGGTAAACAAAAATGCTGGAGAAACTTAGTGGGTGAGGCCAGCATCTATGGAGAGAATGAAATAGGCAACGTTTTGGGTCGCATACCCTTCTTCAAGACAGTTACAGAGGATGAGAACAGCATGGTTTGAAAGATAAGACTTGGATTTCCTGTCTTCTTTTTGCTGTTTTGATTGAAGCAGAAGTCTGCAGCATGGTGTGATGCCATCCTGTTCAACATTCCAAGGTGCCTATCCCGCCCTGCCCTAAAAAGGGCGCGTTGCTCCGGGCCTGGCGCTGACTGCGGCGAGACTGAGCTGCTATCTCTCTGTTTTTGTGTGTCATTAGCCTGGCTGAGGTCAGTTGACAGGTACTCACCACGGGGAGGTCGAGAACAGATGAGCCCCTCTAATTCCTGTAACATGAATACTAGACTATCTAATCTTTAAATTTCAATCTAAAATTTGGGTAAATTGGGTCAAAAGGCCTGTTTCCTGTCAGAATAGCTCTAAGACTAATGATTATGACCAATACGTCCTCTCCATGAATTGAAGCCCCTGTTGTGTAATGGGTTTTTTAACTTGTTTCAAGGATTTAAGAGAGTCCGCAAATGAGGGAGTGGCATGGTGGCAGCACCAGAGACCCGGTTCATCCAGACCACAGGTGCTGTCTGTACGCAGTTTGTATGTTCCTGTGACCACAGGGTGGCGCCAGCATGGCTGCCTCACCAACAGTCCTGTCCGACCCTTCCTTCTTTTGTTGTTTGTTTGGTATGTGCTAAATGTATGTTTTTAGAGTTTTTAGCTTGTTTTATGTGGGGATCCAACCTCGGGGCAGCAACCGCAGGAGCCTGCGACAGAGAGTGGTGAGTCCCTCTGAACTCTCTGCACATAGGGTAGTTGAGGCCAGTTCATTGGTCTATACTTAAGAGTGAGAATGGATGTGGCCCTTGTGGCTAAGGGATCAGAGGGTTGAGAAAGCATTGGTACGGGATACAGAGTTGGATGATCAGCCATGATTCATATTGAATGCCGTGTGCATGAGCTTCTAAGGGCTGACTTGGCCTACTCCTGCACCTATTTCTATGTTTCTATGTTTCTATGGTTAACATCATCGTGGATGCTAAGCGGTCCCTGGATAGGTCAACTTCGGGAGCTACCAGCCTCCCCCCTGCCCCCGCCACCCACCACGCAGGAGCTTGCGAGATCGCCCCAACTGCAATTGGTTCGCACTGGAGTTTCAACCGCCCCGGCGTGGGAGTTATTAAAGATCTCCCACTGCGGGGCTTCTCCGCGTTCTCCGGTTTTCTTCAAATATTCCCAAAGATGTACAAGTTTTGGTAGTTAATGCGTTGTTTCTGTAAATTTGTTCCCCTAGTGTTCCCTAGTGCTAAGTGCATGGTGTGATCGCTGGTCAGCATGGGAATCGTAGCCGAAGGCCTGGTTTCTACACTGTATCTCTAAAGTAAAGTAAGGTCTAAAGTCACTCAACATTTCCATCTGCAAGTCCTTAAATATATATCCATGCCCTCAAAAAGCACACGATGGTTTTTATACCTCCATCTCCCACTGATGTCCTTCTACCATGTGCAACTGAATAGAATGCAACAAGAATAATAACTCAACGAGTTGATTGAATGATTAATTGAAGGAGGCAGCATGAAACAGGCCCTTCAACCCACCAAGTTCCCACACCGACCATCGATCACCCCTTCAATACGATTCTATGTTATCCATCCCCCACTTTCTGCCATCCACTCTTGCGCACTAGGATCAATATTTTTGCGTGAGCCAATTCACCAACATTTGGGATGTGGGGATGTGGGAGGAAACTGAAATGAGCATCCGGAGAAAACCCAGGCAGTCATAAAGAGAACCGTGCAAACGTCCACAGACATAGATCAACGCCAGATGAGACAGGATGGAACCTGGGTCGCTGGTGCTGTGAGGTGAGAATGCTGCATCACCGTGCCATCCTTTGCAGTGAGTGGTAAGAGCAGCTGAAATGGGCAAAGCATATTGAGTCTGTGCCAAGTGTTTCACACCGAGCCACGGCCGGTATATGTGCGACACCAACGTTTTTTCTTTACCATGGTGTGCCATCACCTTGTAAAAATGGGGTTGTAATTCTCCCTTTTTTGGAGATCGGCGTCTTTGGTACCTGCAAGTATAGGGTGGTGCACAGTGGTGCAGCTTGCTGGAGCCACTGCCCTGTGGCACTAGAGACCCAGGTTCGATTCTCACCTCTCTATGTCTGTGTGGAGTTTGCACGGCTCCCCGTGCCCACATGGATATCCACCGGTGCTCCTTTTCTCACATCCCAAAGACACATGATTTTGTGGGTTATGGGGCCCCCCTGTAAAATTGCGCCCTAGTGTGTAGAGAGTGGATGAGAAAATGGGGGCACTAGTTGAACAGGAGATCGATGGTCAGCAGGACACGGTGGGGTGAGTTTGGACCCGTGCACTCCCTCTTCTCCCCTCTCCCATCAAGCAGAGAGTCAGCAAAGTGGAAAACGCACACCACTCCAGATTCAGGGACAGTATCTTCCCAGCTGTTATCGAACAACTGAAACATCCTACCACTATCAGAGTGCAGCCCTGACCTACCCACTTCTAATCCCCATTTGGAGGCCCTGGGACTATTTTTATTTCCAACTTTATTGGACCTTTACCTCTTGCACTAAACTTGATTTCCCTTGTCCTGCAAATCGTACACTTGATTACAATCAGTATAGCCGTTTGGGTGCTCAACTGGGTTGCACGCAACAGAACCTTTTACTGTACTGCTGTACATGTGACAATAAACTAAACTAACTATTTTGTGAGTAGTATTTTACTTTGTGATGAACAGTTAAGTTCCTGCAAACATTCTGTCTAAAGACTCAGTGGCGCAGCAGTAAAAGATACTGCCTTAACAGCACCGGAGACCCGTGTTCCCTCCTGACTTCGGTGCTGTCTATATGGAGTTTCTACATTCTTCCTGTGATCTGTGTGGATTCCTCTCCCTGATGCTCCAGTTTCCTCCCCCATTCCTCTAAAGACGTACAGGTTTGTGGGTTAATTGGCTTTGGTAAAATTTAAATACTCCATGAGGATAGTGTTATGGTGCGGGATCGTTGGTCGACACGGACTCAGTGGGCTGAAGGGCCTGTATCCTTGCTGTATCTATGAAACTAAGCTAAACTTGAAATTGCTTTTAACAATTTACCATGTGTAAGAAAGAACTGCAGATGCTGGTTTTAAACCAGGAAGGTATAGACCCCAAAAATGCTTGGAGTAACTCAGTGTGTCAGAACAACCAATCTCTGGAGAGACACAAAAAACTGGAAATAACTCCCAGAGATTGCTGCCTGACCCCGCTGAGTTACTCTGGCTTTTTGTGTCTAACAAATATCCATGCCCTTTCAACTCCAGTCTTGCGATAAACTATTTTTTTTCACTACCAAAGAGCCATTTAGAGAGTATTACAAGTTTGCTGTCCTGGGCCAATCGGTAATGATATGTAAAAAAGAGCCAGAAGACAGAAATGTCTTATTGTGGTCAGTCTGGCCCAATGACTACCCAACCCATCCCTTATTTCTACTCTGTTGTAACTTAGTCAAATTTAAGTCCCCCCGAATGTGAAATGAGAGCATTTTTTGTGGTTAGTCTCAAACCTTGTGAAATGGCTTAATCGACCCTGAGCAACAGGAACTGCAGATGCTGGCGTTTAACAAACCAAAATACACCTCAATGTACGGCTGGAGTAACTCAGCGAGACAGACAGCTTCTCTGGAGAACATGTGACAGGTTCTGACGAAGGGTCCCAACCCGAAATTCACCCATTTTTTCCCCGGAGATGTGGCTGAGCGGCACTCTGTGTCCTATCGTCGGTATACATCCCAGCATGCGGCAACTTCCAACCTGCACATTATAGTGACTTTTGGGGTTGGGACCTTTCTACAGATTGTTTTGGTGGAGGGGAGAAAGTTGGAATAGGAATCATCAGACAGAGAGGCAATAAGAGAGAATCTCCTCAGAGAGAGGAGAGAACTTCAAAGTAGGAAGACCTTGAGAGATTTGCAATGGAGCAGTAAAATGTCGAACACAGGGAACTACAGATGCTGGTTTACAAAAAAAGACACAGAGCACTGAGAATCTCAGCGAGGATCAGGCAGCATCTCTGGAGGACATGGATAAGCGATGTCTTCCAGCAGTATAGCAGTATACAGATGTCCATTTTTAGCTTGTTTGGCATAGAAACAAAGAAATTTAGTTTCAGTGCAGGAGAGCCATTCGGCCCTTCGAGCCAGCACTGCCATTCATTGTGATCATGGCTGATCATCTTGCAAATATAGCACAAACACTTTTATGACTGACTTTAACATTGATTAGATTGTTGAAAGGTACAGCGTGGAAATAGGCCTTTTGGGCCATCTAGTCCACGCCGCCCACCGGTCATGCCATTCACATGGGTTTATGGGTAGACAAAAATGCTGGAGAAAATCAGCGGGTGAGGCAGCATTTATGGAGCGAAGGAAAGTAGGCAACGTTTCGGATCGAGACCCTTTTTTAGACCCAAAACATTGCCAAGTTCCTTTGCTCCTAGATGCTGCCTCACCTGCTGAGATTCCTCCAGCATTTTTTGTCTACCTTTGATTTTTCCAGCTTCTGCAGTTCCTTCTTAAACAGGTCTTTGTTTATGGGTATTTTTAAAGCAGAGAAAATGACAGGTTCTTCAAAGGTTATGGGGAAAAGGCTGAGAGAATGGGTCGAGGGAAAACTAGATTGGGCATGATCAAATGGCGAGCAGAATTGATGGGCCGAATGGCCTAGCTTATACCACTTTTCCCATTCACTACCACACTAGGGAGCAATTTACAGAGGCAAAGTAACCTACAACCTGCACGTCTTTTTAGGATGTGGAGGTAGCCGGAGCACTCAGAGGAAATCCATGGTCCACAGTGAGGATGTACAAACTCAAACACAGACAGTACCTGAAGTCAGGATTTGAACCGGGTCCATGGGGCTCCTGAGGCAGCGGCTCTACCAGCTGTGCCACTGTGCCACACAATAAACACTGTGTTGTCAATGTAGCTTTTGGTGGGAGCTCGATAATTAACCCTGTGATGTCCTTATTTGTTGAATCTGCTGTTCCTTAGTGACTTACAGTTCATTTTTAACCTACCTTCTGAATCATGATGGATATTCACTGACAAGGCCCAAAATGCTCATATTTTCAACAGAGCAGAAGAACCCTTCCAAATTCGAGACGCATAAAACTACAATTGGACAAACTTTTGGATTGTTCTTCCTGGCCAGTCAGAATCTTATCCCAGGGTAGAAATATAAAAGACTAGAAAAGATAGCTTTTTAATGTGAGAGGGGCCAATGACAACAGCTCAGACTTACGACCGTTAAGGCACTATCAACCTTTTTTAACATTCAATAACAGTTTCTGTTTCTTCCCAGAGCGGTTATCAGGCGACTGAACCGTCCTCTCACTAACTAGAGAGTGGTCCTGTGGGTACCATCAACCTCATTGGAGACCCTTGGACTAACTTTAAACTGACTTTACTGACTTTACCTTGCACAAACATTACAGCATTTATCGTGTATCTGTGCACTGTAGATAGCTTTATAGCTTTCACAGCTATAATCATGCAGAGTTTTTCCGCCGGCTGGTTAGCATGCAACAAAAGCTTTTTACTTCACGTGTACGTGTGACAATAATTAACTTGACTAAACGGTGATCTTGAAGGATACAAGATGGCGCCGAAACATGCCGACACTCTTGTGCACTGACTCAGTGCAATATTCTTACACTCTTCAACTGAAGCATGAAATGTGCTGTTGCATAGTAAGATTTTTACTGACCCTCTGAGCAAAGTTTAAGGGAGGTATGCGGGGCTGGTTTTGTTTTTACACAGAGGGCAATGGGTGCGCGGAACATGCTGCCAGGGGTGGTGGTGGAGGCAGGTGCAATAGTGGCATTTAAGATACAATGAATGGGAATACCGGTATTTTAGATGGGCACAATGGATATGCAGGGAGAGAAGGGGTATGGGTCACGTGTAGGCAAAGGAGATCAGTTTACCTTGGCATCGTGTTCAGCACTGACATTGTGGGCTGAAGGGCCTGTTCTTGTGCTGTACTGATCTGTGTTCTGTTATTGATAGTTAGGTTATAATTAATTAAGTTATGAGAAGCATAGATTGGAAAAATCAAATACTAGAGGGCAAAGCTTTAAGGTGAGAGGGCCAATGTTTGAAGGGATGTGCAGACGCGTTGTTTTACACAGAGGGTAGTGAGTGCCTGGAACGCACTGCAAAGGCAGATACAATAATGGCGTTGAAGAAACTTTTAGACAGACACATGGATACACAGGGAATGGACATGTATGGATTATGTGCAGGTTGATAACAGAATTTTTGCATCATGTTTCTAGCTCACTTTACACATCCTTTTGATATGATCAAAGGAAACAATAATAAAATGAAGACTTTTAGATGTTTGATGCCTCAACGTCTGGCCCGATTAAGAGAAACAACAGGGTCCATGTTGACCTAATTAAGATGGTCACCTGACCAAGACAAACAAACTGTTGGTGTTGACCTAATTCAGACTCTCCAGTAACTTGGCCTGATAGATGTAGTTCAAAAATTACACGTGAAGATGGTGTCAACATCAAGCAGTGGGAATGTTAGAGACCCATCAATTTGCAACACACACAAACTGGAGGTACAGCACCTCATATTCCACTTGGGTAACTTACCACCCAGCGGTATAAACATTGAAAGTGCTGGAGTAAGTCAGCGGTCAGGCAGCATCTCTGAGGGACATGGATAGGCAATGTTTCTTTGGACTGCACTGTATGAAAATTGAATCTCCTATTTTAATAAATACCTTCCTCCTCTCCGCTTTCTTTTTTCTGTTCTCTCCACCCAAATGCACACTTATTTTTCAACAATCTCTTCAGACCTCCCCCCCACCCCTCGCATACTCGCCTCTTCCACCCACATCCCACCCTCTGACTGTATATTTTCACTCCTCCTCTTCTCTCCTTATCAACCCCACCCACCATCACTTGTATCCACCTATCTCCCACAGTTGCTTCCTATTTTTACCCGCTGAGTTACTCAAGTGCTTTATCATTTACTCTAGACATAACAAAACAGCTATCTACAAAATATACAATAGAATCGCTTGACAACAGGGAGGGATCCTTTAAAATTGCATTTAAAGTGGATTCAACCCTCTTCCGTCAGGCAAAGAAGTACAGAAGCTTGAAAACGCAAGCCTCCAAATTCAGGGACAGTTTCTTTCCAGCTCCTAGCAGGCAACGGAACCATCCTATCACCAATTGGAGAGTGGTCCTGATCCACCTCATTGGAAACCGTCAGACTATCCTTAACTGGACTTTACAGGACTTTAGATTAGTTTGGAGATACAGCGTGGAAACAGGACCTTCGGCACCGAGTCTGCGCCAGTCAACACAGGTATGTATACGAATTCTATCCTACTAATTCGGGCCAATTTACAGAAGCCAATTAACCAACAGACTGCACGTCTTTGGAATGTGGGAGGAAACTGGAACGCCCTTAGAAAACCCATGCAGTCACACGGAGAACATACAAACACCGTACAGACAGCACCCGTAGTCAGGATCGAACCTCGGTCTCTGGCGCTGTAAGGCGGCAACTGTACAGCTGTGAAACCGTGCCGCCCAAATCTTGCACTAAACATTATTCCCTTTACCCTGTGGAAGACATGATTGGGAATCATGTATGTCATTCTGCTGACTGGTTAGCACACAACAAAAAATGCTTTTAACTGTATCTTGGTACACTTAACAATAAACGAAACTAAAGTGAGAACTAAGCTGGGTGGTGATGTTCAGGGGCAGGATGTGGTGGGAGCAGAGAGTGTTTGCAAAATATGAGTAAATATCACCCTGTTTGCTTCTGCGTAATTTATTGTAATGGCTTGCGCATGTTATTTTGAAGCAGTAGTCAGGAATTGATCTGACCTCAGATCTGACCAACTAGAAATACAGTGGTAAACAGAACAAACTATTGCCGTGTTAGATTCCGCGGTCTATTGCTCCTGTTTTCCTCCAGTGCCAGGTAAAAGTGAAAATTATCCCCACAATCTAATTCCCTGTATCAACCTCTCTGACAGGAAAACTCCCTTAAAAAAAAGAAAGATGGATGTTAATTTTGATGACACAAGGAACTGTGGTCTGCAAGACGATTGAACCTGGAACAAAACACAATGTGCTGAGGAACTCACAGGACAGGCAGCGTACGGAGAGGCAATGGACAAGCAGCGGTTTGGGCTAAGACCCTCCTTCAGACTAGTTGTAATTTGGGGGGAGGGAGGGGGCGGTGGAGAGAGAAAGCTGGAAAAGAGTGGTGGTGGGGGGGAAGTGGGATTTATACTTTAAGACTTTTAGACTTTGAAAGGAGACAAAAGAGTTGTCAGGTAAGGAGAGTAAAGGAGTGAAATGTAAAGCCCAGGTTGAGGTGGAAGGGGATGGGTGTGGTGGGTAGATGGAAAACGATAGAGTAATAGTGGGAGAAGTGGGTGCTCGCTGGGATAGGGGGAAAGGGTAAATGGTAAAAGGTGGAAAGAGAAGGGGCACAGGAAAAAAAGGGGGTGGGGTGCAGGGAAAGGACTTTATAACTTACAATTGGAGGATTCAAATTCAACTGTTGGATTGTCTACGACCCAAGCAGAATATGTTCCTCCAGTTTTTTGATTTTACATAACGTGTGAAAAATGCATAGCTGCCCAAATAATCGGGAATCATTAGAATTCACTCACCTAGAGGGTCAAAGGAGGTCAATAACTGAGTGTATCCGGCAAGATGGGGCTAGGTGAATGATCACCAAAGATCCTCTTCAGTGTAGGACCAGGCACAAGAGATTAATGGCCATCTTATCCTTCTGATCTTTTTCCTTGTTCCTTCTTAATCAAAGGGGGACTGCAATGAATATTGTTAAATCTAAAAATATTTTATTAATAGGATTGGAAGGTATGGAAGCCTATGGGCCAAGTGCAGGCTTATGGGACTAGCCCAGTATGTCAACTTGATCGGCATGTACAAGATGGGCCAAATGGCCTATTTCCACTCTATGACTTTAATGGACTGTAATTTAAAAATACAACAGAATGAAGCATGTAAAGGTCCAATGAATTCATTTGACAACATGCATGTTAAGAATTTAAAGTATCAATAATCAGCCGGACTAATCATGTTGGAGTAACTCAGCAAGACGGGCAGCATCTCTGGTGAAGAAGGACAGGCAATGTTTCGGGTCAGGACACTCCTTCAAACTGAGAAAGAGTCAAGCTGTAATTCCGGTTCCTAAACTTACCCCCCTCAGTCAAACCCCGAATAAGAGCACTGAAAATGTATTACACAATCAAAATACAATACCTAATCCAATACCATCAGTCTGATCCTGTCTCTACTTTTGAGCCCAACAGCCTCATGCAAATAGAACAAACCGCAGAAGATCAGCACACCCCAATGTGCTCCCCCTCTTTTATACCTTTATAGACCCTTGGCACGAAAATACATGGAGGGGGCAACCCCGACAAGCCAATTATCGATAGGGGAAACAATTCTGTTAGGTAAAGAAATATTCTCCTACAGGACCTAGCTCCTTCTGCAAAATCTCATACATATTAACAATTAAAGGCCATCTGGACATCAACCTCTATTCAACCCCTTCCCAGGCCATAATCCTCATGGTCTTTACAGATTTTGAAAAAGATGACAAGCAGTTTTTACAGAAGCAGAAATCGTTCATTTCGTCAAGCACCCAAAATGCTTGATATTTATCAAAGTGACATCTTTGGAGAACATGGATGAGTGATATTTTAGGGCAAGACCCATCTTCAGTGTGACCCAGCTCTAGATAGATACAAAGTGCTGGAGTAACTCAGCGGGTCTCTGGAGCAAAAAAAATAGGTGATGTTTTGGGTCGGAACCCTTCTTCTGAAAGTAGAGGTGTGGGGTTCATCGGATTGGCAGGCAACATAATCAAAGACTTGCCCCACCCCGGTCATTCCTTTTTCTCCCTGCTCCCCAGGCAGAAGGTACAGAAGCTTGAAAATGCGCACCAGATTCAGGAACAGCTTCTTCCCCTCCGTTATCAGCTTTTCCGAACTGGTCCTTTCATAAGCTAGGGTATTGTACAATTCACCTCTACCCCATTGTGGACATTGGACTGATTCGCTGCAACGTTGAGAACTACATTCTGCACTCTGTATCTTCCCCTTTGCTCTACCTATTGTATTTGACTTCATTTACAGGTGTACAGTGGCTTGCAAAAGTATTCATACCCTTTGAACTTTTCCACATTTTGCCACATTACAACCACAAACGTAAATGTATTTTATTGGGATTTTATGTGATAGACCAACACAAAGTGGTGCATAATTGTGAAGTGGAAGGAATATGATACATTGTTTCCAAATATTATTACAAATAAAAAACTGAAAAGTGTGGCGTGCAAAAGTATTCAGCCCCCCTGAGTCAATACTTTGTAGAACCACCTTTCGTTGCAATTACAGCTGCTCTCAAGTCTTTTGGGGGTATGTCTCTACCAGCTTTGCACATTTAGAGACTGAAATTTTTGCCCATTCTTCTTTGCAAAATAGCTCAAGCTCAGTCGGATTTGATGGAGAGCGACTGTGAACAGCAATTGTCAAGTCTTGCCAGAGATTCTCAATTGGATTTAGGTCTGGACTTTGACTGGGCCATTCTAACACATGAATATGCTTTGATCTAAACCATTCCATTGTAGCTCTGGCTGTATGTTTAGGATTGTTATCCTGCTGGAAGGTGAACCTCCACCCCAGTCCTCAAGTCTTTTGCAGACTCTAACAGGTTTTCTTCCAAGATTGCCCTGTATTTGGCTCCATCCATCTTCCCATCAACTCTGACCAGCTTCCCTGTCCCTGCTGAAGAAAAGCCATCCCCACAGCATGATGCTGCCACCACCATGTTTCACAGTGGGGATGGTGTGTTCAGGGTGATGTGCAGTGTTAGTTTTCCACCACACAAAGCGTTTGCATTTATGCCCCAAAAACTTTCAATTTTGGTCTCATCAGACCAGAGCACCTTCCTCCACATGTTTGTTATGTCCCCCACATGGCTTGTGGCAAACTGCAAACGGGACTTCTTATGGCTTTGTTTCAACAATGGCTTTCTTCTTGCCACTCTTCCATAAAACCCGATTTGTGGAGTGCACGACTAATAGTTTGTCCTGTGGACAGAATCTCCCACCTGAACTGTGGATCCTCTGCAGCTCCTCCAGAGTTTCCATGGGCCTCTTGGCTGCTTCCTGATCAATGCTCTCCTTGCCCGGCCTGTCAGTTTAGGTGGACGGCCATGTCTTGGTAGGTTTGCAGTTGTGCCATACTCTTTCCATTTTCGATGATGGATTTGAACAGTGCTCCGTGAAATGTTCAAAGCTTGGGATAATTTTTTATAACCTAACCCTGCTTTAAACCTCTCCACAACTTCATCCCTGACCTGTCTGGTGTGTTCCTTGGGCTTCATGATGCCCAAGGAACATTGTTTGTTCACTAATGTTCTCTAACAAACCTCTGAGGCCTTCACAGAACAGCTGTTATTTATACTGAATTAGATTACACACAAGTGGACACTATTTACTAATGAATGACTTCTGAAGGCAATTGGTTGCACTGGATTTTATTTAGGGGTATCAGAGTAAAGGGGGCTGAATACTTTTGCACGCCACACTTTTCAGTTTTTTTATTTGTAAAAAGATTTGAAAACCGTGTATCATTTTTCTTCCACCACAATTATGCGCCACTTTGTGTTGGGGTCTATCACATACAATCCTAAGAAAATACATTTACATTTGTGGTTGTAACGTGACAAAATGTGGAAAAGTTCAAGGGGTATGAATACTTTTGCAAGCCACTGTATGTATAATAGTATCTGATTTGATTGGATAACATGCAAAACAAAGCTTTTCACTGTACCTCGCTACACATGACAATAATAAAGCTAAACTTTTGGAACTCTCAGAAGGCGATCAATGCCCAGTCACTAAGATAAATTGGGTTTGAGCTCAAGGAAAGTATTTGAATAGAGAAGTAAGTTTTTCAGAAGCCATGCTATGGCCTCTAGTTTCTGTTTCTTATATCTACGTATATTGTTTGTGAGAAGAGTGGTGTGGTTTTATGATAATTATCAGTTTTGTGGTCTCATTGAAGACGGACAAATTATTACTCCTGGGTTATGGGTTCTTCATAAATTACTTTTATCTTTGACCTTTAAGATGGCATATTCTGTTTCTTGGGATTGCTCGGTCCATCTCAATTCCTGTCTTTGCTGTCCCTTGTTGAAATAAACAGGCGCATAATGCAGATTTTCATTGTTTATTGAAACATTATCCTGTAACACAAAAATAATAAGTAACAATAAGACTCACTGGTAAATATTAGTGTTATAGAGTTCATATCATAGAATTATACAGTATGGAAACAGACCCATCGGCCCAACTTGTCCACACTGACTAAGATGCCCCATCTAAGCTTGTCCCATTTGCCCGTGTTTGGCTCTCGTTCCTGCAAACTTTTCCTATCCATGCACCTGTCCATGCACTTGTCCATGCACCCATCCATGTACCTGTCCATGCACCTGTTCATGCAGTTGTCCATGTACCTGTCCATGTACCTGTCCATGTATTGTCCATGTATGTGTCCACGCACTTGTCCATGCACCTGTCCATGCAACTGTCCATTCACCTGTCCATGCAACTGTCCATGCACATGTCCATGTACCTGTCCAAATATCTTTAAAATGGTGTTATAGTCCCTGCCTCAACTACCTCCTCTGGCGGCTCGTTCCATATACCCACCACCCTCTGAGTGATAAAGGTGCCCCTCAGGTTTTTCCCTCTCACATTAAATATATGCCTTCTATTTCCCAATTCCCTTTTCTGGGTAAAAGACTCACCTATTCCCATCATGATTTTCTATACATCTATAATATCGCCACTTATGCTCCTGTGCTTCAGGAATAGTGTCTTAGCCTATCCAACCTCTCCCAACAGCTCAGGCCCTCAGGTCCTGGCAACATAATTGTAAATCTGCTCTGCATACATCCCACCTTATTGTTATAAACATTTTATTCTTCATGTTAGAATTGGCAAAGAGGAGAGTTTTAGAACTTTAGAAAATTGAGGAAAACAATAGAATGAAGATGAGAGGATTTATTTTAGCCAGAGGGTGGTGAATCTGTGGAATTCATTAGCGCAGACAGTGGTAGAGGCCAAGACATTGGATAATTTTAAAGCGGGGAATGATAGATTCTTCATTAGTACGGGTGTCAAAGATTACGGGGAGAAGGCAGGAGAATTGGTTGAGAGGGAAAATTAGATCAGCCATAAGTGAATGTCGGAGCAGACTCGATGGGCTGAATGACCTAATTCTGCTACTATGTCTGATGATCTTATGGTCATTTTATTTTTAGCTGAATCTAATGAGGTATAAATGCTCTGTTCCAGGTTTATGTTGAAAAGTCATGTGAAAATCAATAAAGAATTTGATTAGTAAACACCAAATGGGCAAAAGCTAAAGTGTGGATGTGTGTGTCCATGGACTAGTTGTGACACTTGTGGGCAATTTCTGTTTCACTGATATCACTGCCAACATCTGCCAGGAATGAAGCAGGTTACAAAGAAAGGTGGACACTGCCTAGTCCATCACAGGAACAGACCTCCCCAACATCGAAGGGATCCGCAGGAGGCACTGCCTCAAAAAGTGAACCAATATCATCAGAGACCCACCCTGGCCACGATTTAATCTCATTGATAGACACGAAGTGCTGGAGAAAGTCAATGAGTCTCATGTCTGTGTGGTGAATAAGTGACGTTTTGGGATGGGACCCTTCTTCAGACTGAGGAAGGGGGGAGGAGTAGGGATGTGGAAATGGAAGTAAGAAAAGATCGGGCCAAATCAGGGCCAGCAACAGATGACCTCAGTTAGGGTGGTTCTGATGGGATTGTTGTTGGTAGGGGACAGTGTAATATGACGGTGGAATATTGCTAGAATCAGAAAACTTTACGCTGGCAATTCACATATTACTGAAGTGACATCCAACTGCTAAAACTCATCCGACCACTCACTGAGCTGTTTAAGGAGAAAACCCATCCCCATCACTTTCAGCTGCTGCACATTCAGTACGAGGAATCCAGAGAAAGATATCGGGCAGAATTAATTCATTCATCCATGCTCTAATTTCCTCCCATGTCGCAAAGACGTGCGGGTTTGTAGATTAATTGGCCTTCTGTAAATTGCCCCCAGTGTGTAGGGAATATCTGTGCCTGCTATAATCTGACAATGTGACCTGGTGTCTGACCAACAAAAAAGGACCAGACTGATTCCTGGGATGTCAGGACTGTCTTATGAAGAAAGACTGGATAGACTCGGTTTATACTCTCTGGAATTTAGGAGATTAAGAGGGGATCTTATAGAAACTTACAAAATTCTTAAGGGGTTGGACAGGCTAGATGCAGGAAGATTGTTCCCGATGTTGGGGAAGTCCAGGACAAGGGGTCACAGCTTGAGGATAAGGGGGAAATCCTTTAAGACCGAGATGAGAAAGACTTTTTTCACACAGAGAGTGGTGAGTCTCTGGAACTCTCTGCCACAGAGGGTAGTTGAGGCCAGTTCATTGGCTATATTTAAGAGTGAGTTGGATGTGGCCCTTGTGGCTAAGGGGATCAGAGGGTATGGAGAGAAGGCAGGTACGGGATACTGAGTTGGATGATCAGCCATGATCATATTGAATGGCGGTGCAGGCTCGAAGGGCTGAATGGCCTACTCCTGCACCTAATTTCTATGTTTCTATGTTTCTATTAACAGCTATTTTGTTTGTCTCGCGCTATCAGGATTTGTGTGTGTAAAATGATACAGAGGTGAACGTGAGTCTGCGGAGTGCAACTAATGTCATGTGCAAAAAGGTGCATGATAGGGGGGCACATTGGCGCAGCGGTAGAGTTGCTGCCTCGCAGCGCCAGAGACCCAGGTTTAATCCCGACTACATGTGCTGTCTGTACAGAGTTTATATGTTCTCTCCTTGATCGCGCGGGATCTCCAGATGCTCCAGTTTCCTCCCACACTCCAAAGACGTACAGGTTTGTAGGTTAATTGGCTTTGGTAAATTTGTAAAATGTCCCTAGTGTGTAGGTTAGCGCTAGTGTAAGAGGTGATTGCTGGTCGGAGTGGACTCGGAGGGCCAAGAGGCCTGTTTCCACGCTGTATCTTTAAAGTCTAACCAGACTTGGTCAAGATATGTCATTTCATCAACGGTAGGATATACACTTGAAGAAGTGAGAAATAACATTGAGGGCAATGAGACCCTGGATTATACTCCAAGTTCACAGAGTAGAAGAATAAAAAAAGTAACAGAACTGTACTTCTTTAATAAATACGCAAGGAACTGCAGATGGTGGCTTGGAAAAAAAGACAAAATGTTTGAATAACACAGCCAGATTTCCCTATCCTGGGTAAATGACCCTGCAGTCACTATATTGTGTAAACCAGGCACTTGAGGTCATTTTACGCATAGGAGATTTAGTTGAAAAGAATGAAATCCAATGCAAATTAGTAGCAGCATCACTTCTTCAACTGGTTATTAACAACGAAACTCATTACACGAGCAATGTCAAATGGCTGGTATGCAGTTGATCACAAGGCTTCCTTGAAGAGGAAGTGTGCTTTGGAATATGGATCTCACTTTGTTGGCAGTTTAATTCCAGCTGATGGAAGCAAACAGGGCAAACAAGTTAAATGCATTGAAAAATTCTCTCGATCGGTAAAGTAGAGTGACCATTTGGGTTTGCTGACACAAGGAACTGCAGATATATTAGAGAAACAGGTCCTTCGGCTCACCGAGTCTGCGCCGACCAGCGATTAACCCCTGCACTAGCGCTATCCTGCACACTAGCGATAATTTTTACAGAAGCTAATTAACCTGTACGCCTTTGGAGAATGAGCAGCCAGAACCCGGTGAAAACCGACGAGGTCACAGGGAAAACCTACAAACTCCGTACAGACAGCACCCGTAGTCAGGATCAAACCCGGGTCTCTGGTGCTGTAAGGCAGCAACTCTACTGCTGCGCCACCTTGCTGCCGAATGGCTTGTGTTATTAGTCCATTACATCCAATAGTGCTGATGAATCTGTTCATATAAGCTGACAATACCTCAGTGTACATTAGAGTATCGTGCACGCAACATAAGGGTAAATATCAAACTAAATTACTCACCTCATTTACTAAGTTCTTTCGTTTTCTCATTCTTTGAATATCAACAGTTGTGTCATGGACAGATGATTCTATAAAAATATCATGAATATTTAGTGTACTTTAGATACAGGACAGAAACAGGCCCTTCAGCCCACCGAGTCTATGCTGACCATCGATCATACTAGTTCTATGTTATCCCACTTTCTCGGCCACTCCCTACACACTTAGGGCAATTTACAGAGGGCCAATTAACCTACAAACCCAAACATCTTTGGGATGTGAGAGGAAACTGGAGCACTCTGAAGAAACCCACGCAGTCACATGGAGAACGTGCAAACTCCACACAGTCAGCACACAGTCAGGATTGAACCCACTGTGAGGCAGCAGCTCTACAAGCTTCAACACTGTGTTGCCCTAATTGCGTTTAAATTATGTAAATCTCTCTGGGAACTAAAGACATTCCCTTCACCACCTCCAGTTTAAATTCCAGTTGGAATATTTTGGAGGACCAAGTAACCAAGAACCAAGAACCAGGAACCAAGAAAAGACAATATTCACTTTTATATGCTCAGTTTTTAGTTAAATTACAAAATAAAATGTA
Source organism: Okamejei kenojei (assembly GCA_035221665.1). NCBI lineage: Eukaryota > Metazoa > Chordata > Chondrichthyes > Rajiformes > Rajidae > Okamejei > Okamejei kenojei. The sequence continues at coordinate 150,622 of CM069142.1, forward strand.
CAATGTATACATTACCTTTTTCTTTCTTCAATTTACTGTGATAATTATACACGATCCAGACGCATATTGGTACTATTAGGATCAGACTCAGTAGGATGAAATAATACTTAAGGAATCCTTGAAAATAACAATTGAAATGTGAATCAAAACTATGCTCCAATGAATTACAAATATAATCATGACTAATGCATGTTACGTTTATATAATCATCATTTCAGTAAATGCATCATTAAACATGTATTTAGTTTAGTTTCATTCTGTTTAGAGAAACAGAATAGAACCTGGTGCATCTGCCCACCGAGTCCATCGCTGACCATCGATCACCCGCTCACATCAATTCTATGTTGTCCCACTTTCACATCCACTCTCTCTACACACTAGAAGCAACGTGCAGGGATCAATCGAATTACAAACCAGAGCACCCGGAGGAAACCCACGTGGTCACAGCTAAAACAGGCAATCTCCGCACAGACGATTGAAACAGAAATATATTAAAATCTAATATTTCCGAGATATTTCTCTTGTGAAATATGTCAATAGGATTCTTTCTGCAGGAATTCCATGGTAAATATCACCAATACGTCTGTTAATATAGATACAGCTATGTGTGGGCATCGAAGGACGAGAAGCCAAAGCGAACAAGTGGAAGCCATATAATCAAACGGAAATGACACTGAAAAGCCAAATAATCCAACAGGCGCAACGCCGAAAAGCCAAATAACCGAAAGGTCGGGGCACCTAAAAGCCAACTAACTGAACGGACGCAACGCGGAAAAGCCAAATAATGGGCGGCACTTGTCAGCGATTGGTCCAGAACCCCCGCGTCCATCACATCACTGGCTGGGGGAGACAGGAGGGTGGTTGTCATTTTCCTCACACAAGACCACCTGAGGTGGATTAGTAAAGAGAGCCCACATGGGTGGATTAGTAGACCTTGAAGAGGCATTGACACTTTTTTTTTATGTAGAGGGGTAATAGAGGTAAGGTATGTGATTTGAGAGTAATGAATGGTCTGCGGGGGGAAAAAAGTATGATGTACTCGACACCACTGCTAAAATGGCGCTATTAAATGCGCAAAGTTCAAAAAAACAAATTAACTGCAAATAAACTGAAAAAATACAGATTATCTGGTGTTTCGTGCGTTACGCATGGGGTGGAAGATTGCAACCTTCCGGTGTGGGAGGAGATAAAATTGTTCGTTGTCATGCACACTTGTCATCAGCCCGCCAGGGAATTTGTGTGTGTCCGCCCCCCCATGTTTTAAAAGCAATTTACTATGGCTGCCAGCACCCCGGTTGGTCTGCCCCCGTGGCCTGGGGGAGGGGGGTGAGTCGGGGAGGGGGTCGCGGCCCTGTTTCCACCAATCCTTCCACCAGCACGCACAACAAGCACAACAAGCACAAGATAGACATCATTGTCTGGCTCTGGCTGAACAACTTCTAATCTTGAGTGTGGACTCGATAAGTGTTGTAAATTACCGAGCTGTTCATGAGAAGTGAAACATTTCACAAACCGCTTGGGTTTATTGGAAAATCAACTGTATAACTGCTTCCAAAAAGCCTCTTAAACACCACTATCATATCTGCCTCCACTACCACCCCTGGCAGCGTGTTCCAGGCACACACCACCCTCTGTGTACAAAAACTCACCCTGCACATCTTTGTTAAACTTTGCCCCTTATAAACCAAAGAACAAGGAAAAATCATTATGCAAAATCAACAGTGAATCCTTAATATAATGGTCTGTCTTGGAATGTGTTGTGCACGGAATCTGCCAACCTCATAAAGCATAGAACATAGTGCAGGCCCTTCAGCCTGTAATGTCTGAGACCAACATGGAGCCAAGTTAAACCAATCTTCTCTGCCTACACGTGAATCGTATCCCTCCATTCCCTGCACATCCATATGCCTATCTGAACACCTCTTAAATGCCACTATCATATCAGCCTGCACCGCCACTACTAGCAGCATGATCCATGCACTCCCACCCTCTGTTTAAAACAACTTGTCCCGTACATCTCCTTTAAACTTTGCCTCTCTCACCTTGAAGTTATGCCCTCTAGTCCGTGACATTTCCACTATCTACCTTTCACATTGATTTGCTATATCTGCTTACTGTCTTCAGTAAATCATTTACTATGAAACCACAATCTCCCAAGTCACAGAGGATAAACGCTGCCTCCTGTCATATAATAATAAAGCACTACATTGGTTAGTAAGTAAAGGAACCAATCTACAATAAGAAGCTTTAAAAAAAAATAAAGAAAAGAAAGAAAATGCTGGAAATATGCAGCAGGTCAGGCAGCAAATGTGGAAAGAGAAAGTTAAAGAAACAGGTCAAGGACCGATCGTGAGAACAGGGAGCAAATTAGACGATAGAGAGATGAGCAGAATTTCATAGGAAGGAACTGCGGATGCTGGTTTAAACCGAAGATAGTCACAAAATGCTGAAGTAACTCAGCGGGACAGAAGCATCTCTGGAGAGAAGGAAATGGTGATGTTTTGAGTCAAGACCTCTTCAGACTGAAAGTCAAGGGAAAGGGAAACAAGAGATATCGACACTGATGTAGAGAGATATAGATATGCAAAAAAGTATTGATGATAAAGGAAACAGGTAATTGTTAGCTGTAGCTACGTGAGAACAAAAAGCTGTTGTGACTTGGATGGGGAGGGGTGGAGAGAGAGAGGGAATGCAAGGGTTACTTGAAGTTAGAGAAATCAATATACATGCCACTGGGCTGTAAGCTGCCCAAGCGAAATATGTGATGTTGTTCCTCCAATTTCCATTTAACCTCACTTTGACAATGGAGGAGGTAGGACAGAAAGGTCAGTGTGGGAATGGGAAGGAGAATTAAAGTGTTTAGCAACCGGGAGATCAGGTAGGTCCAGGCGGACTAAGCGAAGGTGTTCAGCGAAACAATCGCCCAGTCTACATTTGGTCTCGCCGATGTATAAGAGTCCATACCTCGAACAACGGATACAGTAGGTGAGGTTGGAGGAGATGCAAGTGAACCTCTGCCTAACCTGAAAGGATGACCGGGATCCCGGGATGGAATCGAGGGAGGAGGTATAGGGACAGGTGTTGCATTCCTTGCGGTTGCAGGGGAATTTTTACCTGGGGGAAAAGTGGCAATAATTTCAAAAGTAAGTAAAAAGTAAATAAAAATCAGAAGGTAGACACAAATGGCTGTAGTAACTCAGCGGTTCAGTCAGCTTGTCTAAAGAAATGAAATACTGTAGGTGACGTTTTGGGTCGCAACCCTTTTTCAGACAGATAGATAGAGAATGTAGGAAAGAAATGCAGATGCTGGTTTATACCGAAGATAGACCAATGAAAACAAGAAAACTACTGTAAAGTAGAACATATAACAGGAACAGGTCCTTCAGCCCACTATGGCCATGAAGAACATGATGCCAAGTTAAACTAATCTCTGTTTGCATATAATCCATATCCCTCCATTCCCTGCAATTCCATGTGCCTATCAAAACCTGTAACGTCTAACACCACAAATGGCATCTACCTCCCCGACCACTCCTGGCAGCACGCCCCAGCTCACACCACCCTCAATAAAAACTTAAATGCTCATAAGATCAGGCAGCATTTGTGAAGAGAAAATCAGAATAAATTTTTCAGGTCGCAACCTGTGTCAGAACTTTTTTTAACTATTTTGTTTTAGTTTAGGTTAGTTTATGGTCACGTGGACTGAGATACAGCAAAAAGCTTTTGTTTTCTCATCAAAATATACAATTTTGATTTTTTTCCCCACATTATGCTATACTTCACATCTATTTTCTTGTTCATATATTCTATCCACAGTCAACTTTCCTATCTGTCTTTGTATCATTCGAAAATTTAGCAACATCACAAAGCTGCCTTCATAGGAGTCGTATACATTACAATATTTCATAATACAATATTCAGTCTGAAGAAGGGTCCTGACCCGAAACATCACCTATCCATGTTCTCCACAGATGCTGCCTGACCCGTTGAGTTCCTCCAGCACTTTGTGTTTATGCAGGATTCCAGCATCTGAGATTCCTGTGTCTCCACATTACTTTCCAACTGTCTGTGTCATCACCAAATTTAGCAACATCCCATCTCATGTGAGTCATAAAAAGTCATTGATCGTACAGTGTGGAAACAGGCCCTTTGCGTACAGTGACCAAGATACCCCTATCCTATCCATGTACCTGTCCAAATGTTTTTTAATCATTGTGATAGTACCTGCCTCAACTACCTCCTCTGGCAGCCTGAATTCAGAAAACTGTTGCATCTCAGGTTCCTATTGAATCTTTCCCCCTCACTTTAATCCCATTCTTCATACTCCTGAGCAGCAGCACTATAACCAGTGGGGCTCCGTGAGCGATATTGAAATGGTAATAATTAAGTACAGTGTATAGTTTATGGAGAGACAAGGAACTGCAGATGCTGGAATCTTGAGCAAAACACAAAGTGCTGGGGGAACTCAGTGGGTCAGGGAGCATCTGTGGGCTGAAGAAGGGTCCCGACCCGAAACGACGCATGTCCATTCCCTCCACAGATGCTGAGTTCCTCCAGCACTTTGTGTGTTGCTCAAGATTCCAGCATCTGCAGTTTCTCGAGTATCAATTTTATACATCTTTCTTCAACTTTCATTATTATTTGAAAACATTTACCGTCAAAACACGGCGTAAGTGCTTTATTAGACCAAGATATATATAATATATATATGATAAAGCATTTACGCCGTATTTTAACGGTAAATGTTTCAAATAATAATGAAGAAAGATGTGTATATATGAGCTGATATCATCGATGTATACATACACACATACATATATATAATATATAAGGCAGCAACTCAAATATATATATATATATATATCGATGCACAGATGAACTGTACTTGAGTAGCTGCCTCACAGCGCCGTAGACGCGGGTTCAATCCTGACTACGGGAGTTGGATGTGTGGAGTTTGTACGTTCTCCCCGTGACCTGCGTGGGTTTTTTACGGATGCTCCGGTTTCCTCCCACAGTCCAAAGACGGACAGGTTTGTAGGTTTGTAGGTTAATTGGCTTCGGTAAAATTGTAAATTGTCCCTAATGGGCAGGGTAGTGTTAATGTATGATGTGTTTAAGAAGAAGGGTCTCGACCCGAAACGTCGCATATCCTTCTCTACATAGAAGCTGCCTCACCCGCTGAGATCCTCCAGCATTTTGTTCTCTACCCAGTGTATGAGGTGATCGCTGAGTGGCCGAAATGCCCTTTTTTTCCGCGTATCTTTAAAGTCTAAAAGTCTAAATGCATATTTGCAGTAGACATTGTACACTTTTGATCAGGTCAATGAATTGCGTTCAACGTTCTCCAGAGATGCTACTTGACCCGCTGAGTTACTCCGCTGGCTACGTTGAACAAATTTGTACAAATGTACTATTAAACCTTGCAATCTTGGACATGTGTAGGACGGAACTGCAGATACTAGTTTACACCGCAGATCGACACAAAATGTTGGAGTAACTCGGCAGTAACTGAGCCGCTGAGTTCCTCCAGCACTCTGTGTATCTTCAGTAATTGGAGGACGCTGGCTGCCACGTTCATTCAAGCCACTTACTTGGGGTGGGAGAGAAGCGTTCGCTCACCGAGCCCGTCCCCGTGAGGTGCTGAACCAGGCAGGTGGCGACCGTGCCCGCCTCTAGCCGAGGGTCGGTGAGCCGCAACCGGGAGCTCACGTTGAAGCTTCCATCCCCGTTCTCCCTCAGCGGCCCCGCTTCTGTTTCATAGGACAACTGCCCCACGACAGCCCAGGACATGTTCAGCTCCCTCGGGAAGAATCCGGCGGCCACACAAGTCAGGCTCCGCGTCTCTGCGCCTTCTACCCCGGGATCCAGGGTCAGGGAGATGTCAGGCTTCGCTGCGTAAAGTAGGAAAATAGCACGCTGTGAATCTTCCAGTCGCTCTCAGTCATGCCTGGAGCAACTGTGATAACACGGCACGCCGTGCACCGTGCAGGAGGTGCAACCACGTAATTCAATGGATTAGTAGCGGAATAAAGAGGAGCTGCAAATGCTGGTTTATATCAAAGAAAGGCACAAGTACTGGAGTAACTCAGAGGGTCAGGCGGCATCTCCGGAGAACATGGGTAGGTAACGAGACACAAAGTGCTGGAGTAACGCTTCATGGATGATATGTGATGTTTCGGGTCGGGTTACTTCTACAGACTACATCTCTTCAGTCTGTGTCTCAAAATACACAATAAGAGAGAAAAATACAGGAAGCGAATGAAATGGAATTGGAGATTGGAGATGCTGGATTTTTTAAGAATAAGGGGTAGGCCATTTAGAATGGGGATGAGGAAAAACATTTCACCCAGAGAGTTGTGAATCTGTGGAGTTCGCTGCCTCAGAAGGCAGTGGAGGCCAATTCTCTCGATGCTTTCAAGAGCGAGTTATAGAACTCTTAAAGATAGTGGAGTCCAGGGATATGGGGAGAAGGCAGGAACGGGATACTGGTTGTGGATGATCAGCCATGATCACAGTGAATCTGCGGGGGCGATGGACAGGCGGCGTTTCGGGTCGGGACCCTTCCTCGGTCTGAATCGCCACGTGTCCATTCCCTCCACAGATGCTGCCGGACCCGCCGACTTCCTCCAGCACTTTGTGTATTTTAATGCATTAAATAGACGTGAATATCTTGTAGACGGTAAACTAAATCAAAGCAGATGATGGACATTAAAACAGAACATATAAATATTCAGCCGGACAGGCCTGATTCGCGGGAAGAGGCTGACGGTCCATGTTCTCCAGAGATGCTGCCTGACCCGATGAGTTACTCCAGCACTTTGCGTCTTTTTTTTAACCAGCACCTCCGGTTCCTTGTGTCTCAGGGTCAGGGTTTCGGCTGGAAGCCTTCAATGTGAATCGGTAAATCCCCCCCCCCCCCCCCCCCCCACCTTCAATGAAGCGTGAGGAATGTGTGCGACCATCCCCACTGTCCGCTGATGCGGTGGGGTGGGGACCTCACACGCGTCCCAAGTTCCCCAACCCGAATGCTGCCTTAACCGCCGACTTCCCCAGTGCTTTGTGTTTTGCTTAAAGAAGACTTCAGCGCCTGCAGTTCCCCGTCTCCACTTCTATTTCTTTCCCTTCCTGCATTTTATCTCTTTCTATTAATGTGTATGTTGCGGCACAAACCAATCCAGCCCTGACCCTAAACGTCACCTATCCATGATCTCCACAGGTGCTGCCTGACCCGCTATAAACCAGTGTCTACATGTGCCTGCTCCACTGTGAAATCCATCAAGGTATGCCTTCTTTGAAGAAGTTATCCTCCTCTCTCCGACGCAGTTCTGTAATAACCTCTCTCGCAGTCTGTAGTCGGGCCCCGTACCGAGACGTCGCCGATCCATGATCTCCAGAGGTGCTGCCTGACCCGATGAGTTACTCCAGCACTTTGAGTCTGCCCTCTCTCACTGCTGCCCTCATTGATTCTGTCGCTTATATTTAGTTGTGTTCATTTTCACACATAAACATGATACATCTGCCGCACATTTGGTTATCGCAGCCGGGAATTGTTTTCAGGGCCAGTTACTCTACTTCCCTGGAGCCCGGAAGCAAATGTTAAACCGAACTTGACAAAGACGGTCAGGTCTAGAGGGAATCTAGAGAAAACTGGGAGAAACAAAGAGGCTTTTGTTTCCACACTCCCTCCGTGTAAGGAAACCAAGGTAATTAAATGGCAGCACTAGACCTGTTGGGGATGTAAACACTGCGACCGAGGTTGAGGTTGTTTTCATTATCTATTTTGTATCATTAGGGAGACGGGAGGAACTCCAGATGCGAGTTTTTTTTTAAACCAAAGATAGACTCAAAGCGCTGGATTAACGCAGCGGGTCAGGCAGCGTCTCTGGAAATCAGGGATAGATGGCGTTTGGGTTCGGGACCTTTTGTCAGACTGGGTTGGTTTGTGCCGGAAAATGAGCATTAATAGAGAGAGATGAAATGCAGGAATGAAATGGAAGTAGAGACAGGGAACTGCAGGGGATGCAGTCTTAAGCAAAACACAAAATGCTGGAGGAACTCAGCGGTTAAGGCCGCATCTGTGGAGGGAATGGACAGGCGGCGTTTCGGGTTGGAGAACTCGGGATTCGTGTGATTCACCAATCCCACCGCATCAGATCTCGGGGTGGCTGTGGAGGCAGATACGATCGCAGAGTTTAAGAGACTTTTGGATAGACACATGAATATACAAGTTAGTTTAACCTGGCCTCATGGTCCGCACGAACATTGTGGGCTGAAGGCCTTGTTCCTGTTGTATGTTCTATATTAATTACCTCGGATGTGTAATGTTGATCCGTTTCCTATAAACGTTTTCCAGATATCATCATGTATCAGTGCCACACAATGGTAAGTGTCTGCATCGTGCACAGTCACCTCCCGAATGACCAGCGAGCCCATAGATACGGACAGTCGGTCGCCTGTCTTCAGAAAACTCTCGGTCTTGTTGTCCCAGAGCTCCGGGTTGTCTTTCGTCCGAAACCAGTATTGCCTCATTGAAACTTCCTCCCCCTCTCTGGGTAGCAGGGAGCAAGTGAACGTAGCTGTCTGCCCTCGGAGAAGCGTCAGAGCAGCAGGAGACTGGGTCACCCTCACACCGACAGCGGGCCCTGGCACGGAAAGTGAACATAGTTAACGACGTCTTCCGAGTAACTCGAGTTTACTATCATGGGCACAAGGACAGTGAGGTCCAGGCGCAATTAAACCACCCCTCTCTCACCTGTAACTACTTGTGTAGGAAGGAACTGCAGATGCTGATCTGTATCGAAGACAGACACAAAGTGCTGGAGAAACTCAGCGGCGCTGGCAGAATCTCTGGAGAACATATCTGAAGAAAGGTCGCGACGCGAAACGTCACCTATCCATGTTCTCCACAGATGCTCTGACCCGCTGAGTTACTCCAGCACTGTGTGAAATGTCACCTATCCATGTTCTCCACAGATGCTGCCTGACCCGCTGAGTTACTCCAGCACTCTGTGAAACGTCACCTATCCATGTTCTCCACAGATGCTCTGACCCGCTGAGTTACTCCAGCACTCTGTGAAACGTCACCTATCCATGTTCTCCACAGATGCTGCCTGACCCGCTGAGTTACTCCAACACCGTGTTTTGTTCAAGATTCCAGCATCTGCACTTCATTGTGTCTCTTACGTTTAGTTGCGTTAACGTCCTCAAGTAAACTAACTGCATTTCCAGCACCTACAGTTCCTTGTGTCGCTTATATTTAAGATAGACACAAGGATTTAAGATAGTCACATCTCTGGAGAAAAATGACCGGTGACGTTTCGGGTCGGAACCTTTCCCTTAAATTGATTCGTGTTAACTTTCTGACATAGAAACATAGAAAATAGGTGCAGGAGGAGGCCATTCGGCCCTTCGAGCCAGCACCGCCATTCATTGTGATCATGGCTGATCGTCCCCAATCAATAACCTTTGCCTGCCTTCTACCCTTATCCCTTGACTCCACTAGCCCCTAGAGCTCTATCTCACTCTTAAATCCATCCAGTGATTTGGCCTCCACTGCCCTCTGTGGCAGGGAATTCCACAAATTCACAACTCTCCGGGTGAAAACGTTTTTTCTGCCTCAGTCTTAAATGGCCTCCCCTTTATTCTTATTTTAACTACATTTTCAATTTCTGCTTTTGTGTCTAAATTAAAAACTTGCTTGCAACAGCTTCAAATGCACCTACACTGAAACAAACACATATTCAAAAACAAATTGAGCATAAATTACACATGACATTTCTAAAAGACGGCAAAAAAGCAACAAACATTAGTGCAAAAGGGATAGAAAGAAACATTATCGGAAGACAACGTGAACAGAGGTTGGCAAGGGTGAACATGAATGCCTTACCTGGGAGAAGGAGGCAGAGTGTGTAGATGAATGTTGCAAACGATGACATCTTGTGAGGGAAGTGCCGAGACACGGATCACACGGAGCCGCTGGTCATTCTGCAGAATTCACAACCGCTGCGAGTTTTTCTGCGCTGCTGTGCGTCAGATCGACCGCAGATTGGACGGTCGTTCAGTGGAACAACTCTTCGTACATTTGTGGAAAGAGGAACTGAAGATGCTGATATACAAGAAAAGGGGCAGAAAGTGCTGAAGTAACTCAGCGGATCAGGCAGCATCTCTAGAGAACATGAATAGGAACCAACCCGAAACATCACCTCTCCACGTTCTCCAGCCAAGCTGCCTGGGCCGCTGAGTTACTCCAGCACTTTGTGTCTTCATTCATGCGGCCCGACACGTATCTCTCCTGCGGCACTTACACGGCAGTCTTGTTTCTTTACGCTGCGACCGCGACCTGCACCCCGTGGAATTCACTTAGAACATAAACACAGCATGCAAACAGGCCATTCGGCCCATCGAGGACGGCACAATGGCTCATCTGGTATAGCTGCTGCCTCACAGCGCCAGAGACCCGAGTTCGATCCTGACCTCGGGTGCTGTTTGTGTGTGGAGTTTAAACGTTCTCCTTGTGACCACGTGGGTTTCTTCCCACATCCCAAAGACGTGCGGGTTTGTAGGTTATTTGGCCTTTGTAAATGTCCTCTCGTGTAGAGGAGTGGATGAGAAAGTGGGACAGCATGGAACTAGTGTAAACGGGTTATGGATGGTCTGCGTGGACTCGATGGGACAGCAGTTCCCCCTCGCCAGGTCCCCCATTGTTCTCTGGGTCCCCCCATTGCTGTCGGCGGTGCGGTTCCCGTTGACGCCAGCGGCTTGGCGCTGAGTTGGAATCTGCGATGGGTTGTTACCGGTGGATCTGCGCCATCGGTCCACACGGGCGGCTGCTCCGTCACGCATGCAGTGAGTGATGACAGAGGGGGCAGCTTCTGGAACCGGGGACATCTCAGGAACCGCCTGTGAGATTGCTCCACTCCAATGGATCACGTTTAGGGGCGGCACAGTGGGTGGAGTTGCTGCTTCACAGCGCCAGTGACCCGGGTTCGATCCTGACCTCGGGGGCTGACTGTGGAGTTGGTAAGTTCTACGTGTTTTACTCACGGGCGCTCCTGTTTCCTTCCACATCCCAATGACATGTGGATTTGATTGGACTTTACCGGCCCTCAGACTATCTTTGATCGGACTTTATCTTGTACTAAACGTTATCCCCTTCATCATGTAACTATACATTGTGAATGGCTCGATTGTAATCATGTGTCGTCTTTCCGCTGACTGGTTAGCACACAACAAAAGCTTTTCACTATAACTCGGGACACGTGGCAATAAACTAAACTCTGTAAATTATCCGTAGTGTGTAGCGAGTTGATGAGGCAGAAGCGTTAGTTTCCACGCTGTATCTCAAAACTCCACTACTATGGATCTACTCTATGGATCTATGGATCAAAACTATGGATCTACTCAAAGAAGTTGGCTCAGTTTTGATCACCTTGCAGAAGGAAGGGATGCCATTAAGCTGGAATTTAAAGTCAAATCGGGCGCATGCAAATATATTGCCAAACTTCTCGCCTGAACTGCTGGAGATAACCGAGTGCTTTAAATGCGACTCCTGGACTGCGGCAACATCACACGCCCTGAGCGGGAGAGGAACTTGGTAACTCAAGAGTAAGCGGGAGAGGAGCTTGGTAACTCTGGAGACGAACTTGGAACATCGCAGAAATGACAAGCAAACAGCAAACTTACCATACCCGTGGGAACTCGGTTCAAACACTTGAACATCAACTTGGAATCTCGTACACAACCACGAGTCTGTCACTCGGGGTCAACTCGCACCGTGAAACAGGGCCTTGGAGGATATTGCCAGGACTCGTGGGCCTTAGGGAGACACTAGACTAAGTGGAACCCGTTGGGTCCCTGTCACACGGGTGGCCTGATCCACCAACGCAACCTGTTCGCCAACGCAATATTCCATCACTCACCCATAGCCCCCAACTGCGCAGGCGCGGCACATTTCCCCTCAGAAATTGTGTTCCTACGGTTGGGAGCTTTTGCATTTTTCAGCTTGAAATTGTGCAATCTGGTACATACTGTAGTGAGTCTTTTAACTTACACTTGAATGCAACATTTATGCTTTAAATTGGATTAGGTATGAATAAGGTTAGGCTAAATTACATTCCTAACTACATTCCACAATAGAGCCAGGCTCTGATCAACAGGTGCAGCACATGAATTACTATATTCATGTATGGAAATCAGATTATATTCATGCTGTCATGCATATATATAGAGAAAAACTCAGAGAAACAAAGCAAAAGTCGGACTTCCATCACTGTTCTGCACAAAAAAATCAATCAACATTGTTCAAGAAGGAACTGCAGATGTTGGAGAATCGAAGATAGACAAAATTGCTGGAGAAACTCAGTGGGTGTGGCAGCATCTATGGAGCGAAGGAAATGGGCAACGTTTCGGGCTGAAACCCATCTTCAGAAGGTTTCAACCTTACCCTTTGAATATTGAAACAAGACAAAAATAATGCCCCATATTCAATCATATATGGTTCAATGAAATTAAGATATATATGTAAAAATATATATGGAAACAGGCCCTTCCGCCCACCAGGTCCACACCGACCAGCAATCTATCATACCCCAATTCCATCCATCACGCCAGGGACAATTTACAGAAGCCAATTAACCTACAAACCTGCACTTCTTTCGGATATGGGAGAAACCGGAATATCCAGAGAAAACCCACGTGGTAGTGAGGCAGCACCTCTACCGCTGCACCACCGTGCCACCACATTACATTATTTTTTTTGTAATATATTTATTATGGTGTCATGTGAATAAAGATGAACACATGATTCTGATTTCTGCCCTTAGTTGGATAACACACATGTCCAGTCATTGTGTTTTACGGCTGGTTTTCAACCTCTTCAGGCTGAAGGTCTCGACTCGAAACATCACCCATTCTTTCTCTCCAGAGATGCTGCATGTCCTGCTGAGTTTTTCTAGTTTTTAGTGTCTATCTTCAGTTTAAACGTGCATCAGCAATTCCTTCCTACACTATTTGTTAAGCAAAACAAGTCCTATTTCATTATATAATTTTGTGATCAGCGTGAGAGCATGAGAATTTTGTGAAATGCGCGAGTCTCACGCTCAATGCATGAAAGTCGGCAGCCCTGCTAATAATGCAAACATTTTATGCAAGTTCCAATTGTTTGGACAAAAATCACTTATTACTGCTTTATAATAGACATGTGAGATATGTGAAGAGAAAAAGGTTAGTTAAAACAAATGTAGGTCCCTTGCAGTCAGAAACTGGTGAATTGATCATGGGGAACAAGGACATGGCAGACCAATTGAATAACTACTTTGGTTCTGTCTTCACTAAGGAAGACATAAATAATCTGCCGGAAATAGCAGGGGACCGGGGGTCAAATGAGATGGAGAAACTGAGTGAAATCCATGTTAGCCGGGAAGTGGTGTTAGGTAAATTGAATGGATTAAAGGCCGATAAATCCCCAGGGCCAGATAGGCAGCATCCCAGAGTACTTAGGGAAGTAGTCCCAGAAATAGTGGATGCATTGGTGATAGTTGTTCAAAACTCTTTAGATTCTGGAGTAGTTCCTGAGGATTGGAGTGTAGCTAACCCCACTTTTTAAAAAGGGAGGGAGGGAGAAAACGGGGAATTACAGACCAGTTAGTCTAACATCGGGGAATGTAGTGGGGAAAATGCTCGAGTCAGTTATGAAAGATGGGATAGCAGCACATTTGGAAAGTGGTGAAATCATTGGACAAAGTCAGCATGGATTTATGAAAGGTAAATCATGTCTGACGAATCTTATAGAATTTTTCGAGGATCTAACTAGTAGAGTGGATAAGGGAGAACCTGTGGATGTGTTATATCTGGACTTTCAGAAGGCTTTCGACAAGGTCCCACATAAGAGATTAGCATTCAAACTTAAAGCACACGGTATTGGGGGTTCAGTGTTGATGTGGATAGAGAACTGGCTGGCAGACAGGAAGCAAAGAGTAGGAGTAAACAGGTCATTTTCAGAATGGCAGACAGTGACTAGTGGTGTACCGCAAGGCTCAGTGCTGGGACCCCAGCTATTTACAATATATATAAATGATGTGGATGAAGGAATTGAATGCAACATCTCCATGTTTGCGGATGACACGAAGCTGGAGGGCAGTGTTAGCTGTGAGGAGGATGCTAGGAGGCTGCAAGGTGACTTGGATAGGTTGGGTGAGTGGGCAAATGGATGGCAGATGCAGTATAATGTGGATAAATGTGAGGTTATCCACTTTGGCAGCAAAAACAGGAGGGTAGACTATTATCTGAACGGTGACCGATTAGGAAAAGGGGAGATGCAACGAGACCTGAGTATCATGGTACACCAGTCATTGAAAGTAGGCATGCAGGTGCAGCGGGCTGTGAAGAAAGCAAATGCTATGTTGGCATTCATAGCAAAAGGATTTGAGTACAAGAGCAGGGAGGTTCTACTGCAGTTGTACAGGGTCTTGGTGAGGCCACACCTGGAGTATTGCGTACAGTTTTGGTCTCCTAATCTGAGGAAAGACACTCTTGCCATAGAGGGAGTACAGAGAAGGTTCACCAAACTGATTCCTGGGATGTCAGGACTTCCATATGAAGAAAGACAGGATAGACTCGGCTTGTACTCGCTGGAATTTAGGAGATTGAGGGGGAATCTTATAGAGACTTACAAAATTCTTAAGGGGTTGGACAGGCTAGATGCAGGAAGATTGTTCCCGATGTTGGGGAATTCCAGAACAAGGGGTCACAGTTTAAGGATAAGGGGGAAGTCTTTTAGGACCAAGATGAGAAGATCATTTTTCACACAGAGAGTGGTGAGTCTGTGGAATTCTCTGCCACAGAAGGTAGTTGAGGCCAGTTCATTGGCTATATTGAAGTGGGAGTTAGATGTGGCCCTTGTGGCTAAAGGGATCAGAGGGTATGGAGAGAAGGCAGGTACAGGATACTGAGTTGGATGATCAGCCATGATCATATTGAATGGCGGTGCAGGCTCGAAGGGCCGAATGGCCTACTCCTGCCCCTATTTTATATGATTCAATGACAACAGTTGTTACTTTAAGACCATTTCAGAAATTATGGCAGTGAACAAAAAATCAACTAACAAATTAAAGCAAAATAAAAAAAAATACCATGTTCCCCTTCCTGACTCTCCCTCCCTCATAAGTACTTTAACGCTGTTAATAGAGCAAAGGGATATTAATCTCAAGAATCAAAATGGGGAAAGTGAGGGCAATATTGCATAAATGATCATTCTAAGCCCATCCAGATCTGCATAGAGAGAGTTATACAACATGTACATGGCTGGCCCAATTTGTCCATAATGATCAAGTTGGCATTCTGCGTGCCCCAGGACTGGCTGCTGTTCCCAGATCAGCTCGTGTCCCAGGGACTGGCTGCAGTTCTCAGGTCGGCTCGCCTGCCCCGACCCCACGAAAACGAATTGAAAAAACCCCGCAGTTTTTCGGGTTACGGGCCGGGTTCGGCCCGTGTGCCATAGGTCGTCAAACCCTGTCCTAGATGTTTGGCCTCATTGTGGTCCCCCCATGTTTTACAACTGATTCACTCACAGCCGCCAACTGATGCGCTTCCCCAGATTGCACAGATCACTGTGATGTGGCGCAAAAGAGACAAACTGTGCAGGGACTGAAGACAGCGTGAGAATTCTGTCATCAGCGTGAGAATTGGCTGAAATGTGTGACTCTCACGCTCAAAGTATGAGAGTTGGCAGCCCTGTCTAAGGCCGGGGTGTGACAACAGACACACAGGGAGACACACACACAAAGGAAGACATACACACACACACACACACACAGGGAGACACACCCACACAGACATACACACACACACACACACACACACACACACACACACACAGAGGGAGATATACACACAGGGAGACACACCCACACACACAGGGAGAAACACACTGACACACACAGGGAGACACATACACACACAGGGTGACACACACACACACGCACAGGGAGAGACACACACGCAGGGAGACACACACACACACACACACGCACAGGGAGAGACACACGCAGGGAGACACACACACAGGGGGAGACACACACACGCACAGGGAGAGACGCACACACGCACAGGGAGAGACACACACACACAGGGAATCACACACACACAGGGAGACACACACACACAGGGAAACACACACACAAGGAGACACACACAGGGTGACACACACACACAGGGAGACACACACACACAGGGAGACACACACACACAGGGAAACACACACACAAGGAGACACACACAGGGTGACACACACACACACAGGGAGACACACACACACGGGGAGACACACACACAGGGAGACACACACACACAGGGAGACACACACACACAGGGAAACAGACACACAAGCACACACACACACCTTTCCTTCCCCCTCCCTCCATCCTCCGCTTCCTCCCTCCTGCCCCCACCCCTCCCTCTTTCTCCCCCTCCCACCCTGTTTCCTCCCCCTCTCTCTTTCTCCTTTCCTTCCATCCCTTTCTACATTCCCTCGTCTCTCTTTGCCTCCATCCCTCCCTTTTTTTCTTTCCCCCCTCCCTCTCGCTCCCCGGCCGCCCAATGGGGAGTCTGGCGGGCACGGTGTTGCGTGGACTGGCGGCGCTGGCGCTGCCGTGTGAGCTGTAGAGCAGGAGGAAGGGAGCGAGGCTGCAGCGGCGGCCGGCAGCGCAGCGCTTGCAGACGGCGTACAGAGGCGCTGACTGACAGCCGGCGGCTGCACATCCAACCAAGAGAGCAGAGATGCGACGTCACTCACAGCCGTCACCGACGCGCTTCCCCAGACCGTACAGATCGCTGACATGTGGCGCAAAGAGACAAACTGCAGCAAAGATCGTATAGCTCCGCTATAGAATCCTTGCAGTGCAGGGACTGAAGACAGTGTGAGAATTCTGTCATCAGCGTGAGGGCGTGAGAATTTGCTGAAATTAGTGAGTCTCACACTCAAAGCGTGAGAGTTGGCAGCGCTGCTGTATAATAGATAGTAGAAGTAGATAGATCGTAGATAGACAGATTGGGCTGGCCCGGGGTTATTTATTGGCAGCACAGGGGTGAGGATTGATCATATAGAGGTGTATACAATCATGAGGGGAATAGATAGGGCGAATGCACAGTCTTTTACCAAGCTTCGGAGAATCAAGAACCAGAGGAATAGGTTGAAAGTGATGGAAAGATTTCATAGGAACATGAGGAGCAATGTTTTCACATAGAATGCGGTGGGCATATGGAATGAGCTGTCAGAGGTAGTTAGGTGCATTGATAGCATTTAAAAGATGGTTTGGAGTAGTCCCAATTCCTGGAATGCCCCAATATCAAGAGTGTGGATTGATGGAATACATGGGTATATCCTTACTGTCATGGAGTAAACATACAGTGCATTCAGAAAGTATTCAGACCCCTTGGGGATGATCAGCCATGATCACATTGAATGGCGGTGCTGGCTCAAAGGGCCTACTCCTGTACCTATTGTCGTTCACTTTTTCCACATTTTGTTCTCTTCTTCTTTTCGTGTCCATCTTGTGACAAATGTTGACCTCGCTGTCATCGTCAGTCATGAAAAGGACGCAAGCTTCCGGCGACAATCAGTGTGGCCATCACTTGTGGCAATAGATGATGGTGGTAGCAGAATTAGCTCGGGATACTTCCAGTTTCCAGCCACGCGATGTGGACGCTTCTGCTATGGGGCTCCACATTTTTGTTACATTACAGCCTTATTTTAAAATGGATTAAATTCATTTTTCTATCATCAATCTACACACAAAACCCCAGAATGAAGAAGCGAAACCAGGAGAATTTATGCAAAGTAATTAAAAATAAATAAGTGAAATATTCTTGCCATAGAGGGAGTACAGAGAAGGTTCACCAGACTGATTCCTTTCATATGAAGAAAGACTGGATAGACTCGGCTTTTACTCGCTAGAATTTAGAAGATTGAGGATGTTATAGAAACTTACAAAATTCTCAAGGGGTTGGACAGGCTAGATGCAGGAAGATTGTTCCCGATGTTGGGGAAGTCCAGAACAAGGGGTCACAGTTTAAAGATAAGGGGGAAATCTTTAAGGACCGAGATGAGAAAACCATTTTTCACAGAGAGAGTGGTGAATCTCTGGAATTCTCTGCCACAGAAGGTAGTTGAGGCCAGTTCATTGGCTATATTTAAGGAGTTTAATGTGGCCCTTGTGCATAAAGGGATCAGGGGGTATGGAGAGAAGGCAGGTACGGGATACTGAGTTGGATGATCAGCCATGATCATATTGAATGGCGGTGCAGGCTCGAAGGGCCAAATGGCCTACTCCTGCACCTATTTTCTATGTTTCTATCACATTGACATAAGTATTCAGACCCTTTGCTAAGACACTCAAAATTGAGGTTAGGTTCATCCTGTTTCCATTGATTATCCCTGAGATGTTTCTACAACTTGGAGTCTGCCATAATTAAATTGATTGGACATGATTCAGAAAAGCACACACCTGTCTATATAAGGTCCCACAGTTGACAGTGCATATCAGAGCAAAAACCAAGCCATGAAGACGAAGGAATTGTCCGTAGACCTCCGAGACAGGATTGTGTCGAGACACAGATCTGGGGAATGGTATAAAACTATTTTTGCAGCATTGCAGGTCCATAGTGGCCTCAGTCATTCTTAAATGAAAGAACTTTGGAACCAGCAAGATTCTTCACAGAGCCCGGCAAAACTGAGCAATCGGGGGAGAAGGGCCTTGGTCAGGGAGGTGACCAAGAACCCGATGGTCACCCTGACGGAGCTCCAGAGATCCTCTGTGGAGATGGGAGGTTTCAGAAGGACACCTATATCTGCAGCACTCCACCAATCAGGCCTTTATGGTAGAGTGGCCAGACGGATCGACGTTCCCCGTCCAACCTGACAGAGCTTGAGAGGATCTGCAGAAAAAAATGGGAGAAATTACCCAAATGCAGGTGTGCCAAGCTTGTAGCGTCATACCCAAGAAGGCGGTAATTACTGAAGTCTGAATTACTCAGCATTACTCAGTCTGAAGAAGGATTTCGGCCCGAAACGTTGCCCATCTCCTTCGCTCCATAGATGCTGCTGCACCCGCTGAGTTTCTCCAGCATTTTGTGTACCCCCAGTAATTACTGCCAGATGTGTCTCAACAAATTACTGAGTAAAAATTTAACAAAATGTGGAAAAAGTGGAGAAATCTGAATACTTTCTGAATGCACAGTATCCATAGCCATCATACAGTTTTGGTTTAGTTTAGTGATACAGCATTGAAACAGGTCCTTCCGCCCTTTGAGTCCACACTGACCATCAATCTCCCATTTACACTGGTCAAATCCAACTTTATTCTCTCCCCATTGTTCTCAATTCCCCACAGATTCTACTACGTCCTACACACTACAGGCAATTTACTGAAGCCAATTAACCCTCAAACCTGTACGTCTTTGGGATGTAGGGGGGGAATTTGGAGCACTCGGAGGAAACCCACGCGGTCACAGGGAGAATGTGCAAACTCCACACACACACACAGTCAGCACCTGAGGTCGTGATTGAACCTGGGTCGCTGGCGCTGCGAGGCAGAAACTTTACCCGCTGTGCCACTGCTGACTGGGCAATTTCACTTTGCTCACTCAAATGTATGAAGCAAATATATTTGCCAAATTGCCACATAAAAATTCTCTTAGAATAGACAGGGGTAGGTCGGTCTTATATCCAGAATTGGAGACTCATATATAAATCAGGCCTTTATTATAAACATTAAAATGAATAGTGGAATTCTGTCAAAATCCAACCAATATTAATTCAAATCAAAAGATAAAACTCAAACACAGGAAATAATTGGGAATATATTTTTAATAAAATCAACTTTTGTGAAGTTAATTCCTAAAAATAGAAAAATAATTAACGTTTAGAATTTTCTTCAGAAACCTTAATGAATTATTAAAAATAATCATAATTGGCAACTTAAAATATAAATTGAATGAAATAAACCATACCAAATGATACACAATACGGCTTTTCCTTACAAAGTTCTTTTTTGATGTTTCTGGCAGAAACATTATCTCCTACCTATCAAACATCCAGTAACATTGTCATTCCCACATTGCGTACAAACTCTCTCATGTAACATGAAGGCAGCCTAATTTCATCCAATTTGCAAAACATACAATATTCACTTGTCTTAAATCAGTTCAGAATGAAGATTTAGTTAAAATAATGTATGTTAACTTAATCAAACTTAAAAGCTCAATAAAACTATTAATGAGGCTTTAATGTAATGCAGTGCGGTAGAACTATCGGCTGTGAACCCAATGCAGACCCAAATTTATTGTTGTAAATGAATCATTATTCAATCCAACGGAAGCATGCAGGGGACAGGTGTCTCTAAATGTTAGAGTGTACCCATCATCATTTCATCTAGGGTGTCTTCACACCTTTCCACTGCATTCTTGGACAGTATAAAGATTCATTGATACTGTATCCCATTAATAGCTGGCAGAAAGTGATGTGACCAACTAATTCCACACAGGTTGTCATCCCTGATCAACTGGACTCAGACAACTTGCGTTAGTTTCCCAAACACTCTTTATTTGCGTGCGCACGAGAAGAGCAACACAGTCCCAGTTACCGCACTACTCTGAAATTCTGCTTGGAAGTGTTGACTTTTATACACATTCTGACCGATTGAAATCTTGCGCACTCTCCAAATTCTTATCACCAATCACAATACGCTCATAAAAGCACTAATATCAAATTAAAAACTGCATACATTTCAATCCTCTATTTGCATTTAATCAGTAAGATAACTCTCTTGGACCTTGTGCTGTATGGTTAGAGCCTGTTGCATGTCAAAAGAACAAATCTCCAGGACCTGTGCTGTACAGCTATCACAGCCTGTGCATCACAGGCTAATGCTCAAGGATCTTTAGCTGTACACCTGTAGCTGGTTGCACGCTACCTTAATCTTTCTCATACGGCAGTTTCCACAAGGTCAAGATTGAAATATTCATAAAACATTCATGAAATATCAGAATATTGAAAAAAATCAACAGCACAGAACATGCGTCTAAACCAGTTACATAGGATTTCTAGTTTTCCATTAAAATTAAACTTAATCGCCTTAAACCTATGCTCTCTGATTAACCCTGGGAAAGACTGTGCATTAAAATTATATATGATTAAACATTTCAATTAGCACAATGAATATACTGCAATGAACACTGCAGATACTGGAAATCCAAAACAAAAGCAGAAAATATTATCATTGGGAAGAGAAACAGAGTGGATACCTGTCAAGGTTTCAGAACGAGAAAAATAAGAAAATAAACATTTTTAAAATAGTTGGCTTCCAGCGGGTAGAGCTGCTGCTTCACAGCGCCAGAGACCCGGGTTCGATCCAGACCTCAGGTGTTGTCTGTGTGTGGAGTTTGCAATTGTGTTTGCTCCGGGTGCTCCGGTTTACTGCCACATTTCAAAGATGTGTGGGTTTGTAGGTTAATTGGGTGTAAAGATGCCCCAGGTGTGTAGGGAGTGGATACGATAGTGAACGAGTGTGAACGGGTGATCGATGATCGGCATCGAGAGAATGTCTGTGATAGATTGGAGACCAAACCTGCCTACATAAAAACCGGGAGTTATATTTTTAAGTTTCAAAGAGACAGCATGGAACAGGCCCTTTGGCCCACCGAGTCCATGACGACCATCGATCACCTGTACATTAGTTCTACGTTATCTCACTTTCGCATCTATATGGGCCGATTAACCTACAAACCTGCATGTCTTTGGGATGTGGGAGGAATTTGGATTACCCAAAGGAAAAACACATGGTCACAGGGAGAACGTGCAAACTCCACACAGTCAGGATTAAACTCGGGTCTCTGGCACTATAAGCAGCTACTCTGGCACTGCGTCACTGTGAGGAGGAGGTTCAGGCAGAGGATGACGTGGATCTCATTTAAGGTCCATGTCCGAGTGAGGCACGGAGCTGCAGGAGAGGGCGAGCGAGAGACGACTGGTGCCCAGTGCATGGCGCAGAGAGTAGAACTTGGAGCATGGATGGGGTGTGTAGCAAGTGGTGGTGAGTAGGGTCCAGGTACCTGGGATCCAGGAACCTAGAGGCCTCGAATTGGAACTGGAAGCCATGTGGAACAACTGTGCAGTGAAGGCAAGTGCTGAGGAAACACACGTGGCTATATTATCGACGGCAGGAGGAACTTGAGGGGCAGCAGTGAGAGAGAGAGTGTGGCTGAATTTAAACAATAACATTTAGTTGTGTTTAGCGATACAGCACGGAAACATGCTCTTCGGCCCACCAATTCGGCGCGGACTAGTGATCCCCGTACACTAACACTATCCTATACACGAGGGACAATTTACAATTCTACCAAAGCCAATTAGTCTACAAACCCGTACGTCTTGGAGTGTGGGAGGAAATTGGAGCTCCCAGAGAAACCCACACAGGGCACGGGGAGAACGTACAAACTCCGTGTAGCCAGCACCCATAATCAGGATCGGGCTCGGGTCTCTGGCGCTGTAAGGCAGCAACTCTCCCGTTGTGCCACCGTGCCACCTATTTCTTTATTAAATTTGGCGGTCAGGCCCTTAAACATCTTACGGGACGATGATCCACAACAGACACCAACAGCAGGAACAACATCTCGCAGAGCTTCTTTTGGATTACAAATAAGCACTGTCGTGTCTTAATCCCATCACAAAGCGGAGAACAGCTTCAAAGTAGACATACAGTACATGGCAGCTGAGAATCCCGAGTAGTCACATGAATGCACAGAGATATCTACACGACGGTCTACATTTGATCATTCTTTGTTAAAGAAGGAACTGCAGATGCTGGAGAATCTAGGGTACACAAAAGCCTGGAGAAGCTCAGCGGGTGCAGCAGCAGACTGAAGAAGGGTCTCGACCCGAAACGTCGCCTATCTCCTTCGCTCCTTAGATGCTGCTGCACCCGCTGAGTTTCTCCAGCCTTTTGTGTACCTTTGATCATTCTTTGCCTTTGCTTTTTTTTGTGGACAAAATGGTGTCATTAATCTACACGTTTCTTAATGTCGGTGTCATAAGCTGTTTATGGACCTGATCCTAAAAGCTGTTTCTCAGCACACATGGTCAACCGATCAAGATCTTCAGATTGAGTGTGTCTGTGTGTGTCTGTGTGTGTGTGGGGGGGGGGGGAAGAGAAAGCTGGAAGAGAGTAGTGGGCAGGATAAAGCCTGGCAAGTGATAGGTGGATACAGGGAAGAGGTGGGGCGGGGATTTGGGTTTGATTGGCAGACAGGTGAGCAAAAGCCGGAGATGAAAATACAAAATATCATTTGATTTTTGATTTATAAATCTGAAGGTTTTTTTCCATCATCCACCCGGATTGACTGATGTCCATCTGAAAATAAAGAAAATGGACAAAAAAAAATCAAAATTTGCCCTGCTAATGCTGTTCAGACACAGGTTAGCACTGTAAACAATAATAATAACATTACAGTAAACTCTCTTTATGAAGGACCATGGGGGGGGGGGAGAATGGTAGTGAGGGAGAATGGTATCGCTTATTACCAATTGTTTGCTATAACTGAGTAAGGGATTATCATTGTATAAGTGTTGGAGTAACACAGCGGGTCAGGCAGCATCTCTGGAGAACATGGACAGGTGATGTTTCGGATCGGGACCCTTCCTCAGACTCTTGGTCGGGAACTGGGTCTGGAATCCAGGTGGGTGCTGGCAGCCGGCGGAGAGGCGAGGATGGGCAAGGTGAATGGTCGCGGCCCGCGGGCAGCCGGATTGCAGGTAAAGGCCGTCGGTGGCGTGGCTTTTTAACTGTACCTCGGTACACATGATAATTTGAGCTTTTTTGAATTTTGAACTGTGCACCTCCTCGATTATCTGTGATCCAACCAACTACATAATCGGGTGATTCTTCAGTAAGTGTCTACTTTTAAATTTCTGGAAACCCGAATATAAAACTTAAATTTTGCAACTTTGAACGTTGTTTCGCAAAGGGACAGAGGTTTCGGGGTAACGTGAGGGGGAACTTCTTTACTCAGAGGGTGGTGGCTGTGTGGAATCAGCTTCCAGCAGAAGTGGTGGAGGCAGGATCGATTTTAACATTTAAGAGTAAAGTGGATAGGTATATGGACGTGAAGGGAATGGAGGGGTATGGTCTGAGTGCAGGTAGATGGGACTAGGGGAAAACAAATGGTCGGCACGGACTGGAAGGGCCGAGAGGGCCTGTTTCCGTGCTGTAATTGTTATATGGTTATATGGTTATAGGTGAACATGTCATGTTTTTATGAGGAACACTGCAAAATATAACTGATTTACGAATATAAAATAAAAATGTAGTCGCAGTCTTTCAAATTATAATCTTCCTCAAATAAACCAGCAAAAATAAAACATTTTCAGTCTAACGCATTGATTTTAAACCTTTGTAACAGTTTACTGCTGAAAAAAGTGGTGATTTTCAGCAAGAATGCTAACCTTCACATAACTTTTCACCAACTTCCTCTAAAACAATATTAACCTTCAGATGAATAGGCAGAAGCATACTGTTATTACAATTACAATTGATAATTATGGTAATTGTTGTATTATTTTACACATTATGAGCATAAAATACTCGTGTGACGGATATGACTCAGCACGGTGGAGATGATCAAGTTGGGGAGCGTCGCATGATGGAGATGACTAAAACTATCTTTAGGGTTGGAGCTGGGGCTGGAGTTAGGGCTAGATCTAGAGCTGGGGCTAGGGCTAGGGCTAGGATTAAGGTCGGGGCTGGGGCTACTTACCCCCGAACTCCATCTCCAGCCGGACACAAGGACGTTGCATCTTCCCGTGACCCGATATCCCTCTCCATGCCCGGCCGTCTTCACCCCTTGGTTTCCCCCCCCCCCCCCCCAACCGGGGAACAAGGGCTGAAGAGGGTCTCGACCCGAAACGTCGCCCATCTCCTTCGCTCCTTAGATGCTGCTGCACCCGCTGAGTTTCTCCAGCTTTTTGTGTACCCTCGATTCTCCAGCATCTGCAGTTCCTTCTTTAAAAAAAAAAGGGCTGAAGAGGGCTGGGCATGGAGAGGGACTTCAGGTCACGGGAAGATGCGACGGCCTTGTGTCCGGCTGGAGCTGTAGCTGGAGCTGGATGGAGATCGGGGTTAAGTTGCGGATGTGGCCGTGACGGGAATGGTGGCCCAAGCTTTAGCCCAGGATGGCCTCACCAGAGGCCACGCCTGGCACATGGCATGATTTGTTCTCCAGAACAAATCAAAAAAGAAAGATTTTTTTTCTCTCTAAGACTTCAGCACCAGTCGGGAATGGCGCTGAATAAAGGTACGTATGCAACAAGAGACTGAGTTTTTACGCTTCTCGTCCCGCGAATCAGGAGAAATTCACAAGGTAGGGGACTTTTGTTTTCCGCGGTCTTTTGAGGTCGGACATTCGCGTCTATTCCATTTATAGCCATGTGGGACGGCTCAACAAAGCTGCGTGACGGTAATTACTCCAATCATCCGGACAAGGAACTTTTGAAAAATACGGTAAGCTTTATAATTTTATCAAGAATAGACGATTTTGTTAAGGGTGACAAATATTTTAATTATTAATACCTACCGTTTAAAAGTATTTTCATTTACAATAGATCCCCCATTAAATAAATATGCCAACTTGAAATTTCACTAGTAACCACTGGGACATGCGGTTTGGGGGGGGACGGGGGGGGGGGGGGCGACATCGAATAGCGAGTAAAAAAAAAACTTTATTCATTTAGGGTTTAATCTTTATTTATGAGGATTATGTTTATTAACAATATAGAGGAAGAAGAAATGGGATAGAAATAATCAAAGTAGCAGGACACCAAAATAGACGCTTACTGAAGAATCACCCAAATGTCTTATCTGAGCTATGGAGGCTATTAAATAAGTGCAATCCAGAAAATAGTCATCAATCATTCCACACTGCTACCAATTTCAAAGTTTCTCATGACCAACAATCAGAAACAAAGTGCCAAACTTAGTTAATCCATCCGTACAGTATATGTTTTACTTTACCATACCAGAGACACTGTGATGAAACAGGTCCTTCGGCTCATCGGGACCACGCCGACCAGCGATCACCCCATACGCTAGGACTATCCTACACACTGCACATGGCAGAGTATTCAGCTAGCCACGCGGTGGGAGGATCCCGGCAAGCCTCGGCAAAGCCCACCAGCAGGCCCAGCTGGCTTGCCGTGGACTGAGCACCTGCTCCCCAGACCGGAACCCGCCTGTAAGGCCCGGCTCACCTGCCCAGAGTGGAGTGAGTTGGACAGAGTGCCAGTAAACAGACCGACTGCAGGAGGCAGTGCATTGCCTTGACGGGGGAGTGGGCCGCTGGAGGCCCTGCAACAGCCTGGGCCTCGGCTGGACTGGACACTGCTCCAAGAGGCCAAGCACGTGGAGCGGGCACCGTCTAGAGTGGTGGAGGACATCATGGTCACACATGGCCAGGCCGACCCTGCAATGCCACCAGGACAACAGGCCATCATGGTCAGGTCAAGAACCCTGCACTTACAATTGTCACTCGAAAATGGCACCAAATATGGTGACTGTACACTGACTCGGTGTGCTACTGCAAGACACTTGTATCTGTGATGCTCAGCTAACACGTATCTAAGTGTTTCTGTATAGTGACACGTACTGAACTGTATACAGAAATGAATTTCACTGTACCTCAGTACATGAGAGAAATAACGTGCCATTGAATCACTGAACACAAGGAATAAATTACAATTTCTGGAAGCCAATTAACCTACAAACCCCATCTTTGGAGAATGGGAGGAAACCGGAGCACCTGGAGAAATCCTATGAGGTCACAGGGAGAACGTACAAACTCCATACAGACACCCCCCCAGTCAGGATGGAACCCGGGTCTCTGGCGCTGTGAGGCAGCAACTCTACCACTGCGCCAACACTACACGTGACAATAATAAACCTAAATCTAAATCTTGTGGGGCGGTGAGACTAAATCCTGGAATAGTTCACCAACAAACTTGTCAAAGGACAAATCAAAATAGGACGTACATGGTAAATGGTAGGGAATTGAGGAATGCTGTGGAACAGAGGGATCTAGGAATAACTGTGCATAGTTCCCTGAAGGTGGAATCGCATGTAGATAGGGTGGTAAAGAAAGCCTTTGGTGTGCTGGCCTTTATAAATCAGAGCATTGTATATAGGAGTAGGGAAGTAATGTTAAAATTGTACAAGGCATTGGTAAGACCAATTCTGGAGTATGGTGTACAATAGTAAGATCAAATGAGAACTTACCAGTTTGAAATTTGATCTTTATTTTATGAGGAGTTACGATGAGGGATTACGTGAAGACCCCGCCAGGACGCATGCGCGACATTCTTCAAAGCAGTGGTGTGAAATCACAGATACCAGAGTAGACTAATATAGTAAGATAAGAGAGAACTTCCATACCAGTTGAACTTTATAATAGAGGGTTTTGGGAGCGGAGGGCACGTAATCCCTCATCGTAACTCCTCATAAAATAAAAGATCAAACTTCAAACTGGTAAGTTCTCATTTAATCTTACTATTTTACTTCGGAGTCACGTGAGTGACTACGTGAAGATTTCAAAGCTCTGTGATTTCATGCCCTGGAACGAGACCATGCTCACACACTGCCATTCTGGGACGGAGGATGAACGTATTTCACACACGACACTGTGCTGAAAAAAACAATAAAGGTATTATTCATACCTAAAATAATATGCCCCACATTGGGCAATTTATTTTACAGAACTTAATTTTTCCCTGCAAACGTCTCAGGATCGGCCACGGGTTTATTATAAAGCATTGAATGCGTTCATTGCTCCACCCCGTTGTGGCAAGGATGTGGTCCATAGGAACTCCCATCATCCTAGCGTCCGATGTAGATGCAGCCCTGTTGGAGTGAGATTTGAAACATTAGTATTCACCACTACACGTAATACCACCAGAAACATCTGGATATGGTTTGCACTGTGACCTTAGGTGAGGGCATTTATGGCTAATGAGAAAGCTCTCTCCGTGCCCATAAGTGTCTTGGTGACTATATATTGGAAAGTATGTGTCACTATGCAGGGCCGACTATCTGCAGGATAGGCCAGAACTCTAATATTGGCCAAAGGAACCGGGTCAGTCTAGTTTAAGTACCCCTGTATGTAGCAGGTTATGTGCCATTTGTGACAGACATGACGCCCTATTCTAGCTTGTGTAAGGACTGGACCCGTTGTGCTGATCCAAGTGCCATAATCATTCCCATCTAGGATATTAGTTTGTCCAGAGTGAGCCCCGATATTGGTGTCCATCCTCCGTAACATGGTGTACTACCTATGTCCCATATATGGGTGTATCTGGGCCTGGGGGGAATAGAGTACAAATACCCCTCATTCGTTTATGTACTAGTGGGTGTGATCCTATAGCCAGGTGATCACTCCCTCTGCCCAGATATTAGATAGGGCACTCCTTGCACAATAATGGCACTGTAACTCAATCCTTCATCGAAATGAAGGGTGGCCAGAACTCCAGCACTTCAGTGTTGGTGGCTGAGTCATATGTAGTGTTCGTCCTGGTGCTGAACACTTCCCATTTCCTGACATATGTCAGGTACTGTCTTCTCGTGGACTCCCTGCACGACGCTGAGATGGCATTGATCGTCCTTGATGAAAGCATGCCTACTTTCACCAGTCATTGAAAGTAGGCATGCAGGTGCAGCAGGCAGTGAAAAAAGCGAATGGTATGTTAGCTTTCATAGCAAAAGGATTTGAGTACAGGAGCAGGGAGGTTCTACTTCAGTTGTACAGGGTCTTGGTGAGGCCACACCTGGAGTATTGCGTACAGTTTTGGTCTCCAAATCTGAGGAAGGACATTATTGCCATAGAGGGAGTGCAGAGAAGGTTCACCAGACTGATTCCTGGGATGTCAGGACTGTCTTATGAAGAAAGACTGGATAGACTCGGTTTTATACTCTCTGGAATTTAGGAGATTGAGAGGGGATCTTATAGAAACTTACAAAATTCTTAAGGGGTTGGACAGGCTAGATGCAGGAAGATTGTTTCCCGATGTTGGGGAAGTCCAGGACAAGGGTCACAGCTTAAGGATAAGGGGGGGAAATCCTTTAAGACCGAGATGAGAAAGACTTTTTTCACACAGAGAGTGGTGAGTCTCTGGAACTCTCTGCCACAGAGGGTAGTTGAGGCCAGTTCATTGGCTATATTTAAGAGTGAGTTGGATGTGGCCCTTGTGGCTAAGGGGATCAGAGGGTATGGAGAGAAGGCAGGTACGGGATACTGAGTTGGATGATCAGCCATGATCATATTGAATGGCGGTGCAGGCTCGAAGGGCTGAATGGCCTACTCCTGCACCTAATTTCTATGTTTCTATGTTTCTATGTCCTGTCGGAGAGTCCGTATCCCAGAAATGGCCTGTTCAGAAACTGCAAATCAACAAGTTCATACAGTCACGGCACGGATACTTTCCCGCACGGGGTGTGCCAACCTCCTTGGCCGTTGTTGATCCAGATGCAGGGTTCTGAGACCATCTTTGTACTGTTGGGAACCATGGTACCCGTTGCGGCGTCTTGTTTAATTATTGTAAGACTCGCCTGATGAGGCAGAAGGGGAAAATGCATAGCAAAACAAATCCCCCCCCCCCCCCCCCCCCCCCCAATGCAGCGAGAAATCGTCCATCGCTGCTGCCCCTGGGTCTGGTTTCCCAAGCAACATATGTTTGGTAGTTGGTGAATTAGTCCGGATGGAAAAAAGGTCGATATCTGGTGTCCCATACCGGTCTATAATATCTGTAAACACTTTCCGATCCAACATCCATTTAATGTTGTCGTTGAATTTACGTGACCTGATGTCTGCCACTGTATTTAGCTTACCTGGAAGGTAAGTGGTTGAGATCCAAATCTCTCTCCCAGACACCAGTGCCAGATATTATTAGGCAATTCATCACATGATATCGACTTTATTTCACCCATATGATTATATAATAGGCCCCCAGTGTGGTATCAATCTGTACCGTACATGCAAACTGGTGCTCATCTGAGCAGTAGGCCCTGAGTCCATGAAACGCTCCCAGCATTTCTAGATAATTAATTCCTAGTGCTTTAAACAGAATAAGTTTTGTGCACTCATCTGCCACCACAACTTGCGGTGGTATTAGTTGCTCTCCCAACCTTTAGCACTGGCATCAGTCTGTAATGTACCCTAGGGATATAGAATGGGGTGATGGGGTTAGGATAATATGGAACATTTCTATCCACCAGTTTAATTCTAATTTACTTTCCCTGGTAGTTGCATAGGCCTATTGAAATGGCCTGTATGATTTTTGAGAGCTAAAATTTCCCTCTTCCAGGTTTTAATAATGGAGTGGTCCAATTGTGCTGCTGGGAACGCAGCCACCAATTCCCAATCACTCTTGCTCCTTGCCGAATGGATGGTTCCCTGATGCCAGTGAGGCTTTTGCATACTCCCATCAAGTCTGTCACTTTGTTTGGTGGCAAGGTGATAGACATATGAACAGAGTCAATAGTGAACCCCAAATAATCCATGGTAGTGGAGGGTTCCAATTTTGATTTATCTGGATGTACGTTAAATCTCTGTGTTGTGGCTGATACCACCAATGTAGCCAGCTCCAATTTTCACCTACAATGAGAATATATCATCAAGGTAAGCCATGACGATATGGTTATGTTTCTTTAAGTATGCTAAAGCTGGTTTTAATAAATTTGTAATAGCCTGGGTGCTGATGACAACCCATTGGATAAGGCATACTGCCATTGCTGTCCCATCCAGATAAATTTCAGGTATTTACGATGACCCTGTGTGTGACAAACGTGTCTATTTTGAAATGGGCATACTGAACAGGAAGTATTTAGTTCGGTCAAATCTGTAATGATACGGCAACCACCATCTTTTTAGTTTTTTTATAAATATATTTGATACGAACTCTTGAAATTCTCTGATTGTTTTCTCAATCCCTTTTGTGTTTAGTCTTAACAGTTCAGCATGGCCTGCTGTTCTCTCTTTTTGTGAAGTATGAACTTCCTGCTAGGCGTATGCTGAACTGGGACGGTAGTTCGTATACAAATTCAATTTTGTAATTCTGAATACTTTCCGAGTATGTAAAAGTTCAGAGGTAAAAAGTGCAGCACACATGATGAAACAAGTGCAACCGTCCCCCAACTTTAATGAATCGGACATGCAATGTTTTTTAAGACAACCAGACCCACCTACCTCCATGGTTACCGGTATTGTGTGGGTTGTCTCCGCAGTTGTTTCTTCTGGTATTGTGTTGCTGCGTTGTGGGGTTGGCGCGTTTTCCATGAAGGCCGGGCTGGCCATGGTCTGAAAGACCGCTGTGCAGGTGGGCCGGCCTTCGAGCTTTCACCACCAGATGGTCTTCCATAGCACCGATGTCTGGTGGGTGTGTAGGGGTGCTGCCACTGTTGATAGTGGGTTTTAGAGGTGCTTGGCACCTTGATCAGGCCTATAGCCTTGGCTTCCTCATGCAGGTCTTTTCACCTGCTTCGGGAGGTCCCCCAACAGCAATTTTGGCGCCTGTGTGCTACTTTCTTGCATAATTCCGCACTTCTTGATGATGCTCTTCCTGTAACTGTAAATCTCCACTGAGTATTACACAGTCTGCTAGAGCATCACGTAACTCTTCAGGCAAATCAACCCCATCAGTTGTCCTGGTACTGCTGTGATTTTAGCAGCCAGAAGTTTCCTCTGGAGCTTCACCTCCTGGCTCCTTATAGATGGGCTCCTGTTGCCCCAGATGGGGTCATAGACTGCTGGTACTTTAAGAGAAATGGAGTTCTCTGGAACAATGTACTTCCCAGCCATAAAGTTAATGGCTTGCACCTGTAGCTGGTTTGTAGCCATGTATTTCTTACTGGCTTGCAGCTTTGTATAGGCAGTCCTTCTTGAGTTGATACAGCATGTGTCCCACAATCTTCTGCTGCTCTCTCTTCTGGCACCCCTCACAGTTGACTGTTCAGCCATTGCCCCTTCTTCAGGGTCAGCCCAGCTCTGACCCCTAATGCTCCCCTGCGAAGAGGGTGAGACATTTGGCAGTCCTTGAAAGGATCCTGCCGTGGGTCTGCGAAGAGACCCACTGTGACTCTGCCCCTGCATAAGCAGGTCACGCTGGAGCACTGCTCCCCACCCGCTCCCGCGGGAAAGACGCCCGCCGTCCCTATCCGGGAATGGGGTGTCTTCAGGTCCCGGACCCAGAGCCGAGTCAACGGACCTGTCCGACTTCCGGGAGGTTTTGCCGCCGACCGCGGCGCACCTGCGGTCTGTAGCGGCGAGAAGCCGGCAGCTGCTGGCAGCACCTGCAGCTCTGGGAGAGACGGCACGCTGCTGGCTGCTTCCACAGCAGCGGTATCAGCTGCTGCTCTCCCTTACGCGACTCCATGGTGCTTCCTCCTGAAAAAGAAATTACACCGAGTCGCCACGCTCACCAGAAAAGGTAAGACTTACCTTCAGTAATTTTTCAAAATTCGCGCTGGAGGAGCGGCGCTCCTCCCGACTGTCGCTTCCGCAATGCGTTCGACGATATGTCGCGCATGCGTCCTGGCGGGGTCTTCACGTAGTCACTCACGTGACTCCGAAGTAAAATTTTGGTCGCCTAGTTATAGGAAGGATGTCAACAAAATAGAGAGAGTACAGAGGAGATTTACTAGAATGTTGCCAGGGTTCCAGCAACTATGTTACAGAGAAAGGTTGAACAAGTTAGGTCTTTATTCTTTGGAGCGCAGAAGGTTAAGGGGGGACTTGATTGAGGTCTTTATAAGGGATAGACAGAGTTGACGTGGATACGTTTTTCCCATTGAGGGTAGGGAAGATTCAAACAAGAGGGCATGACATGAGAATTAAGGAACAGAGGTTTCGGGGTAACGTGAGGGGGAACTTCTTTACTCAGAGGGTGGTGGCTGTGTGGAATCAGCTTCCATCAGAAGTGGTGGAGGCAGGATCGATTTTAACATTTAAGAGTAAAGTGGATAGGTATATGGACGTGAAGGGAATGGAGGGGTATGGTCTGAGTGCAGGTAGATGGGACTAGGGGAAAACAAATGGTCGGCACGGACTGGAATGGCCGAGAGGGCCTGTTTCCGTGCTGTAATTGTTATATGGTTATATGGTTAATGACTGATGGATAGACAAAAGATGTCTGCCTACCTTTGTCTACCTTTGATTTTTCCAGCATCTGCAGTTCTTTCTTAAACAATGACTGATGATCTCAGATTATGAATGAAAATATCTCTAATAAGCTTATTTAAATTAACTTTTACTTGATTAATAATCTCAGAGATAAACTTACTCGAGAAGCCCACTCGAGTCTGTTTTTTCATCCACTTATGCCACATTGAGCAGATGTACTGATTCTGTTCCTCATATGCGTTCAGACTGCGGGTCACGTTGAAATAGCCATTGCTTTCTATCGTGATTATTTCACTGTACTCATTTAAATCGTTCTCCGATTTGTCCTTCCACTCCACCGTTGGGGCAGGATACCAGCCTGATGACTGGCAAGAGAGCGTGCGGTTTTCGGATTTCCAGATAACTTTGATAGGATCAGTAGCAGCTGCCAAGAAAAGAAACATAAATAGCAACCATTAATGGTAACATGGTGGCACAGCGGTCGAGTTGCTGCCTCACAGCGCCACAGACCTGGCTTCCATCCTGACTATGGGTGCTGTCTGTACGGAGTTTGTCCGTTTTACCCGTGACCGCGTGGGTTTTCTCCAGGTGCTCCATTGTCCTCCCACACTCCAAAGACGTGCAGGACAATTGAGATTTTTTACTGATGCCAATTAACCTACCGACCTAGGATAGACATAAAATGCTGGAGTAACTCAGGCAGCATCTCTGTAGAAGGAATGGGTGACGTTTCGGGTCAAGACCTTTCTTCAGACCTGTATGTCTTTTGTGTGGGAGGAAGCTGGTGTCCCCGGAGAATACCCACGTGGTCACGGGGAGAACGTACATACTCCATACAGACTGTACCCATAGTAAGGATCGAACTCTGGTCTCTGGTGCAGTAAGACAGCAACTCTACCACTGTGCTGCCATTAATAGTTGTATAATTAGACACCCCAACGACACCCCTGTTCTTTGTTACTTTGATGCCATGGACATTCTCAGCTACATTTCATCCTGACAGAGGCATGAAGTTTATTTGAACTGGTGGAACTTCACAAGAGAATTTTGATGAAGGGAGATGACACAAGAATTTTCAGCATCTGGCTTCCTGTAAAAAAAGCTGTGTTAAGAATTAAAAAGAATCCCTAATACTGAACAATGAAATAAATAAACCCAGGTACATTTGACCCTCACTGTAAACAGAACAAGAGAGAAGACAAGGAGGTTTCCAGTAGTGCGTGAGTCTAGGACCCGAGGGCACAGCATCAGAATAAAACAATGTTCCTTTTGAAGGGAGAAGAGGAGGAATTTCTACAGCCCGAGGGCGGTGAATCTGTGGAATTCATTGCCACAGACAGCTGTGGAGTCCAAGTCATTGGGTATTTTTAAAATGGAGATTGACAGGTTCTTGATTAGTACAGGAGTCAGGGGGTATGGGGAGAAGGCAGGAGATGACTGAATGACCGATGGGCCGAATGGCCTAATTCTGTTCCTATCAAGTATGAAGACATACCCCAAACAGATAGCTGGACAAATCCATCTCCATATGCATTGTCAGTGCTAATACTGACAATGTACTTTCCCTCATCCCAGATGTCGACATTCTTCAATGTAAGGAATGCTTTTCCTTCTTTAAATGAGAATGTGTTGACGTCGATTCTTCCCGAGTAGTTGGCATGTTTGCTGACATCGCTTTTATCGTCCTTGTACTCGTACAAGATTCCGGCATCTTGATCCTTCTTCCACATCACCCAAGGTGCACATGGATCGTCGCAGTCAAACGTACACTTGAAGGTGACATTCTTGCCGATCTCTACATCTGTGGCCTGTTCACAAGTGATGAATGCATCTGAACAAAAGACAGAAACGGGTTATTATTGTCACCTTCACTTGAGTTGAGTTTAGTTTATTGTCACGTGTACCGAGGTACAGTGAAAAGCTTTTTGTTGGGTGCTAACCAGTCAGCAGAAAGACAATACATGACTACAATCGAGCCGCCCAAAGTGGACAGATACACGATAAAGGCAACAATGTGCACAATGTTTAGCGCAAGATAAAGTCCAATCAAAGATAATCTGGTGGTCTCGAATGAGGTAGATAATAGTTCAGGAATTCTCTCTAGTTATTGGTGGGATGGGTCAATTGTCTAATAACAACTGGGAAAAAACTGTCCCTGAATCTGGTGGTGTGCGTTTTCACACTTCTGTACCTCTTGCCTGATGGGAGAGGGGAGAGGGGAGAGGGAAGAAGAGGGAGTGGCCAGGGTGCAACTTGTCCTTAATTACGCTGCTGGTCTTGCCGAAGCGAGTCAAAGGAATGGAGGTCCCGACCCGAAACGTCACCCATTCCATCTCTCCAGAGATGCTGCCAGTTCCGCTGCGTTACTCCAGCATTTTGTGTCTACCAAAGGAATGGAGGTTGGTTTGTGTGATGGTCTGGGCTGTCTGTGTTCACAACTCCCTGCAATTTATTGCGGTCTTGAGCTGATCCCAAACCAGGCTGTGATGCATCCTGATAAAATGCTTTCTGTGGTGCATATGTAGAAGTTGCTGAGAGTTGTTGGGGATATATGCACAGAGATACAGCGAAAAGCTTTGTTTAGCATGCAGTCCAATCATATCTGATACTATACATAAGTACAATCAAGCCAAACTCCAACAAAGAGAGTGCAGAATATAGTTCTCAGCATTGTAGCGCAATAGTTCCATAGACAAAGGAGTTGGAGTCTGAGGGTGGTGAATCTGTGGAATTTATTACCACAGACAGCAGTGGATACTGTCTTTTTTTAAATCAGAGATTGCTAGATTCTTGACTAGTAAGCGTGTCAGATATGCCATTTCTTGCGGCCTTGGTAGGTAATTATATGTTATTGTCGTTGGTTTACTATTGTCACCTGTACTGAGATAGTAAAAATATATCATTATGTGCTATCCAGACAGATCATATCATACACAAGTACAACAGGTTGTGCTAAAGACAAATGAAAATTACAGTGTGTAGGAAAGAACTGCAGAGGCTGGTTTACACCGAAGGTAGACACAAAATGCTGGAGTAACTCAGTGGGACAGGCAGCATCTCTGGAGAGAAGGAATGGGTGAAGTTTCAGGTCGGGACCCTTCATCAGAGTGAGTGTCAGGAGAGAGGGAAACAGATGTGGAAGGGTAAGGTGTGGAAACAAGAAATCAAAAGGGGAGTTGTCAAGAAAAATATAGAATGAATCATTGTTAGCTGCAGCAATGCATCCAACCAGTAAAATATAGTCAGGAGGAAGCTAATCGAACTAGCATGAGGGAGAGATGGAGAAAGGAGAAAAGCAAGGATTACTTCAAGTTACTTGAAGTCAATATAAATACATCTAGGTTATAAACTGCCCAAGCAAAATGTGAGGTGCTGGGCCTCGCACTGACAGCGGAGGAGGCCCGGGACAGAAAGGTTAGTGTGGGAATGGGAGGTGGAGTTCAAGTATTTAGCAACTGGGAGGTCATGTTGGCCAAGGCAGACTGAGCAGAGGTGTTCAACGAAACAATCGCCGAGCGATGAGGTTGGAGGAGGTGCAAGTGAACCTCTGCCTCACCTGAAAGGACTGTCGGGGTCCTTGGATAGTCGAGGGAGAAGGTATAGGGACAGGTGTTGCATCTCCATTTGTTGCGGGAGAAAGTACCTGGGGAGGGGGTGGTTTGGGTGGGAAAGGACGAGTTGACCGGGGAGATGCGGAGGGAATGGTCTCCATGGAAAGGGGTGGAAATGGGAAGATGTGGATTGTGGTGGAATCCTGTTGGAGGTGGCGAAAATGTCAGAGGATGATGTGCTGTATGCGACAGTCTTTTCAGGTGAGGCAGGTTCTTTAGCAACTTGTCAGTTTCTTTGTTGAACTAAATTAAGGCGTATGTCGCAATCAAAAGCACTTGAACAATGGGTTGGGAAGAAAGCCAAACTGTAAGAAAGAGGACTGCGCCTCCTTTTCAAGAGCAGCCAGCTCTTGCACGGTCAGTGCCAAAGCATCAACATGACCCTTAAACGTGCTACCTCCCGTTGTTCTTTTTCTGATGTACCATAAACTACTTCCTTGACCACTTCAAATTCATCCACTGGAATTTTTAGGTCAGGCTCAACTTGAGAGATGATGACATTCAAGTGCTCTTCAACTTCAGTCAACAACTGCATTTCACTTGATAGTATACCTTCCCCTCAGTAACAATGTTCCATTCTACATTTTCCTTGACCTTCGTCCCTCTTCATCTGTCATTGTTACACCTAACCCTCCCATATCTCTATGTCTCCCTCTCCCCTGACTCTCAGTCTGAAGAAGCATCTCAACCCCAAAAAAAAAAAATCACTCATTCTTTTCATCCAGAGATCCTGCCTGTCCCGCTGAGTTACTCCAGTATTTTGTGTCTATCGTCAAAGATTATAGTATGATAGAGCAAGTGTGGATTCATGTTTACGGGCTTGTTAGGCAGCAGCAAATATGTCTTTCATTGTTCCGTTGTCAGTACATTTGAGAAATAACACTCTTGACTCTCTCCATAGATGATGGTGTAAGCCAATAAGACAAGAGATCTGGTTATTATTGCTCCTTACTCTGTGCACATCATGTTTTAAATGTTCATTGCTTTGTGAGTGTTGAATATAAATGATTTGGGAAAGGGGAAAAGATATCATGCTTGTTGCATCCCACCATTTTATTTTGCGGTTTATTATGATGAAGTTTTAGGTTTTAGGTTTATTATTGTCATGGCTACTGAGGTACAGTGAAAAGCTTTGCTTTGCAACTATCCAAACAGTTCAGATAATAACTTGACATAAATAAATCAAGTACTCAGGTAGGGCCAAGGGGGGGAAGATACAGAGTGCAGAATATCGTTCTCAGTTAATGCAGCGCATTCCAGTTCCAGAGACAAAGTCCAATGTCCACAATGGGGTAGAGATGAATTTGGCTGTCAGACAGTTACTCTAGCTTTGGAAGGATGTATGTATTTTATTAATTTGTTTTATTTTTGTAGCCTGAAACCTAACAAGGGAAGAAGCTGTTCCCGATCTGGTGGTGCCCACTTTCAAGCTTCCATACCTTCTGCCAGATGGGAGCAAGGAGAAGAGGAATGACAGGGTTGGGACATCTTTGATTATTGCTTTTTGTTTTAATGCCTGGTTTGGGCTTTTCAACCTGGGCTTTGGAAAACTGTGGTCATTCTCGGTTACATTGTCTGTTTGGCAGAAACAGAAGACACATGGAACAGCAACTGCTGGAATCTTACGTTGAACAGAAAGTACTCGAGTAACTGAGAGGGTCATGCAGCATCTCTGGAGAACATGGACGGACGATACTTCAGATCAGGACCCTTCAGAAGTAGAAGATCTTCTCCAGGGTCTTCAGTGTTACAATACTCGACCAAAACACAAAGTGCTGGGGTAACTCAGTGGGAAATGCAAGTGGAGGGGATGTTTCCAGTAGTGGGTCGGTCTCGGACCAGAGGGTGCTGCCTTAGAATAAAAGGACGTACCTTTAGAATAGAGAAAAGGAAGAAATTCTTTAGCCAGAGTGTGGTGAACCTGTGGAATTCATCGTCACAGATCGTGACAGGTTCTTAATTAGTAAGGGCACCAAAGGTTACGGGAAGAAGGCAGGAGAATGGGGTTTAGGCTGTGGGCCGAGCAACAAAAATGTGTCTAGCAATCAGCTTTCGTGACCCATGTCTCGGAACTACATTAAATTTTGCATAGATTTAGATAAAATATAATTGAGAAGGAACTCATAACTCGTAAGTGCCAAAAGTTGCACATTAATTAATTAAACCAATTAGAAAAAGAGATCGAAAAAGTAAGCGCCATCTAGTATCCAATGCCCATATTACACCATGGGGAGCCTATTTCCGTATTGCAGTCTCTTATATTATTATACCATCTATAGACCGCCCGCTCGCTTACCGGCGGCCCGATAGCCCGACAGACCCCTCACCGCACCCACCGGAGGCCCAGCCAGATGCTCACCAACCCGGCGGAGGCCCGGCCAGATGCTCCCCAACCGGCGGAGGCCCGGCCCGATGCTCACCAACCATGAGGAGGCACAGCCCAACTCTCACCACCCACCGGCAGCCCGACCGATCCTCCACAGCATCCATCGGCCTACTGACAAGCCCGACTGACTGACCAACTGACTGACCCTAACCTTAGCAGTACATTTGTTATTTATCATTTTTATTTAACAGTTCACATTATAACTTTATAAAGCTAAATCAATTGAGAAACAAAATGAACAGCAAGGTGAGCATTACCTTTATTCCTTGGAAACCTTGTTATAGTTTTGATGTAATGAGGAGACAGTCATGATCCCAGAGTCATCGCTGCCTAGCGACCATATAACAAAGCGTGGGATTGGTAAATTTGCGTC
The DNA here is from genome assembly GCA_035221665.1 of Okamejei kenojei. Classification (NCBI taxonomy): domain Eukaryota; kingdom Metazoa; phylum Chordata; class Chondrichthyes; order Rajiformes; family Rajidae; genus Okamejei; species Okamejei kenojei. The sequence continues at coordinate 190,196 of CM069142.1, forward strand.
CGACCTCAATGTCAAACGTGCATTGATTGGGCAATTACTACTTAGAAAAGGGGGGGGGGGGGGGGGGGGGGGGGGGGTGGGGGGGTTTTTCATATTTCTTAAGAATGTGCAGGTTTTGGTCTGGGGGGAGGGGTGAACGAGTTTCAGGAAATGATTTATATAATATTTAAATATACGTTAAAAATTTGGTAGTTCCGCGAGTTGGGTCACGAACATGAACGAAAAAGTTCCTCGGCCCACAGCGTAGCTGAGAGGGAAAGATAGATCAGCCATGATTTAAATGGCTGAGCAGACTCGATGGGCCGGATTGCCTAGCTCTGACTCCAATGATGTATGGAACTTACGACTGGTTGGGATCATGTAAATCCCTTGAGATAATTAAATCCCTTGAGTAATGTAGGCGAAGAGGGAAATCAGGAGGGCAAAAAGAGGATAAAAGTACTGCTTTCATAAATAATGTAAAAGATCCTCGCGAAGATAGTCAAGTGTTATTAAGGGCCTAAGAGTAACTAGAGAGAAAATAGGGCTACTTATAGATCAATCACAAGGTCATTCCATGGTTGGAGCTACAGGAGATATGCAAGATGTTAAACCAAGAGTCAGCTATTAAAGTGCTTAATTGTTAGATGTACTGCATGGAACAACGGAACAATTAAATGCTTACTTGCTGGCAGCCTACCAGGTCTATAAATGCAACAGCACACCGATAACATAGAAAAATAGTTGCAGGAGTAGGCCATTCCACCCTTTGAGCCAGCACCGCCATTCAATATGATCATGGCTGATCATCTAAAATCAGTACCCCATTCCTGCTTTTTCCACCATATCCCTGAATTCCTATAGCCCTCAAGAGCTAAATCTAACTCTCTCTTGAAAACATCCAGTGAATTGGCCTCCACTGCCTTCTGTGGCAGGGAATTCCACAGATTCACAACTTCTGGGTGAAAGGGGGGAAAAATTCTCTTTTAAGGTTTCTTCCTCATCTCACTCCCAACCGCTGAAACTACCGTGACCTCTGGTTCTGGACTCCCAACTTTGGGAACATTTTTTCCTGCATTTAGTATGTCCAATCCTTTAAGAATTTTATAGTTTCTATAAGATCCCCTCTCTCCTTCTAATACAAAAATAGTATTTCTAAATTTACAAGCCCAGTTGACCCATTCTTTCATCATATGTCAGTCTCCCGCCATCCGGGGAATTAACCTGGTGAACCCACACTGCACTCCCACAATAGCAAGAAAGTCCTTCCACAAATTAGGAGACCAAAATTGCATACAATACTCCAGGTGCGGTCTCACCAGGGCCCTGTACAACTGCCATAGGATCTCCTTGCTCCCAAACTCTTATCCTCTCGCAATGAAGGCCAACATGTCATTAGCTTTCTTCACTGCCTGCTGTACCTGCATGCTTACTTTCAGTGGCTGATGTACAAGCACACCCAGGTCTTGTTGCACTTCCCTTTTCCTAATCTGACACCATTCAGATAATAATCTGCCTTCGTGTTCTTGCCACCAAAGTGGATAACATCACATCTGTCCACATTGTACTGCATCTGCCCACTAAGCCAACCTATCCAAGTCACCCTGCAGCCTCATAGCATCCTCCTCGCAGCTCACTGCCACCCAGCTTTGCGTCATCCGCAATATAATCAAACAAATAAATTAATAACCATAATACTAGCTAACCACCATAGAGCAAAAAACAGTCCATATTTGCAACCAAAGACACACAGAGAACATTTTTGCTGAGGTTAGTGTTGTGTAGTGTTCAAGAGCCTGATGGTTGCTGGGAAGAAGCTATTCTTGAACCTGGAGGTCATAGTTTACAGCCCATGTACTTCTTCCTGATGATAGGGGTGAACTGAAGAGCATGGCCAGTGTGGTTGCAGGGTCTTTCATGAAGAAACTTGAGTTTGATCTGTTACAAGGCAAGATTAGCAAGTTTGCTGACGATACAAAGTGAGTGATTTTGTAGATAATTGTGAAAGATTGCAGCAAGATACGGATCGATTGGCCAGGTGGTCAGAGGAAACAGTTGATGGAATTTAATACGGTGAAGTGTGTGGAGGGTTGCATTTTGGGACGTCGAACAAGGGCAGGACCTACTCAGTAAGTGGTAGGCCTCTGGGTAGTGTTGTAGAGCAGTGTGTGGGTTATAGTACAGGGTGCATGGTTCCTTGAAGGTCGAGTCGCAGGCAGATAGGTGGTCAAAAAGGCTTTTGGCACTTTGGCCTTGATCAGTCAGAGAATTGAGTATGGAAGTTGGGAGGTCATGTTGCAGTTGTACAAAACGTTGGTGAGACCGCATTTAGAATAGTGTGTTCAGTCTGGGCACCATGTTATAGGAAAGATATTGTCAAGCTTGAAAGGGTTCAGAAAAGATTTATGAGGATGTTGCCAGGACCAGAGACTGTGAGCTATAGGGAGAGGTTGAGTATGCTGGGTCTCTATTCCATGGAGCGCAGGAGGATGAGGAGAGATCTTATAGAGTTATACAAAATCATAGGAGGAATAGATCAGGTAGATGGACAGAGCCTTTTACCCAGAGTAGGGGAATAGAGGACCAGAGGACGTAGGTTCAAGGTGAAGGGGAAAATATCTGAGGGGTAACTAAGAATCTGATGGGTAAATCTTTCACACAGAGGGTGGTGGGTGGTGGGAGGATTCAAATAGAGAAAACTAGTAGACAGTGTAGGAGGCAGAGAAAGGAAGCACTCAGACCCAACATGTAGGGGAGAAATAGTAGAAAAAGATAATAAAAGAGAATAAGAGGGTGTGGGTTTATTTAAATGTGGAGCAGTCGAGGCAGAGGGGTGTAAAATGAAGGGTAGAAGCAATAGGTAGCAAGGGAAAATTAAAAGTGCAGGTGCGCGGAGACGAGGAATCGCGACGGGCGCGCGGAGTAGGATCAGAGTAAAGTGATATCTCCCTATCTAGTCACTCTCAACGAGGTTGAGTCATATATATGGAGAGAGGAAATAGACTTGGGGTAGAAAACACTATGCATCTTGAAGCTTGATGTCTCAAAGCAAGGAGCATTCTACCAGAGGACTGGGAGAAATTCAGAGTCCAGCAGAGGATGACAAGGGGCTTAATTAGGAAAAGGAAAATAGATTAATAAAAGAAATCTTGCCGGGAACTAACAAAGACTGCAAAGGTTTATAGATATGTGAAGAGCAAAAGATTAGTTAAAACAAAAAATTGGTAAAAAAAAAAAAAAAACAAAAAAAAAAAAAAAAAAAAAAAGGTTCCCCCCCCCCCTGCAGTCCAAAACGTGAATTGATCATGGGAACAAGGACATGGCCTACCAATTGAATAACTACTGTGATTCTGTCCTTCACTAAGGAAGATGCATAAATAATTCTACCGGAAATAGCAGTGACCAGGGGTCAAATGAGATGCGGAAACGGATGAAATCCAGGTTAGCCGGGAAGTGGTGTTAGGTAAATTGAATGGATTAAAGGCCAATAAACCCTCATTGACAGATAGTCTGCATCCCAGAGTACTTAAGGAAGTAGCCCCAGAAATAGGGATTGCATTAGTGCTATTTTTTCAAAACTCTTTAGATTCTGGAGTATTCCTTGGAGGATTGGAGGGTAGCTGATGTAACCCACATTTTAAAAGGAGGGAGAAAGAAAACGGGGAATTGACAGACCAGTTAGTCTAACTATCGGTAGTGGGGAAAATGCTAGAGTCAATTATTAAAGATGGGATAGCAGCACATTTGGAAAGTGGTGAAATCATTGGCCCAGTTCAGTATGGATTTATGAAAGGTAAATCATGTCCTGACGAATCTTATAGAATATTTCGAGGATGTAACTAGTAAGTGGATAAGGGAGAACCAGTGCTGCATTTATATCTGGACGTTGAGGCTTTTGACAAGGTCCCACATAAAAGATTAGTATGCAAACTTAAATACACGTATGGGGGTTCAGTAATTGATGTGGATAGAGAACTGGCTGGCTGAAAGGAAGCAAAGAGTAGGAGGTATATGGGTACTTTTCTGAATGGGCAAGGCAGTGACTAGTGGGAGGTTACCGCAGGCTCGGTGTGGGACCAGCTATTTAATATTAATTAATGATTTGACATACGGGAAATTGAAGCAAATCTCCAAGTTGCGGATGACACGAAGCTGGGGGGCTGAGTGTTAGCTGTGGGGAGGATGATAGGAGGCTTCAAGGTGACAGGGATAGGGTGGCTGAGTGGGCTAATGCACGACTGAGCAGTATATAATGTGGAATAATGTGTGGTTATCCACCTTGGTGGCAAAAAAAAAAGGAAATGTAGACTATTATATGAATGGTGGCCCGATTAGGAAAATGGGAGATGCAGCGAGACATGGGTTTGTCATGGTAAACCATCATTGTAAGTAGGCGTTGGGCAGGGGCCAGAAGGCAGTGAAGAAAGGAATGGTATGTTTGCATTCATAGCAAAAGGATTTGTATTATAGGCGCAAGGAGGTTCTACTGCTGTTGTTACAGGTTCTTGGTGAGACCACACCTGGAGTATTGGTAATAGTAGTGGTCTCCTAATCTGAGGAAAGACATTCTTTGCCTTGAGGGAGTACAGAGAAGGTTCACCAGACTGATACTGGGATGTCAGGACGTTCTATGAAGAAGACTGGACTGACTCGGCTTGTACTCGCTAGAATTTAGAAGTGTGAGGGGGGATCTTATTGCATCTTACAAAGTTGCTTAAGTGTTTGGGACAGGTTTCGATACTGGAAGATTGTTCCGTTGTTGGGGGTGGTCAGAACTAGGGGTCACATGTTGTAAGGATAAGGAAGAAATGTTTTTTAGGACTGTGATGATGAAAACTTATTTCATCTTGAGAGTGGTGAAGCTCTGAAATTCTCTGCCACAGAAGGTAGTAGTTTGAGGCCAGTTCATTGGCTTTATTTAAGTGGGTGTTAGATTTGGCCTCCTGGGCTGAAAGGGGATCAGGAGGAGGGAAGAGAAGGCAGGTATGAGATACTGAGTTGGGATGATAAGCATGATCATATTGAATGGTGGTGCAGGCTGAAGGGCCGAAGGGCCTTCGCATGCAACTAATTGTCTATGGTTTTTTGTAGTGGGATCGATGTGATTTGGTGAGATGTGCAAGGTACTTATTTGAATGCGGCGAAGTATATTGTAGTAAAGTAGATGGCCTTGAAGCTCAGTTAGAGGTTGGTAGATATGACATTGTGGGGATTAGTGTGTGGCTGCAGGAGGTTAGGTTCTGGGAAATTATTTTCGGGTGTTGTATTATCCATCCATAGAAGAAAGAACAGGCAGGTGGGCAGAGGGGAGGGAGGGTGAGCAGAGGGGGAGGGGGGGGGGGGGGGGGGGGGGTGGGGGGGGGTTGGGGGGTGTAGCTCTTCTGGTGAGGAATGGAATTCTGTCCTTGCGAGGGACAAGGGAAAGACAATAGGGAATGACAAGTAGAGTCATGTGGATTGAGTTGAGGAATAGCTTAAGAAAGGCATGAAGGACACTAATTGGTATATTACAAACACAAAATAGTAGCACGGATATAGGGTTGTTAAGTTGCCCAGCGGAGTTTTGAAATCTGGCATGTAAACAAAGGTACGGCCCTGTGGTGATGGGGGGGGATTTCAATATGAGGTAGATTGGGGAAAATCAGGTTGTTCAGGACCCCAAGAATAAGAGAGTTTGTAGAGTGCCTCCGAGATAGATTCTTAGAGCAGCTTGTAACGGTGCCGACATGAGGAAAAGGCCAATTCTGGACTTAGTGTTGTCAATTTGAAACCAAATTTGTGATAGGATGAACTGAGGGTAAAGGAACCGCTGGGAGGTGTGTGATCATAATATGATTTGTTTTAATCTGTAATTTGTGAAGTGAGGAAGGTTAAATCAGGAAGTAGCAGTGGATGCAGTTGAAACAAAGGGGTTATTAAAGGCATGATGAGAGAGCAGCTGGCCAAGGTAGACTGGAAAGGGATCTAGCAGGAATGATGGTTTGGAAACAGCAATGAGGAAATTTCTGGGCAGAATCGGAAGACACTGGATTTTTATTCCAAAAAAGGTTAAGGGGTGACAGATTGAGGTCTTTTACAAATGATGAAAGGGATAGACAGAGTTGACGTGGGAAAGCTTTTATTGCGGGTAGGGAAGAGATTTTCAAACAAGAGGGATGACATGAGAATTAAGGGACAGAGAAAGTTTAGGGTATCTAACGAGAGGGGGAAACTTCTTTACTCAGAGGGTGGTGCCTGTGGGGAATGATCTTCCAGCAGAAGTGGTGTAGGAGGACGATTTAAACAT
>CM069142.1:196960-388475 GCA_035221665.1 Okamejei kenojei
CATAGAGAGAAGTATTTCGATTGCCTGCCTCTCAGTTGGAAATCTTCTCCTAACTGCGGGCTGCAATCCATGCAGATTGGTCTCCTCTCCTGTCAGTCAACGCCTGGAGGAGGCGGGTTCCATCGCTGACTGACTGCTGAGGCGGCAAATCAGTGCAGCGATTGGTGCATGAAGTTAGGGGGAGTTGTTGGATGTTGAAAAGGTAAGTGGAGAGAGAGGGGGGTAAGAGATAATGTGGAGTGGAGTGGGTGTGAGGGAGCAAGAGGGTTGATACGGGGTACAGGGACGTTGAGGAGAGGGGAGAGGACAGAGAGGGGATGGGAGAGAGAGAGGTGGAGTGGGAGGGCAGGGGAAGGGAATGGCAGGGGCAGATGGCAGGGTGGGATGGAGAGAGGAAAGGGGAAGATGGAGATGGGAAGAGGAGCGGTGGAGTAGGGGGAACCAGGAAAGGGGTGGGGAGAGACTCGGGGGAGAGAGTAGGAGGGAGAGACGGGGGTGAGAAGGGGAGAGAGGGCGTAGAGGGGGCAGCGAGAGGGGATAGAGTAGAGGAGAGAAAACGGGAGAGAGGTGGTGAAAGAGGGGGAGATAGGTTTATAGGAGGGGGCGTGTGAGTGGGGTGAGAGAGGGGGAGGTTAGTAGGGTGTGGGGTGACAGGGGTAGAGGTGAGGGTGGTGTGAGGAAGGGGCGAGGGGGAGAGGGGAAAGAGGGGGGAGAGAGCGGTGGAGGATAGAGGCGGATGAGGGGAGAAGGGAGGGGAGAAGGAAGCACTCAGGACCCAACATGTAGGGGAGAAGGAAGAGATAATAAACAGATAATAGAAAGTTGTGGGTTTTTAATGTGTATATTTTAATGCTAGGAGCTATTGTAAGTAAAAGGTGGATGAGCCTTAGGAGCCTGGATTGACACCTGGATGGAATGATGTTTGTGGCGATTAGTGAAAACATGGGTGCTAGGAGGGCTGTGAATTGGGAACTAAATATTCCAGGATTTCGTTTGTTTCAGGTGTAATAGAATTGGAGGGGCTAGAGGTGAGGTGGTTCATTGCTTGCCAGAGGAAGATATTACTGCAGTTCTTTTGGCAGGATAGATTAGGAGGGCTCGTCTAGGGTGGCTATTGGGTGGGAACTGAGAAATGGGAAATGATGTAGCAACACTTTATAGGGGTGTATTATAGATTGCCTAAATTTGTTTAGGGATGGTGTAGTGAGAAATTGGAGAGCAAATATGTAAGGAGATTGCAGATATTAGTAGTAAGCAAAGGTGGTGGATTGTGCGAGATTCAATTTTCAACACATAGATGGGAAACACATTCTGTACATTGGGCTGGATGGTTTGGAGTTTGTAAAATGGTGGGTGCAGGATAGTTCTTTGCAGCAGTACATAGAGGTATCGACCAGAGAAGGGCCAGTGTTGGACCTCCTGTTAGGAAATGAGACAGGTCAGGTGACGGAGGTATGTGTGGAGCACTCGGGCCAGTGTAGTGATCACAATACCATTAGTTTCAATTTAATTATGGGAAGGTCAGAACTGAGACATGGGTTGAGTTTTTGATTGGAGAAAGGCTAAACTTTGAGGAGATGCGATAAGGATTTAAAAGGAGTGGAATTGGACATTTTGTTTCATGGATGGAATGTTATTGTACGTAGAGAATTGGAGGTCTTTAAAGGTGATATTTTATGTATCAGAATCTTTATGTCCCTGTTCGTTGAAAGGAAAGAGTTAATAATTGGAAAGAGCCATGGTTATCAGGGAAAAATTGGACACGCGTTCGGAAAAAAGAGAGAGAGATACAATAAATATAGCAAGCATGTGTAATGAGGTGCTTGAGGAGTATAAAGAATGTAAAAAGAATCTTAAGAAAGAAATTAGAAAAGCTTAAAGAAAGATATGAGGTTGCACCAAAAATGCTGGAGAAACTCAGGGTGGGTGCAGCAGCATCTAAGGAGCAAAGGAGATTGCAACGTTTCGGGCCACTGAACCCTTCTTCAGAGAACTTGCTTTGGTAAGTAATGTGAAAGTTAAACCCAAAGGGTTTTACAGCTATATAAATAGCAAAAAGGATTAACAAGGATAAATTTGGTCCATTTAGAGAGTCAGAAGTGGACAGCATATGCGAGTCCAAAAGAGATGGGGGATATATTTGAACAATTCATTTCTTCGGGTATTCCACCTAAGGAGAAGGATATTTTGAATTTTGTGATGGTAAGGGAAACAAGTACGGTAGTAGGAAACTATGAGGGATCAAGAAGAGGAAGTATGAACTTTTGAAAAAATATAAAAGAGGTAAAGTCTCCAGATCCTGAACAGGATATTCCCTAGGACATTGAGGGAAAGTAGTGGAGAAATAGCAGGGGCTGGCTACGACATATATTTCAAATGTTATTAGAAACGGGAATAGGTGCCGGAGGTTGGCGTTACTGTGTATGTTGTTTCCATTGTTTAAAAAAGGGTTCTAAGAGTAAACTCGAGCAATTTTAGACGGTTAGTGTGTCGTCAGTGTGGGCAAATTACTGGAAAGGATACTTTAAGATAATAGTATCTTAAATAATCATCTTGGTATTAAACAGGGTCTGATTAGGAAACCGTCAACAGGATTTGTGCCTGGTAGGTCATGTTTTGACTAATCATCTTGAAAATTTTTTTGAAGAGGTTACTCGGGAAATTGATGAGGGTAAGCAGTGGATGTTATCTATATGGACTTCAGTTAGGCCTTGTGAAGGTTGCCCACATGAATATGGTTAGAAGGTTCAATTATTGGGCATTAAGAGTGGAGTAGCAAGAGGGATTCAACAGTGGCTGAATGGGAGATACCAGTAGAGTATGGTGGATGGCTGTTTGTCAGGTTGGCGGCCGAGGTGACTAGTGGGCGATGCCTCAGGGATCTGTGTTGGGTCCACTGTTGTTTGTCATATACTTCAATGATCTGGATGTATGGTGTGGTAAATTGGATTAGTATGTTGCAGATGATACTAAGATAGGTGGTGTTGTGGATAATGAAGTAGATTTTTAAAGTCTACAGAGAGATTTTAGGCATTTGAAAGAGTGGGCTGAAAGATGGCAGTTGGTGATTAATGCTTATAAGTGTGAAGTGTACATCTTGCAGGGACAAATCAAAATAGGACGTACATGGTAAATGGTAGCGAGTTGAGGAATGCAGTTAGAACAGAGAGATCTAGGAATAACTGCATAGTTTCCCTGAAGGTGGATATTTCATGTAGATAGAGTTGGTAAAAGGAAAGCTTTTGGTGTTGCTGGTCCTTTATAAATCAGTGCATTGAGTTATAGAAGTTGGGATTGTAATGTTATAATTGTACAAGGCATTGGTGAGGCCAATTCTGGAATATTGTGTACAAGTTTGGTCGCCAAATTATAGGAAAGATGCAAACAAAATAGAGAGGTCAGAGGAGATTTACTAGAACGTTGCCTGGGTTTCAGAACCTATGTACAGAGAAAGGGTTTTGAACAAGATAGGTCTTATTCTTTGGAGTGTTGCAGAAGGTTAAGGGGGGACTTTTTAAATTATGAGAGGGATAGAGATGACGTGGATATGGTTTTTTCCATGAGAGTAGGGAAGATTCAAACCAGAGGACATAATTAGAGAATTAAGGGACCAAAAGTTTAGGGGTAACATGAGGGGGAATTCTTTACTCAGAGTGGTAGCTATGATGATGAACTTACAGTGGTAGTGTGGAGGGCAGGTTTCAATTTTTCATTTAAAATTAAAATTTGGGATAGGTATTGGACCTGGGAAAGGAATGGAGGGGTATGGTCTGAGTGCTGGTAGATGGGACTAGGTGAGAGTAATGTGTTCGGCACGGACTGCAAGGCCGAGATGGCCTGTTTATGTGCTGTAATTGTTATATGGTTATACGGCTGATTCCAGTGCATCGCTGTTCCTGCACGAAAACCAAATGGCCAGCAGCGGGGGGGGGTCAAATACCCCCCCATCTTTGTGGAGGCGGCCCTGGCCCTGCCGGGTTGAAGAGCGGGGATGGATGGTTCCAGGACACGCTGAGCACACAGGGCCACCGCAGCAACTGCTCTTTTACAATAGTGGATCCGCGTCCAACCATCCAAATTGACCTCTTGCCCAGTCAGAGTTTTTGTTAAAGAAACTGCTGATGACATGGGAATAAAACCACCTGCAGGCGGATGATTCGGTGTGTTAGGGTCCGAATGCGGACCAAGGGCCGTTTAGGTTACCGATGTCTGCCCTTTCAAGTTGGTTATTCTCCTCACTGCGGGCTGCATCCACGCGGATTGGTCCTCTACTGTCAGTCAACGCCAGGCGAGGCGGGTTCCCATGTGACTGACAGCTGAGGCGGCACAAATCAGTGCAGCGGATGGTGCAGGGGAGGGGGTTTTGGACTTTCCGGCCGTGACTGACAGGGGAGGAAACCAATCGGCGTGGCGAGTGACGGACATTAGCCTTATTTTTAATGGATTAAATTTCATTTTTCTACCATCAATTCTACACATAATACCAGAATGAAGAAGTGAAACCAGGTTGTTTAGAGAGGTTTATGCATGTAATTAAAAAAATAAATAACTGAAATATCACATTTACTTAAGTATTCAGACCTTTGCACTATGACACTTAAAAAATTAAGCTTTGGTTCATCTGTTTCCATTGATTTATCCCTGAGATGTTTTCTACAACTTGAATAGAGTCCACCCTCATAATAATTGATTTGGACATGATTTGGAAAGGCACACACCTGTCTATATAAGGTTCACAGTTGACAGTGCATGTCAGAGCAAAAACTCAAGCCAGAAGACGAAGGAATTGTCGTAGGACCTCTCAAAAAGGGATTGTGTCAAGACACAGATCTGGTGGAAGGGTATAAATAAAACAAATTCTGCAGCATTGCAGGTCCTGAAAGGCAACAGTGGCCTCGTCATTCTAAATGATGAACTTTTGAACCACTGGACTCTCATAGGCTGGCCGCCCGGCCAAACTGAACAATCGGGTGGGGAGAAGGCGTCTCAGTCAGGGAGGTGACCAAGAACCAATGGTCACTCTGACAAAGCTCAGATTCCTCTGTGGAGTATGGTGAGAACGTTCAGAGGACAACTGTATCTGCAGCACTCCATCTATTCAGGCCTTTATGGTTAGAGTGGCCAGGACAGTGCCACTCCTCGTACAAGGCATATGACGGCACGTTGGAGTTTGCAAAAAAGTACCACAGGACTCTGAGGACCATGAGGAACAAGATTCTCTGGTCTGATGAAACCATGATTGAATTATTTGGCCTGATTGCCAAGCGGTCACGGTCTGGAGGAAACCAGGCACCATCATCATCTGACTACGGTGAAGCATGGTGTGGCAGCATCATTGCTGTGGGGTGTTGTCAGCGGCTAGGAACCTGCGAGGACTAGTTCAGGATCGTGGGAGGAAAGATGAAACGAGCAAAGTACAGAGAGATCCTTGATGATAAAAAAAAAACAAAAAAAAAAAAAAAAAAAAAAAAAAAAAAAAAACAAAAATAAAAAAAAAAAAAAAAAAAAAAAAAAAAAAAAAAAAAAAAAAAAAAAAAAAAAAAAAAAAAAAAAAAAAAAAAAAAAAAAAAAAAAAAAAAAAAAAAAAAAAAAAAAAAAAAAAAAAAAAAAAAAAAAAAAAAAAAAAAAAAAAAAAAAAAAAAAAAAAAAAAAAAAAAAAAAATAAAAAAAAAAAAAAAAAAAAAAAAAAGAAAAAAAAAAAAAAAAAAAAAAAAAAAAAAAAAAAAAAAAAAAAAAAAAAAAAAAAAAAACAAAAAAAAAAAAAAAAAAAAAAAAAAAAAAAAAAAAAAAAAAAAAAAAAAAAAAAAAAAAAAAAAAAAAAAAAAAAACAAAAAAAAAAAAAAAAACCAAAAAAAAAACATAAAAAAAAAAAAAAAAAAAAAAAAAAAATAACCTGCTCCAGAGCATTCTGGATCTCAGACTGGGGCGGAGGTTCAACTTTCCAACAGTTGCACGACCTAAGCACACAGCAAGACAATGCAGGAGTGGATTCATGACCAAGGTCTTATGAATGTCTTGAGTGGCCAGCCTGAGGCCCAAACTTCAACCGAGAGAACATCTCAGGAGGGACCCGAAAATGAGCTGTGCATCGACGCTCCCAATCCAACCTGACAGAGCTTGAGAGGGACCTGCAGAGAAGAATGGGAGAAATTACCAAATGAGGTGTGTCATGCTTGTAGCGGTCATAACAGCAAGACATGAGGCAGTAATCGCTGCCAAGGTGCCTCAACAAAGTACTGGTAAAGGGTCTGATTATCATGTATATGTGATTATTTCAGTTATTTCTCTTTAAATTTACTTAGCATAAATTTCAACACCTGTTTTCGCTTGTTGTTTTAATTATGGGTATTGTAGTGTTAGATTGATGATTAAAAAATTAATATTATCCATTTTAAATAAGGGCTGTAATGTAAAAAAATGTAGAAAAAGTGTTAGAAGTCTGAATACTTTCTGAATGCCACTGTATCCATAGCGCCAGTTATGCAGTTTTGGTTTATTGAGTTTAGTGATCAGCACTTGGTAAACGGTTCCATTCGGCTCATTGAGTTCCACACTGACCATCAAATCTCCCATTTGCACTGATCAATCCACTTTATTCTCTTCACCATTGATCTCAATTCCCCAAAGATTCTACTACGTCCCTACACAATACAGGAATTTACAAAAGCCAATCTAACCCTCAACCTGTTCGGTCTTTGGGATTGTGGGGGGAATTCGGGCCATCTGAGGAACCCACGCGGTCACAGGTGAGATTTGTGCAAACTCCACACACACAAAGTCAGCACTGAGTGTCGTGATTTGAACCTGGGTCTTCTGGCGCTGCGAGGCAGGAAAGAAACTTTACCCGCTGTGCCACTGCTGCCTGGGCAATTTCACTTTGCTCACTCAAATGTATGAATCAAATGTATTTGCCAAATTGCTAGCTTACTTAAAAATTCTCCTTAGAACTAGACAGGGGTAGGTCTTATATCCGATTTGGAGACTCTTAAATAAAATCATAACATTAATATGATAGTTATAAACATTATAACAATTACAGCACGGTGACAGGCCATCTCGGCTTCCAGTCCGTGCGACATTTTCGTTTTCCCTAGTCCAATCTACCTGCATCAGACCATACCCCTCCATTCCCTTCACGTCCATATTACTATCCACTTTACTTTTAAATGTTTTTAAATTAAAATCGATACCTGCCTCACCACCTCTGCTGGAAGCTTATTCCACACATGCCACTCCACCTCTGAGTAAAGAAGTTCCCCCTCACGTTTACCCCTAAATTCTGTCCCTTAATTCTCATGTCATGTCCTATTGTTTGAATCTTCCTTACCCTCATGGGGGAAAAGCTTATCCACGTCAACCTCTGTCTATCCCTTTCATCATTGTAAAGACATCATTCAAGTCCCCTTAACCTTCTGCGCTCCAAAGAATAAGACTAACTTGTTCAACCGTTTCTCTGTTACATAGTTGCTGAACCTTGGCAACATTCTAGTAAAATCTTTCCTCTGTACTCTCTCTATTTTGTTGACATCCTTCTTATAACTAGGGCGACCCAAAAATTGTTCACCATACCCAGAATTGCGTTATTACCATGCTTGTACAATTTTAACAATTTCTCCCTACTCCCTATATTCAGATTGCTCTGATTTATAATGGCCAGCAGCACACCAAAGGCTTCTTTTCCACCCTTATCTACATGCGATTCCACTTCAGGGAACTAATTGCTCACAGTTATTCCTAGATCCACTTCTGTTCCACAGCCTTCCTCAATTCCCTACCATTTACCATGTACGTCCCTATTTTGATTTGTCCTGCCAAGATGTAGCACTTCACATCTTTTATCAGCATAAACTCCCATCTGCATCTTTCAGCCCACTTTTCCAAATGTCCCAAATCTCTCTGTAGACTTTGAAATCTACTTCTTTATCCACATACCACCTTCTTAGTATCATCTGCATACTTGACTTATCCAATTTTCCACCCCATCATCCAGATCATTGATGTACATGACAAACAACAGTGGACCCAACACAGATCCCTGAGGCACACCACTGGTCACCGGCTTCCTAACCTGACAAACAGCCATCCAGCCATTACTCTCTGGACATCTCCCATTCAGCCACTGTTGAATCCATCTTGCTACTACGCCATTAACACCCAAAAGATAATGAACCTTCTGAACCAACCTTCCATGGGGAACCTTGTCAAAAGGCCTTACTGAAAATCCATATAGACAAACATCCACTGCTTTACCATCATCAATTTCCCTAGTTACCGCTTCAAAAAATTCAAGGAAGGTTTGTCAAACATGACCTTCCAGGCACAAATCCATGTTGAATGTTCTGATCAGACCCTGTTTTGATCCAGATGCTTATATTTATTCTCTAAGTATTTTCCATTAATTTGCCCACCACTGACGTTCAAACTAATAGGTCTATAATTGCAAGGTTTATTCTTTGAACCCTTTTTAAACAATGGAACAACATGCGCAGAACGCCAATCCTCCGGCACTATTCCCGTTTCTAATGACATTTGAAATATTTCTGTCATAGCTCCTGCTATTTCTACACTAAACTTCCCTCAATGTCCTAGGGAATATCCTGTCAGGACCTGGAGACTTATCCACCTTTATAATTTTCAAAAGTGTCAGTACTTCCTCCTCTTTGAATCTCATAGTTTTCCATAGCTACTACTACTTTTTTCCCTCACCTCACAGAGTTCAATATCCTTCTCCTTGGTGAATACCGAAGAAAGAAATTAGCCTTCCTAATTCTTTTCTTAAGATTCTTTTTACATTCTTTATCCTCCTCTAGCACCTCATTTACTCCATGCCTCCTATAATTATTGTAGATATCTCTCTTTTTTCGAAACAAGTGTCTAATTTTCCCTTGAAATCCATGGCTCTTTTCCCAATTTTTACTATTTCCTTTCAAACCTAACAGGGACATAAAGATTCTGTACTCTTACAATTTCCCCCCCTTTAAATTCCCTCCATTTCTCTTCTACATCCTTCCCTGGGATGAAACAAAGTGTCCCAATATTACTCCTTCTAAAATCCTCACGCATTCCCTCAAGTTAGCCTTTCTCCAATCAAAAATCTTCCACTCTAGGTCCTGTTCTGACTCGCTCCATAATTATATTGAAACTAATGGTATTGTGATCACTGGTCCGAAGTGCTCACCAACGCATACCTACGTCACCTGTCCTGCCTCATTTCGCTAACAGGAGGTCCAGCACTGCCCCTTCTCTGGTCGGTACCTCTATGTACTGCTGCAAAAAAACTATCCTGCACACATTTTACAAACTCCAAACCATTCCAGCCCATTTACAGAATGTGTTTCCCAGTCTATTTTTGGGAAATTGAAATCTCCCACAATCACTGCCTTGTGCTTACTCCTAATATCTGCTATCTCCTTAACATAAATTTGCTCTTCCAATTCTCGCTCCCCATTTGGCGGTCTATAGTACACCCCTAAAAGTGTTGCTACACCGTTCCCACTTCTCAGTTCAAACCAAATAGCCTCCCTAGACGAACCCTCTAATCTATCCTGCCAAAGCACTGATGTAATATCCTCTCTGACAAGCAATGCAACACCTCCACCTCTGGTCCCTCCAATTCTATCACACCTGAAGCAACGAAATCCTGGAATATTTAGTTTCCAATCACAGCCCTCCTGCAACCATGTTTCACTGATTGCCACAACATCATATTTCCAGGTGTCAATCCAGGCTCTAAGTTCATCCACCTTACTTACAATGCTCCTAGCATTAAAATATACACATTTTATAAACCCACCATCCTTTATTCTCTGTCTATTGTCTAGTACCGACACCTGTGGAATTCTGTCAAAATCCAACCAATATTAATTCAAATCAAAAGATATAACTCAAACACAGGAAATAATTGGGAATATATTTTTAATGAAATCAACTTTTGTGAAGTTAATTCCTAAAAATAGAAACATTATTAAAGTTTTGGTTTTTCTTCAGAAATCTTAATGAATTATTAAAAATAATCATAATTGGTAACTTAAAAAATAAAATGAATGAAATAAACCATACCAAATGATACACAATCTGGCTTTTCCTCAAAGTCCTTTTTTTGAAACCAATTCTAGCAGAAACATTGTCTCCCACCTAACAAACATCCAGTAACATTGTCATTCCCACTTATTGCATACAAACTCTCTCATGTAACATGAAGGCAGCCTAATTTCATCCAATTTGCAAAACATGCAATATTCACTTGTCTTAAATCAGTTCAGAATGAACATTTAGTTAAAAATAATGTATGTTAACTCAATAACAAACTTAAAAGCTCAATAAAACTAATAATGTTTGTTTTAATGTAATGCAGTGCGGTAGAACTATCGGCTGTGACTCCAACACCCAATGCAGACCCAAATTTATTGTTGTAAATGAATCATTATTCAATCCAACGGAAGCATGCAGGGGACAGGTGTCTCTGAATGTTAGAGTGTACCCATCATCATTTCATCTAGGGTGTCTTCACACCTTTCCACTGCATTCTTGGACAGTATAAAGATTCATTGATACTGTATCCCATTAATAGCTGGCAGAAAGTGATGTGACCAACTAATTCCACACAGGTTGTCATCCCTGAGAAACAGAGTGGACACCTGCCAAGGTTTCAGAACGAGAAAAATAAGAAAATAAACATTTTTAAAATAGTTGGCTTCCAGCGGGGGTAGAGCTCCCCCTGCTGCTGCCTCATGTGCAGCGCCAGAGACCCGGGTTCGATCCTGACCTCAGGTGTTGTCTGTGTGTGGAGTTTACAATTGTGTTTGCTCCGGGTGCTCCGGTTTACTGCCACATTCCAAAGATGTGTGGGTTTGTAGGTTAATTGGGTGTGTAAGATTGCCCCAGGTGTGTAGGGAGTGGGATTTACGATTGAGTGAACGAGTGTGAACGGGTGTGATCGATGATCGGCATCGAGAGAATGTCCGTGATAGATTGGAGACCAAACCTGCCTTACATAAAAACCGGGAGTTATATTTTTAAGTTTCAAGAGACAGCATGGAACAGGCCCTTTGGCCCACCGAGTCCATGAACGACCATCGATCACCAGTACATTAGTTCTACGTTATCTCACTTTCGCATCCTATATGGGCCGATTAACCTACACACCTGCATGTCTTTGGGATGTGGGAGGAATTTGGATCACCCAAAGGAAAAACACATGGTCACAGGGAGAAACGTGCAAACTCCACACAGTCCAGGATTAAACTCGGGTCTCTGGCACTGTAAGCGGCTACTCTGCCACTACGTCACTGTGAGGAGGAGGTTCAGGCAGAGGATGACGTGGATCTCATTTAAGGTCCATGTCCGAGTGAGGCACGGAGCTGCAGGAGAGGGCGAGCGAGAGACGACTGGTGCCCAGTGCATGGCGCCAGAGAGTAGAACTCGGAGCATGGATGGGGTGTGTAGCAAGCCTTCTCGTGGCGAGTAGGGTCCAGGTACATTGGACCCTGAAGGCCAGAAAACCTAGAGGCCTCGAATTGGAAACTGGAAGCCATGTGGAACAACTGTGCAGTGAAGGCAAGTGCTGAGGGAAACACACGTGGCTATATTATCGACGGCAGGAGGAACTTGAGGGGGCAGCAGTGAGAGAGAGAGAGAGAGAGAGAGTGTGGCTGAATTTAAACAATAACATTTCGTTGTTTTTGAGATACAGCACGGAAACACGCTCTTCGGGGCCCACCAATTTGGCGCGCACTAGTGATCCCCGTACACTAACACTATCCTATACACGAGGGACAATTTAACAAATCTACCAAAGCCAATTAGTCTCCAAAACCCCGTACGTCTTTGTAGTGTGGGAGGAAATTGGGGAGCTCCCAGAGAAATCCACACAGGGCATGGGGAGGGACGTACAAACTCCGTGTAGCCAGCACCCATAATCAGGATCGGTGGCCGGGGGTCTCTGGCGTTGGTAAGGCAGCAACTCTCCCCGTTGTGCCACCCCCAGTGCCACCCATTTCTTTATTAAATTTGGCGGTCAGGCCCTTAAACATCTTACGGGACGATGATCCACAACAGACACCAACAGCACGAACAACATCTCGCAAAGCTTCTTTTGGATTACAAATAAGCACTTAATCCCATCACAAAGCAGAGAACAGCTTCAAAGTAGACATACAGTACATGGCAGCTGAGAATCCCGAGTAGTCACATGAATGCACAGAGATATCTCCACAACGGTCTACATCTGATCATTCTTTGCCCTACAGCGCTTTTTTTGTGGACAAAATGGTGTCATTAATGTTCCTTAATGTCGGTGTCATAAGCTGTTTAAGGATCTGATCCTGAAAGTTGTTTCTCAGCACATATGGTCAACGGATCAAGATCTTCAGATTGATTGTGTGTGTGGGGGGGGGAAGAGAAAGCTGGAAGAGAGTAGTGGGCAGGATAAAGCCTGGCAAGTGATAGGTGGATACAGGGAAGAGGTGGGGCGGGGATGTGGGTTTGATTGGCAGACAGGTGAGCAAAAGCTGGAGATGAAAATACAAAATATCACTAGTTTCCTTGTGTGACAAAAACACGTTGTTTGGAGCAATGCATCTTTTGATTTATAAATCTGAAGGTTTTTTTCCATCATCCACCCGGATTAAGTGATGTCCATCTGAAAATAAAGAAAATGGACAAAAAAAAAAAATCAAAATTTCCCCTGCTAATGCTGTTCAGACACAGGTTAGCACTGTAAACAATAATAATAACATTACAGTAAACCCTCTTTATAAAGGGCCATGGGGTGGGGGGGGGGGGGGGGGTGGGGGGGGGGGGGGGGGGGGGGGGGGGGGGGAGGGGGGGGGTGTGGGGGGTGGGGGTGGGGGGGGGGGGGGGGGGGTGGGGGGGGGGGGGGGGGGGGGGGGGGTGGTGGGGGGGGGGTGGGGGGGGGGGGGGGGGGGGGGGGGGGGGGGGGGGGGGGGGGGGGGGGGGGGGGGGGGGGGGGGGGGGGGGGGGGGGGGGGGGGGGGGGGCGGGGGGGGGGGGGGGGTGGGGGGGGGGGGGGGGGGGGGGGGGGGGGGTGGGGGTGTAGAGATGGTATTAGAATTGAGTTGCACTTAAGGCGGGGGGGGGGGGGGGGGGGGGGGGGTGGGGGGGGGGGGGGGGGGGGGTGGGGGGTGGGGGGGGGGGGGGGGGGGGGGGGGGGGGGGGGGGGGGGGTGGGGGGGGGGGGGGGGGGGGGGGGGGGGGGGGGGGGGGGGGGGGGGGGGGGGGGGGGGGGGGGGGGGGGTGGGGGGGGGGGGGGGGGGGGGGGGGGGGGGGGGGGGGGCGGGGTGGGGGGGGGGGGGGGGGGGGGGGGGGGGGGGGGGGGGGGGGGGGGGGGTGGGGGGGGGGGGGTGGGGTGGGGGAGGTGGGGGGGGGGTGGGGGGGGGGTGGGGGTGGGGGGGGGGGGGGGGGGGGGAGTGAGAATGGTAATCCAATTGTTCGCTATAACTGAGTAAGGGATTATCATTGTATAAGTGCTGGAGTAACTCAGCGGGTCAGGCAGCATCTCTGGAGAACATGGACAGGTGATGTTTTGGGTCGGGACCCTTCCTCAGACTCTCGGTCGGGAACTGGGTCTGGAATCCAGGTGGGTGCTGGCAGCCGGCGGAGAGGCGAGGATGGGCAAGGTGAATGGTCGCGGCCCGCGGGCAGCCGGATTGCAGGTAAAGGCCGTCGGTGGCGTGGCTTTTTACTGTACCTCGGTACACATGATAATTTAAGCTTTTTTGAATTTTGAACTGTGCACCTCCTCGATTATCTGTGATCCAACCAACTACATAACCGGGTGATTCTTCAGTAAGTTTTAAGTTTCTGGAAACCCGAATATAAAACTTAAATTTTTGCAACATTGAATGTTGTTTCGCATAGGTGAACATCTCTACTATGGGAAAAATATATTTGGCTCAATCCTTTAGAGAATTTAATGTATGTTTTCATCTTCTTTTTCCAGGTTGCCCATTGCATTCAGTCATATCCATCATATTTTTATGAGGAACACTGCAAAATATAACTGATTTAAGAATATAAAATAAATGTTGTCGCAGTCTTTCAAATTATAGAATATCCTCAAATAAACCACCAAAAAAAACTTTTTCAGTCTAACGCATTGATTTTAAACCTTCATAACAGAAAAAAGTGGTGATTTTCTGCAAGAATGGCAGCCTTCACATAACTTTTCACCAACTTCCTCTATAACAATATTAACTTCAGATAATTATGGTCATTGCTGTATTATTTTACACATTATGAGCATAAAATACTCGTGTGACGGATATGACTCAGCATGGTGGAGATGATCAAGTTGGGGAGCGTCGCGTGATGGAGATGACTAAAACTATCGTTAGGGTTGGAGTTGGGGCTGGGGCTGGAGTTAGGGCTAGAGCTGGGGCTAGGATTAAGGTTGGGGCTGGGGCTACTTACCCCCGATCTCCATCCAGCTCCAGCCGGACACAAGGCCGTCGCATCTTCCCGTGAC
Organism: Okamejei kenojei; assembly: GCA_035221665.1. Taxonomy (NCBI): domain Eukaryota; kingdom Metazoa; phylum Chordata; class Chondrichthyes; order Rajiformes; family Rajidae; genus Okamejei; species Okamejei kenojei. The sequence goes on from CM069142.1 coordinate 211,444, forward strand.
CCTAAGTCCCTCTCCATGCCTGGCCGTCTTCAGCTCTTGTTCCCTTGTTGGGGGGGGAATCAAGAGTTAAGTTGCGGATGTGGCCGTGACGGGAATGGTGGCCTAAGCTATAGCCCAGGATGGCCTCGCCGGAAGGCCAAGACTGGCCATATCGTTTCCAGAATGGCACATGGCATGATTTCTTCTCCAGAACAAATCAAAAAAAAAGATTTTTTTTCTCTCTAAGAATTCAGCACCGCTCGGGAATGGCGCTGAATAAAGGTACGTATGCAACAAGAAACTGAGTTTTCACGCTTCTCGTCCCGCGAATCAGGAGAAATTCACAAGGTAGGGGACTTTTGAATTCCGCGGTCTTTTGAGGTCAGAAGTTCGCGTCTATTCCATTTATAGCCATGTGGGACGGCTCAACAAAGCTGCGTGACGGTAATTACTCCAATCATCGGGACAAGGACGTTTTGAAAAATACGGTAAGATTTATAATTTTATCAAGAATAGAGGATTTTTTTAAGGGTGATAAATATTTTAATTATTAATACCTACCGTTTAAAAGTATTTTCATTTACGATAGATTCCCATTAAAGAAATATACCAACCTGAAATTTCACTAGTAACCACTGGGACATGCGGTTTTCGGGGGGGGGGGGTGGGGGGGGGGGGGGGGGGGGGGGGGGGGGGGGTGGCATCGAATATCGGGTAGAATTTTCCGTATATGCAGCATCAAAGTAGCGGGACACCAAAATAGACACTTACTGAAGAATCACCCAATTGTTTTATCTGAAAATTCTGAGTTATGGAGGCTATTAAATAAGTGCAATCCAGAAAATAGTCATCAATCATTCCACACTGCTAACAATTTCAAAGTTTCTCATGACCAACAATCAGAAACAAAGTGCCAAACTTAGTTAATCCATCCGTACAGTATATGTTTTACTTTACCATACTAGAGACACTGTGCTGAAACAGGTCCTTCGGCCCATCGGGACCACGCCGACCAGCGATCACCCCATACGCTAGGACTATCCTACACACTGCACATGGCGGAGTATTCGGCTAGCCACGCGGTGGGAGGATCCCGGCAAGCCTCGGCAAAGCCCACCAGCAGGCCCAGCTGACTTGCCGTGGACTGAGCACCTGCTCCCCAGACTGGAACCCACCTGTAAGGCCCGGCTCACCCGCCCAGAGTGGAGTGAGTTGGACAGAGTGCCAGTAAGCAGACCGGCTGCAGGAGGCAGTGCACTGCACTGCCTTGACGGGGGAGTGGGCCGCTGGAGGCCCTGCAACAGCCTGGGCCTCGGCTGGACTGGGCACCGCTCCAAGAGGCCGAGCACATGGACCGGGCGCCGTTTAGAGTGGTGGAGGACATCATGGTCGCACATGGCCCGGCCGACCCTCCAATGCACCTGGACAACAGGCCTCATGGTCAATAAAGACCCTGCATTTACAATTGTCACTCGAAAATGGCACCAAATATGGTGACTGTACACTGACTTGGTGTGCTACTGCAAGACACTTGTATCTGCGATGCTCTGCTAACATGTATCTAAGTGTTTCTGTATAGTGACATTAATATACAGAAATGAATTTCACTGTACCTCAGTACATGAGAGAAATAAAGTGCCATTGAATCACTGAACACTAGGAATAATTTACAATTTCTGGAAGCCAATTAACCTACAAACGCCGTCTTTGGAGAATGGGAGGAAACCGGAGCACCCGGAGAAATCCTACGAGGTCAGAGGAGAATGTACAAACTCCATTACAGACACCCCCCCAGTCAGGATGGAAACCCGGGTCTCTGGCGCTGTGAGGCAGCAGCTCTACCACTGCGCCCACTGTGTCAGACACTACACGTGACAATATTAAACCTAACTCTAAATCTTGTGGTCGGTGAGACTAAATCCTGGAATAGTTCACCAACAAACTTGTCAATGACTGATGGATTGACAAAAATGTCTGCCTACCTTTGTCTACCTTCGATTTTTCCAGCATCTGCAGTTCTTACTCTTAAAACAATGACTGATGATCTCACATTATGAATGAAAAATATCTCTAATAAGCTTATTTAAATTAACTTTTACTTGATTAATAATCTCAGAGATAAAACTTACCCGAGAAGCCCCACACTCGAGTCTGTTTTTTTCATCCACTTATGCCACATTGAGCAGATGTACTGATTCTGTTCCCTCATATGCGTTCAGATTGTGGGTCACGTTGAAATAGCCATTGCTTTCTCCCATGATTATTTCACTGTACTTGTTTAAATCGTTCCCCGATTTGTCCTTCCACTCCACCGTTGGGACAGGATACCACCCTGACGACTGGCAAGACAGCGTGCCCTTTCCGGAATTCCAGAATACTTTGATAAGATCAGGAGCAGCTGCCAAGAAAAGAAACATAAATAGCAACCATTAATGGTGACATGATGGTGCAGCGGTCGAGTTGCTGCCTCACAGCGCCACAGACCTGGCTTCCATCCTGACTATGGGTGCTGTCTGTACGGAGTTTGTCCGTTTTACCCGTGACCGCGTGGGTTTTCTCCAGGTTGCTCCATTGTCCTCCCACACTCCAAAGACGTGCAGGACAATTAAGATTTTTTACCGATGCCAATTAAAACCTACCGACCTAGGATAGACATAAAATGCTGGAGTAACACAGGCAGCATCTCTGTAGAAGGAATGGGTGACGTTTCGGGGGGTCAAGACCTTCTTCAGGCCTGTATGCCTTGTGTGGGAGGAAGCTGGTGTCCCCGGAGAATACCCACGTGGTCACGGGGAGAATGTACATACTCCATACAGACTGTACCCATAGTAAGGATCGAACTCTGGTCTCTGGTGCAGCAAGACAGCAACTCTACCACTGTGCTGCATTAAAAGCTGTATAATTAGACACCCCAACTACACCCCTGTTCTTTGTTACTTTGATGCCATGGACATTCTCAGCTACATTCCTCCTGGCAGAGGCATGAAAGTTTATTTTGAACTGGTGGAACTTCACAAGAGAATTTTGATGAAGGGAGATGACACAAGAATTTTCGGCATCTGGCTTCCTGTAAAAAAAGCTGTGTTAAGAATTAAAAAGAATCCCTAATACTGAACAATTAAATAAATAAACCCAGGTACATTTGACCCTCACTGTAAACAGAACAAGAGAGAAGACAAGGAGGTTTCCAGTAGTGCGTGAGTCTAGGACCCGAGGGCACAGCATCAGAATAAAACAATGTTCCTTTAGAAAGGAGAAGAGGAGGAATTTCTACAGCCCGAGGGTGGTGAATCTGTGGAATTCATTGCCACAGACAGCTGTGGAGTCCAAGTCATTGGGTATTTTTAAAATGGAGATTGATAGGTTCTTGATTAGTACGGGAGTCAGGGGGTATGGGGAGAAGGCAGGAGATGGACCCGATGGCCGAATGGCTGCTCCTATCAAGTATGAAGACATACCCCAAACAGATAGCTGGACAAATCCAGCTCCATATCCATTGTCAGTGCTAATACTGACAATGTACTTTCCCTCATCCCAGATGTCGACATTCTTCAATGTAAGGAATGCTTTTCCTTCTTTAAATGAGAATGTGTCGACTTCAATTCTTCCCGAGTAGTTGGCATGTTGTTTGCTGACATCGCTTTTATCTTCCTTGTACTCGTACAAGATTCCGGCATCTTGATCCTTCTCCCACCTCACCCTCGGTGCACATGGATCGTCGCACTCAAACGTACACTTGAAGGTGACATCCTTGCCGATCTCTACATCTGTGGCTGGTTCACAAGTGATGAATGCATCTGAACAAAAGACAGAAACGGGTTATTATTGTCACCTTCACTTGAGTTGAGTTTAGTTTATTGTCACGTGTACCGAGGTACAGTGAAAAGCTTTTTGTTGGGTGCTAACCAGTCAGCAGAAAGACAATACATGATTACAATCGAGCCGCCCAAAGTGGACAGATACACGATAAAGGCAACAATGTGCACAATGTTTAGCGCAAGATAAAGTCCAATCAAAGATAATCTGGTGGTCTCGAATGAGGTAGATAGTAGTTCAGGAATTCTCTCTAGTTATTGGTGGGATGGGTCAATTGTCTAATAACAGCTGGGAAAAAACTGTCCCTGAATCTGGTGGTGTGTGTTTTCATACTTCTGTACCTCTTGCCTGATGGGAGAGGGGAGAGGGAAGAAGAGGCAGTGGCCAGGGTGCAACTTGTCCTTAATTACGCTGCTGGTCTTGCCGAAGCGAGTCAAAGGAATGGAGGTCCCGACCCGAAACGTCCCCCGTTCCATCTCTCCAGAGATGCTGCCAGTTCCGCTGCGTTACTCCAGCATTTTGTTGTCTATCAAAAAGAATGGAGGTTGGTTTGTGTGATGGTCTGGGCTTTCTTGTCTGTGTTCACAACTCCCTGCATTTATTGCGGTCTTGAGCTGATCCCAAACCAGGCTGTGATGCATCCTGATAAAATGCTTTCTGTGGTGCATATGTAGAAGTTGCTGAGAGTTGTTGGGGATATGCACAGAGATACAGCAAAAAGCTTTGTTTAGCATGCAGTCCAATCATATCTGATACTATACATAAATACAATCATGCCAAACTCCAACAAAGAGAGTGCAGAATATAGTTCTCAGCATTGTAGCGCAATAGTTCCATAGACAAAGGAGTTGGAGTCTGAGGGTGGTGAATCTGTGGAATTTATTACCACAGACAGCAGTGGATACTGTCTTTTTTTAAATCAGAGATTGCTAGATTCTTGACTAGTAAGCGTGTCAGATATGCCATTTCTTGCGGCCTTGGTAGGTAATTATATGTTATTGTCGTTGGTTTACTATTGTCACCTGTACTGAGATAATGTAAAAATATATCATTATGTGCTATCCAAACAGATCATATCATACACAAATACAACAGGTTGTGCTAAAGACAAATGAAATGAAAATTACAGTGTAGGAAGGAACTGCAGAGGCTGGTTTACACCGAAGGTCGACACAAAATGCCGGAGTAACTCAGTGGGACAGGCAGCATCTCTGGAGAGAAGGAATGGGTGAAGTTTCAGGTCGGGACCTTTCTTCAGACTGAGTGTCAGGAGAGAGGGAAACAGAGATGTGGAAGGGTAAGGTGTGGAAACAAGAAATCAAAAGGGGAGTTGTCAAGGAAAATATAGAATGAATCATTGTTAGCAGCGGGGCCGTGACAACAATGCATCCAACCAGTAAAATTTAATCAGGAGGAAATTAATTGAACTAGCATGAGGGAGAAATGGAGAAAGGACAAAAGCAAGGATTGCTTGAAGTTACAGAAGTCAATATAAATACATATAACCATATAACAATTACAGCACGGAAACAGGCCCTCTCGGCCCTTCCAGTCCGTGCCGACCATTTGTTTTCCCCTAGTCCCATCAACCTGCACTCAGACCATACCCCTCCATTCCCTTCACGTCCATATACCTATCCACTTTACTCTTAAATGTTAAAATCGATCCTGCCTCCACCACTTCTGCTGGAAGCTCATTCCACACAGCCACCACCCTCTGAGTAAAGAAGTTCCCCCACACTTTACCCCCGAAACCTCTGTCCCTTTAATTCTCATGTCATGCCCTCTTGTTTGAATCTTCCCTACCCTCAATGGGAAAAACGTATCCACGTCAACTCTGTCTATCCCTTTCATCATTTTAAAGGACCTCAATCGAGTCCCCCCTTAACCTTCTGCGCTCCAAAGAATAAAGACCTAACTTGTTCAACCTTTCTCTGTAACATAGTTGCTGGAACCCTGCAACATTCTAGTAAATCTCCTCTGTACTCTCTCTATTTTGTTGACATCCTTCTTATAACTAGGCGACCAAAAATTGTACACCATACTCCAGAATTGGTCTTACCAATGCCTTGTACAATTTTAACATTACTTCCCTACTCCTATACTCAATGCTCTGATTTATAAAGGCCAGCACACCAAAGGCTTTCTTTACCACCCTATCTACATGCGTTTCCACCTTCAGGGAACTATGCACAGTTATTCCTAGATCCCTCTGTTCCACAGCATTCTCAATTCCCTACCATTTACCATGTACGTCCTATTTTGATTTGTCCTGCCAAGATGTAGCACTTCACACTTAACAGCATTAAACTCCATCTGCCATCTTTCAGCCCACTTTTCCAAATGGCCCAAATCTCTCTGTAGACTTTGAAAATCTACTTCATTATCCACTACACCACCGATCTTAAGTATCATCTGCATACTTACTTATGCAATTTTTCCACCCCATCATCCAGATCATTGGACCCAACACAGATCCCTGAGGCACCCCACTGGTCACCGGCTTCCAACCTGACAAACAGCCATCCACCATTACTCTCTGACATCTCCCATTCAGCCACTGTTGAATCCATCTTGCTACTCCGCCATTAACACCAAAAGATTGAACCTTCTTAACCAACCTTCCATGGGGAACCTTGTCAAAGGCCTTACTGAAATCCATATAGACAACATCCACTGCTTTACCCTCATCAATTTCCCTAGTTACCGCTTCAAAAAATTCAAGAAGGTTTGTCAAACATGACCTTCCAGGCACAAATCCATGTTGACTGTTCCTGATCAGACCCTGTTTATCCAGATGCTTATATATATTATCTCTAAGTATCCTTTTCATTAATTTGCCCACCACTGACGTCAAACTAATAGGTCTATAATTGCTAGGTTTATTCTTTGAACCCTTTTTAAACAATGGAACAACATGCGCAGTACGCCAATCCTCCGGCTATTCCCGTTTCTAATGACATCTAGGTTATAAACTGCCCAAGCAAAATGTGAGGTACTGGGCCTCGCACTGACAGCGGAGGAGGCCCAGGACAGAAAGGTTAGTTTGGGAATGGGAGGTGGAGTTCAAGTATTTAGCAACTGGGAGGTCATGTTGGCCAAGGCAGACTGAGCGGAGGTGTTCAACGAAACAATCGCCGAGCGATGAGGTTGGAGGAGGTGCAAGTGAACCTCTGCCTCACCTGAAAGGACTGTCGGGGTCCTTGGATAGTCGAGGGAGAAGGTATAGGGACAGGTGTTGCATCTCCATTCGTTGCAGGAGAAAGTATCTGGGGAGGGGGTTGTTTGGGTGGGAAAGGACGAGTTGACCAGGGAGTTGCGGAGGGAATGGTCTCCATAGAAAGGGGTGGAAATGGGAAGATGTGGATCGTGGTGGAATCCTGTTGGAGGTGGCGAAAATGTCAGAGGATTATATGCTGTATGCGACAGTCTTTTCAGGTGAGGCAGAGGTTCACTTGATAGTATACCTTCCCCTCAGTAACAATGTTCCATTCTACATTTTCTTTGACCTTCGTCCCTCTTGATCTGTCATCTTTACACCTAACCCTCCCATATCTCTATGTCTCCCTCTCCCCTGACTCTCAGTCTGGAGAAGCATCTCAACCCAAAAAATCACCCATTCTTTTCATCTAGAGATCCTGCCTGTCCCGCTGAGTTACACCAGCATTTTGTGTCTATCGTCAAAGATTATAGTGTGATAGAGCAAGTGTGGATTCATGTTTACGGGCTTGTTAGGCAGCAGCAAATATGTCTTTCATTGTTCCGTTGTCAGTACATTTGAGAAATAACACTCTTGACTCTCTCCATAGATGATGGTGTAAGTCAATAAGACGAGAGATCTGGTTATTATTGCTCCTTACTCTGTGCACATCATGTTTTAAATGTTGATTGCTTTGTGAGTGTTGAATACAAATGATTTGGTGGAAGGATGTATGAAAAGCCTGATGACAGAGGGGAAGAAGCTGTTCCCGAGTCTGGTGGTGCCTAGTTTCAGGCTGGGGGGGAAGGCTAAGGCAGGAAAATGCCTAAACCTAACTCGCCCCCCCCCCCCTTCCAAAGCAGCCCACGGCTGGATAATGCCAGGCTGGGGGGAAGGCTAAGGCAGGAAAATGCCTAAACCTAACTCGCCCCCCCTTCCAAAGCAGCCCACGGCTGGATAATAGACAATAGGTGCAGGAGTAGGCCATTTGGCGCTTCGAGCCAGCACAACTGTGAGGGATAAAGTGATTAAACCCCACTATTGTAAGGTGCTTTAAAGAGGATTCAAACCGATAGGGGCCAGGGAGAGGGTTCTGACACAGCTGTGTATAAAAGTTACCAGACCCATCCTTGAGAAAGAAGTAATAGCATTGTATAGCGGTAGAAGGGAGTGATGTAGATAGCTCCCTATCAGTAGAAGGGGGTGATAGATGGGACCCTTGTCACTATAGCTCAGCTTTAGTGCTGATATAGGAGACTGAGAGAGTTCACTTGGAGGTGAATAAAACTAGGATAGGTCATGAACAACTGAGCATGCTTAATAAAATAAATGAATATTACAACACACCCCTGGTCAAGAAACTGCTCATTACCATGAACATGTCTGGACATGCGGTGTATGATGAGGGAGGTACTGGGGGGGGATGTACCTACAGATTGTGCATCTCAGACCCTGATTGGAGAAGGGTCCCAAGGAGGGGAGGTTGGATGTAGAATTGTGTGTATAAAGGGGGGATGACTTTTCTGACTTTGGTGTGTCTCAACTTGGAGAGGCACCCGACTCTGCAGACTCGTAAATATAATAAAGAATCTCTTGCTTCCACGATTTAGTCTTTGAGTTGTGATTGTGAGCACAAAGCGTATCTCACAAACTGGGGGCTCGTCCGGGATCGCCACTTCCGGCTGCTTGGCGGAGGCAAAGAAGGAAGGGAAGGTGCACCCTGCTGATTTCAGCAGCCTCTGATCTCCTTGCTTGCCATCAGTAGTTTGAGCGAGTGCAATTCGGCAAAAGACTCAGGAAGCAAGAGGGAGTGTGAGGTGAAAAAAGTGTGAGGTGGATAAATAAGGAACGGTCGAGCGATTCTTGTGCACAAGACCCAGGTAAGAAAACTGACCATTAAGTATTGCCTGGGCGACCGGGGTCTGTCGGACGGGAATAGTTACAACGAGACAATGGGAAACCGAAACGGGAAAAGTAAGGGTCCAGAGAAACAGGATAAGGCTCACACTGGTATAGAGCCACACATTCCGTCCGATAGTCCGTTGGGGGCGAATGTTGCACAGGTGGGGAGAAGGAAGCCCCGGGGTAAAAAGAAAGAAGAAGCAACATGAAAGACCTGGGTGTCATGGTACACCAGTCATTGAAAGTAGGCATGCAGGTGCAGCAGGCTGTGAAGAAAAGCGAATGGTATGTTGGCATTCATAAGCAAAAGGATTTGAGTACAAGAGCAGGGAGGTTCTACTGCAGTTGTACAGGGTCTTTGGTGAGGCCACACCTGGAGTATTGCGTACAGTTACGGTCTCCTAATCTGAGGAAAGACATTCTTGCCATAGAGGGAGTACAGAGAAGGTTTACCAGACTGATTCCTGGGATGGCACGACTTCCATATGAAGAAAGACTGGATAAGACTCGGCTTGTACTCGCTGGAATTTAGAAGATTGAGGGGTGATCTCATAGAGACTTAAAAAAATTCTTAAGGGGTTGGACAGGCTAAATGCAGGAATATTGTTCCCGATGTTGGGGAAATCCAGAACAAGGGGTCACAGTTTAAGGATAAGGGGAAGTCTTTAGGACAGAGATGAGGAAAAATTCCACACAGTGGTGAATCTGTGGAATTCTCTGCCACAGAAAGTAGTTGAGGCCAGTTTGTTGGCCATATTTAAGAGGGAGTTTGATGTGGCCCTTGTGGCTGAAGGGATCAGGGGGTATGGAGAGAAGGCAGGTACAGGATACTGAGTTGGATGATCAGCCATGATCATATTGAATGGCGGTGCAGGTTCGAAGGGCCGAATGGCCTGCTCCTGCACCTAATTTCTATGTTTCTATGAAAAATATTGAGTTGTTTCAAACAATCTCATTGAAGTAAGAATGGAACTAATGTGATGTGTGTGTAAAAACCGGTTTTTGTATGAATGAGGAAGCCTGTATTATGTGATAGGTTTGTTTTGCTGTGGGCCACATGCCGTAAGGGTAGGTGTGTGTGTTCCTTTAAGAAATTGTAAGCAATGGGGAGGTTACGAACAGCTGTAAGGTAACGGACAACGCTTTGTATCATCGCAACTTAAAAGGGGAAAGTTGAAAAATGTAGGTTGCTTGGCTTTGTTGATTTCTTTTCAGTAAAGTTAATTTGGAAAATTGTTAGTCGTATGTATTTAAAGAAGGAATTGGAATTTGGGAATTGTTAGGGAGAATGGTTTGAACAAAATTAGAAATAAGTCAATTGCTGAACAACAAGCAGCTTTTATGGTTTGTTTAGATAAACATTCGGGTTGGAGAAGGGTAATAAATTAATGGGGCCCAAGGAAATGAAGGAGTTGGCAGACAATGATGTCAATAATGGGAAGTTTATTTTACTTCAGAAGAAAGACAGATGGTCAGACAAGCAGGAATAAAGATCTTGGGAAAGGGTTTGCAGGCTCCGGGGGTAGCAGCAGACGCAGATCAGCAGTTACTAAAGGTTAATTTCGTAACCAAGTCATGGCCAGATATTAGAAAGAATCTGGAAAAAAATTGGAGGATTGGAATGTCAAACCATTAAATCAATTGTTAACAGAGGCTCAGAAATATGTGTATGATGGATGAGGAAAAACAGAAGGGAAAGGCAAACATGATGTTGCAGGCAGTACAGCAAGGGGTAAAGAAGAAGGGAGATGAAGGTGATAGAAGGCCGGGTGCTCATGGAGACCGGGGAAGGGGAAGAGCAGAGACAGAGGACGAGGAAGAGGTGAATGGAGGGACCGAAGTCGGGGTCCCCGGGAAAACAAGGAACAAGGATCAGGAGGGTGGTACACGGGGCCATCCCGGTGTTACTAATGTAATGAGGAGGGTCAATTTCAAGAGGGAATGTCCCAGGCTACGACGGGAGGTGCAGTCGTACACCACTCATGGAGGAAGAATAGGGAAATCGGGGTTCCTGCTCCCTGGGGTGTATGGGATACACACGGGAACCTCTGGTAAACTTGAAATTAGGACCCCAGGGAGAGGATATGGTATTTATGGTAATTTTGGAGTGGAGAGATCAAGTGGAACTAAGGTACCAGAAGAAATTGGATTAGGTGAAAAACAAGTCAGAATCTCCGGGGGTAGGGGGGAAAGTGATGACTGCCCCCGAGGTAGAAGGGGTGGTGGTAAAATATGAGGATCGAGAAGTCAGTGGAAGATTTTTAAAAGGAAGGGTGAATAAATTTGCAAAGGAGGATAAACTATCTGAGAAGTAAGACATTGAGTTAGAATGAGAAAGAAGGCAGATCAGAAAGGATTAAAGTGGGAAGCAGAGGGATAAATTGATTGAGACTGCTTTAGAAAGAAAGAGCGTGAAAAAGGAAAGACAATGTTGTCAGTAACAACAGACCTGGTTGAAAAGTCTGACATAAAGTGATGCACCGACACACAGTGAGTCCTATGACAGAGCCAAACAGGGGCCCAGAGATTCCATGCCAATAATAAAATGTATTTGGGAGAGTGTTTTCTCAAATGCCCTATCAGGAGTGAAATAAATCTGGATATAAGCCCAGACAAGGCTAGTAAGGAGATAGGTAATGGATAAGGTGTTTGGGGATGTGAACAGGTATGATAATCAGGAAATAATAATAATAATATTAAGATTAATGGTGAACATAGCTATGGTAAGAACATTAAGAAGAGGTATTAAATACACCTAGGCTAGGATGCGGCAGCGTTTTAAAATACTAGCGCCATGTTTTTTAATCAGATGTTGTAGGCAGAATTTGGAAGGTGTTGATATAGTATGTGGATGATTTGTTGGTTTGTTCCACAAGTGAGGAGCAATGTGAGAGAGAGAGACATTGTAATTATCTTGGAAAAGATGGCACAGGAGGTCATGATGTATCAAGGAAGAAAGTTTTCGTTTTGTCAGCAGCAGTTAGAATATTTTGGACGAGTAATATCTAAAGAAGTAAAAGCTATAGCGCAGGATCAAATTGGAAGCTTGCCTGCAATCTTGCTTAGCTCAATTGACAGAAATTAAAGGCTTAAAGAGCAGCATATGTAATATGGAGTCTGGCACATGTTTGGAGCAGTAGGGAAACGGAAAGGCTTGGAGAAAATGCAACGGAGACCCCATGCAAAGTTAGCAGTGTCCCCCTATGAAATGTTGTTTGGGTTACCTTATTTGGGAAAGATAGAAGGAATACCCATCATAGAGGGCAGTGATGTTATTCTTAAGGAACTATTTACTGGCAGTATCTCGTTCCCTTACAGAATTAAAAGCTAAAGGACTATTGGCTCAAAGCCCACCACTCGACTTTCCAATACATGCTGTAAAAGGCCGGCGGACTGGGTACTGGTCAAGAATTGGAAGGAGGAGAAACTCCAGCCCAGGTGGACCGGCCCATACCTAAGTATTACTGACAACCGAGACAGCAGTACGAACAAAAGAAAAAGGGTGGACCCACGCAATCCGGGTTAAAGGACCCGTGATCCACCCGCTCCTGATAAGGAGGAACAGTGGACGGTGAAGCCAGGGAATAAGCCCCTAACATTAACTTAAAAAAAAACATTGAAAGCTTAACTGAACAGTATGAAAGGAGCAGTTGTGGTATTGTTTGCTCTGCATGTAATTATGGTAAAAAGCATTAATAATTGTGATAAATGTTATCATCCTATCAGATACAGAGGGCAGACAACCAGATCATTTACCTATCATTCCCATGTGAACGATGCTTGCTATAACCTGAGGACTAGAACAATTTGTGAAGAGGGGGGGGAAAGAAGTATTTTTATGGTAGGGAATAGGGGATATGTAGGGAGGTTTGGGTACGTTACCTGCCCAAAGGGGGAGAGATGGGTTTGTATAACCAGGACAGGACGGGTTTCCCTTTCCAGGCCTTAAGATGGAATTAGATATAATAAAGGAGCAACTAATAACAGAGTTTACGGAACTAGTAGTCACCAAGCCTCCCCCTCCCCACCTACTCAGTCTCAATTGCACCAGACACTGTATGAAGAAATAAAGAAGCAGATTGAGATCCCTGAAGGAGGAAAAAACCTGTTTGTGGACTTGGCCCTCCGGATAGCTGGAATCCTGAATGTGACTAACTGCTGGGTCTGTGGCGGACCACTGATGAGCTCACGTTGGCCGTGGAGAGGATCCATTATTGAAGTATGGGACCTGATGGAGTGGAACCTGACAGTTGGACAAGACCGAGATCCCCAGGCATGGGTCCTGACAGACGCTCCGGTTGGGACTGAGTGTATCGCTAGGCCCTGGGCAAAGATGTCATCCTAGTAGGCAGCAGCCCCTGCCAGCGCATCGTCACCCAGTGGCCAAATCAGTCCTGAGTGGTGTGGCCAGAGGAGCCTAAATGGTATCCAACTAAGAAATACGGGAGAAACTGCACTATCTGGATGAAGACCGATGGAATGGAATCGACTGGACTATGGAACTGCACCGGGAACAACCCTTATCAAGGAATCCCAGTGTTGCGAGACATATGGAACAAGGTTACCTCTGGTGGACCGGCCCCTGAAGGACTGTTATGGATATGCAGATACAAGGCATACTCGGTGTTACCGATAAATTAGAGCGGGACTTGCTTCACTGGACTGGTACAACCAGGATTTTTTCTGTTAAACACCGAAGAAGGGCGGTCGCTAGGAACACCTGTATTTGACGACCTATATCGGAAGAAGAGGAAAATAGACATTGGAGAATGGGAAGATGATGAATGGCCACCAGCAAGAATCATCTCATACTATGGACAGCCACTTGGGCACAGGATGGCTCCTGGGGCTATACCGAACCCCAGTATACATGTTTAAACCGGATCATAAGACTTTCAGGCAGTACTTGAGGTAATTACCAACCAAACTGCGGGGGCACTGGAGATGCTGGCAAAGCAACAAGACACAGATGAGAGCAGCAATTATACCAGAACCGGTTGGCCCTAGATTACCTCCTGGCAGAAGAAGGAGGGGTATGCGGGAAATTCAACCTCTCTAATTGCTGTTTAAACATCGATGACAATGGACAGGCCGTGATTGGACATATCAGAAGGAATCCGTAAGTTGGCACATGTTCCAATTTCAGAAGTGGAATACGATTATGGGAACCCGATGGTGGGATTCCATCCTCGGAGGAACATGGTGGAGAAACGGTGGGACTCGTGTTTCTATGTGCAGTGGCTGGGGACTGATCTTTATCCCCTGTTACATCCCTTGTTTTAGGGAACTTATTACAAGGAGTATGTCAGATGCAGGCTGTAGTAATGCCTATGGGAGATAAAAGGGAAATACAGAAAATAATGATAATGCGACCAGGAAGGTCCAGGATCCACAGGAAAAGGAGATTAGGACAATGTTATGTCAATTCGAACAGAGGGAGCTTGAAATTGAGGTTTAATCAATAGATGCGTAGCAAAATAAAAAGGAGGATTGTGAGGGATAAAGTGATTAAACCCCACTATTGTAAGGTGCTTTGAAGAGGATTCAAAACCGATAGGGCCAGAGAGAGGGTTCTGACACAGCTGTGTATAAAAGTTACCAGACCCATCCTTGAGAAAGAAGTAATAGCATTGTATAGCGGTAGAAGGGAGTGATGTAGATAGCTCCCTATCAGTAGAAGGGGGTGATAGATGGGACCCTTGTCACTATAGCTCAGCTTTAGTGCTGATATAGGAGGACTGAGAGAGTTCACTTGGAGGTGAATAAAACTAGGATAGGTCATGAACAACTGAGCATGCTTAATAAAATAAATGAATATTACAACACACCCCTGGTCAAGAAACTGCTCATTACCATGAACATGTCTGGACATGCGATGTATGATGAGGGAGGTACTGGGGGGGATGTACCTACAGATTGTGCACCTCAGACCCTGATTGGAGAAGGGTCCAAGGAGGGGAGGTTGGATGTAGAATTGTGTGTATAAAGGGGGATGACTTTTCTGACTTCGGTGTGTCTCAACTTGGAGAGGCACCCGACTCTGCAGACTCGTAAATATAATAAAGAATCTCTTGCTTCCAAGATTTAGTCTTTGAGTTGTGATTGTGAGCACATTGCATATCTCACACAACCATTCAATGTGATCATGGCTGATCATCCCCCAATCAGTACCCCGTTCCTGCCTTCTCCCCATATCCCCTGACTCCGCTATTTTTAAGAGCTCTATCTAGCTCTCTCTTGAAAGCATCCAGAGAACCTGCCTCCACCGCCCTCTGAGGCAGAAAATTCCACAGACTTGTCTGTGAGAAAAAGTGTTTCCTCGTCTCCGTTCTAAATGGCTTACACCTTATTCTTAAACTGTGGCCCCTGGTTCTGGCTGGAGCTGCTTTGGGACCGGCTGCGGACTCCGTACGTGTGGCCCCGCAGCGCGTAGCCACGACCAACACGCCCTTCTGGATCATTGTGGTGATGATGATGGGGAGCAGCACTGCCCTGCACGCCACCCGGGCCGCCTTCAGCACCGCCATGGCGCCGGCTCCGTCAGCCCGCCCGCTCGCTCGCTTACCGGCAGCCTTTATAGCCCGACGGACCCCTCGCCGCACCCACCGGAGGCCCGGCCAGATGCTCCCAAACCGGCGGAGGCCCGGCCTGAAGCTCACCAATCACGAGGAGGTCAGGCCAGATGCTCACCAACCATGAGGAGGTCCGGCCCGATGCTCACCAACCCACCGGAGGCCCAGCCCGACGCTCACCAACCACGAGGAGGCCCAGCCCAACTCTCACCACCCACCGGCGGCCCGACCGATCCTCCACAGCATCCATCGGCCTACTGACAAGCCCGACTGACTGACCCTAACCGATACATTTGTTATTTATCATTTTTATTTAACAGTTCACATTATAACTTTATAAAGCTAAATCAATTGAGAAACAAAATGAACAGCAAGGTGAGCATTACCTTTATTCCTTGGAAACCTTGTTATAGTTTTGATGTAATGAGGAGGCAGCTATGATCCCAGAGTCCTCGCTGCCTAGCGACCATATAACAAAGCGTGGGATTGGTCAATTTGCGTCCGACCGCAATGTCAAACGTGCATTGATTGGGCAATTACTACTTAGAAAATTTGAGGTTTTTCTCATATTTCTTAAGAATGTGCAGGTTTTGGTCTTGACGAGTTTCAGGTATGATTTATATAATATTTTAAATATGTTATATAATGTTAAACATTTAGGTAGGTCCGTGAGTTGGGTCACGAACATGAACGAAAAAGTTCCTCGGCCCACAGCTTAGCTGAGAGGGAAAGATAGATCAGCCATGATTAAATGGCAGAGTAGACTCGATGGGCCGGATGGCCTAGCTCTGCCCCAATGATGTATGAACTTACGACTAGTTGGGATCATGTAAATCCCTTGAGAAATTAAATCCCTTGAGTAGATGTAGGAGAAGAGGGAAATCAGGAGGGCAAAAAGAGGATAAAGTACTGCTTTGGCAAATAATGTAAAAGATCCTCTGAAGATAGTCGAAGTGTTATTAAGGGCCTAAGAGTAACTAGAGAGAAAATAGGGCTACTTATAGATCAACAAGGTCATCCATGTTGGAGCTACAGGAGATATGCAAGATGTTAAACCAAGAGTCAGCTATTAAAAGTGCTTAATTGTTAGATGTACTGCATGGAACAACGGAACAATTAAATGCTTACTTGCTGGCAGCCTACCAGGTCTATAAATGCAACAGCACACCGATAACATAGAAAAATAGTTGCAGGAGTAGGCCATTCCGCCCTTTGAGCCAGCACCGCCATTCAATATGATCATGGCGGATCATCTAAAATCAGTACCCCATTCCTGCTTTTTCCCCCCCATATCCCTTAATTCCTATAGCCCACAAGAGCTAAATCTAACACTCTCTTGAAAACATCCAGTGAATTGGCCTCCACTGCCTTCTGTGGCAGGGAATTCCACAGATTCACAACTCTCTGGGTGAAAAGGTTCTTCCTCATCTCACTCCCAACCCCTTAAACCGTGACCTCTGGTTCTGGACTCCCAACTTTGGGAACATTTTTTCCTGCATCTAGCATGTCCAATCCTTTAAGAATTTTATAGTTTCTATAAGACTTCCTCTCATCCTTCTAAATACAAAAATAGTATTTCTAAATACAAGCCCAGTTGACCCATTCTTTCATCATATGTCAGTCCCGCCATCCGGGGAATTAACCTGGTGAACCCACACTGCACTCCCACAATAGCAAGAAAGTCCTTCCTCAAATTAGGAGACCAAAATTGCATACAATACTCCAGGTGCGGTCTCACCAGGGCCCTGTACAACTGCCATAGGACCTCCTTGCTCCCAAACTCTTATCCTCTCGCAATGAAGGCCAACATGTCATTAGCTTTCTTCACTGCCTGCTGTACCTGCATGCTTACTTTCAGTGACTGATGTACAAGCACACCCAGGTCTTGTTGCACCTCCCTTTTCCTAATCTGACACCATTCAGATAATAATCTGCCTTCGTGTTCTTGCCACCAAAGTGGATAACATCACATCTATCCACATTGTACTGCATCTGCCCACTAAGCCAACCTATCCAAGTCACCCTGCAGCCTCATAGCATCCTCCTCGCAGCTCACTGCCACCCAGCTTTGCGTCATCCGCAATATAATCAAACAAATAAATTAATAACCATAATACTAGCTAACCACCATAGAGCAAAAAAAACAGTCCATATTGCAACCAAAGACACAGTCCAGAGAACATTTTTGCTGAGGTTAGTGTTGTGTAGTGTTCAAGAGCCTGATGGTTGCTGGGAAGAAGCTATTCTTGAACCTGGAGGTCATAGTTTACAGCCTCATGTACCTTCTTCCTGATGATAGGGGTGAACTGAGAGCATGGCCAGTGTGGTGCAGGTCTTTCATGAAGAAACTTGATTTGGATGAGTACAAGGCAAGATTAGCAAGTTTGCTGATGATACAAAAGTGAGTGGTTTTGTAGATAATTGTGAAAGATTGCAGCAAGATACGGATCGATTGGCCAGGTGGACAGAGGAACAGTTGATGGAATTTAATACGGTGAAGTGTGAGGTGTTGCATTTTGGGACGTCGAACAAGGGCAGGACCTACTCAGTAAGTGGTAGGCCTCTGGGTAGTGTTGTAGAGCAGAGGGCTCTAGTACAGGTGCATGGTTCCTTGAAGGTCGAGTCGCAGGCAGATAAGGTGGTCAAAAAGGCTTTTGGCACTTTGGCCTTGATCAGTCAGAGAATTGAGTATGGAAGTTGGGAGGTCATGTTGCAGTTGTACAAAACGTTGGTGAGACTGCATTTAGAGTATTGTGTTCAATCTGGGCACCATGTTATAGGAAAGATATTGTCAAGCTTGAAAGGGTTCAGAAAAGATTTATGAGGATGTTGCCAGGACTAGAGGCTGTGAGCTACAGGGAGAGGTTGAGTAGGCTGGGTCTCTATTCCATGGAGCATAGGAGGATGAGGAGAGATCTTATAGAGCTATACAAAATCATGGGAGGAATAGATCAGGTAGATGAACAGAGCCTTTTACCCAGAGTAGGGGAATCGAGGACCAGAGGACATAGGTTCAAAGTGAAGGGGAAAATATCTGAGGGGTAACTAGGAATCCGATGGGTAAATCTTTCACACAGAGGGTGGTGGGTGTATGGAACAAGCTGACAGGAGGTTGGTGAGGCTGGGACTATCCCATCGTTTAAGAAATGGTTAGACAAGTACTTGGATAGGACAAGTTTGGAGGGGTATGGACCAAGCGCAGGCAAGTGGGACCAGATTAGCTGGGACATTGTTGGCCAGTGTGGGCAGGTTTGGCCGAAGGGCCTGTTTCCACACTGTATCACTCCATGACACTAAACAAGGAACTGCAGATGCTGGTTTACATAAAGGGACACAAAGTGCTAGTGTAAATCAGTGGTTCAAGCAGCATCTCTGCAGAAAATGAATCAGTGCCGTTTCGGATACGAAGAAACATAGAAACAAAGAACATAGGTGTAGGAGTAGGCCATTCAGCCCTTCGAGCCTGCACCGCCATTCAATATGATCATGGCTGATCATCCAACTCAGTATCCTGTACCTGCCTTCTCTCCATACCCCCTTATCCCTTTAGCCACAAGGGCCACATCTTACGCCCTCTTAAATATAGCCAATGAACTGGCCTCAGCTACCTAGAAGAAGGGTCTCAACCTGAAACATCACTTATTCCTGTTCTCCAGAGATGCTGTCTGACCCGCTGAGTTACTCCAGCATCTTTGGTGTAAATGAACATCTACAGTTCCTTCCAATACAGCATGTATAGGTATGCTGACTAACTCCAGCATCTTAGGTCTCTGATGATGCTGGCTGCCTTTATGAGACAACACCTACTGGATATCTCTTGGATGGTAGGGAGGATGGAGCACTTGGATTATTACAGGTGGTGACCATGCAGTCCACCACTCTCCTTTGATTCTGGGCGATCAAGTTGCCAAAACAGTCTGTGATGCAACCAGTTGGTGTGATCTCTACCGTCCAGAAGTTCCAGAGTATTCATCGACGTACCAAATCTCCTCAATCTTTTCAGGAAATGGTGGTGTTGATGGGCTTCCGTTGTGATTGTATCAATGTGCTGGGCCTAGGACAGATCTTCATTAATATGCACGACCAGGAACGTGGAGTTGTTGACTCTTACCAGAGTTGTCCCATCTTTGAGTGTTTTGTGGATCATCGGCTCTCCCCATCTCAAGTCAACAATCTGCGCACTTGTCTTGCTGATGTTGAGACAAAGATTATTGGTCCATTCTAGCACCATCTGATTGAATGGTCCAATTAATAAGACCCCCAGTTTTCCTTACCGGCTTTGTTCAGCTTCTGCAGCATCACCAACTCCCTCCGCCCTCCTCTAAGGTTCCCGGTCTTCAGGGTGAGCAGGAGATGAGCCTTGAATGAGGCTCCAACTACAGGCGGGTGCCCGGTTCCACAACGGGTGAGCCAGGCCTGTGGCCCTCGGGGAGTTCATCCCTAGGGCCCTACCATTTACTCTGCAAGTCCTGCCATGTTTTGTAATTTTTTTCCCCGAGCATCTCACAATACCAAAGGATGCACTTGATCAGATCACTGGGATTTATCTACCTACTGCTGTCTATGCATATCCAGCAAAGTTCAGCATGTCCCCAATGACTCTCACAAACTTCTACAGATGCGCGGTAGAAAGCCTTTTACCGGGATGCATCACAGCTTGGTTTGAGAACAGCTCCATCCAAGACTGCAAGAAATTGTGGATACAGCCAATGCCTCACACTGCCATCTTCCCTCTCCCATCGGGCAAAAGGTATAGAAGTGTGAAACCGCCAGTGATGGGAATGGGGGGGGGGAAGCAGGGAGATTTTCAGTTTCCAGTTTATGTCCAATTTCTGTACAAGTAGGGAGTCAGAGTTGTTAAATACGTTTTTTTTTTTAAATGACCATGGATAATTGTTACGAGTCTCACTGCATCGGCCATGAGATGAAAACAAAATGTTAACGACCACTGTTAGCACTTGTTAACAGGCAGTAGCTAACACATAGTCATACACTGTGTCATGAATACATCGATCCACATTCCTCAGTAAATGTAATGGTGTTTTGACCATGTATTAGTGACACCGCGTTCCTTTGAATAAAATTAATGGGGGAATTTAATAAACTCACTGTCATTGCTCCGGACCGCGAGCACAGGCTTCTTCTGGTGTGCAGGTAGTCACGTTATTTTATTATTCCACGTTATTTTATTATTCGCCCTCACTCCCTCGTCCTCTCTCCCACACAGAGCTGATGTGGATTTGAAGAAGCAGCAACAAGGAGAAGCAGGAAGAAGCATGAATATTCTGAAGCGTGACTTTAGGGAGCTTGGAAAAGGGTTTGCTTCCAGTTCCTTGTGCTGGTGAGAGCAGGAACAGGGAGGTACAGGATCTGGGTGTGTGGCTGGGGAACTGGTGCAGGGGGCAGGGATTTAGATTCTTAGACCACTGGGATCTGTTTTGGAGTAAGGGGGAACTGTACAAAAGGCACGGATTGCACCTTAACAGGTGGGGGACCAGCATTCTGGCAGGCAGATTTGCCACGGCGACACAGGTAGTTTTAAACTAAATGAGGGGGGAGGGGGGTGGGGTGTCAAATGGAATAGTCAAGGACGGAGTTAAAGGGAAAGGGAGTAAAGGGATAGTTAATGACCCCAGAATTAACGGGAAAGAAAGCTCATAAAGGGATAGGAGAGTATGGCCAAGTATGGCCACTTTTGGGGAAGGTGTGACCTGTACAAAAAGGACGGGTTGCACTTGAACCGGAGTGGGACCAATATCCTGGCGGGGAGATTTGCAAAGGCTACTGGGGAGACTTTAAACTAGAACTAGGTTGGGGGGGGGGGGGGGAGGACTCAAATAGAGAAAACTAGTAGACAGTGTAGGAGGCAGAGAAGGGAAGCACTCAGACCCAACATGTAGGGGAGAAAGAAGAAAAAGATAATAAATAGAGAATAAGAGGTGGTGGGTTATTTAAATGTGTGAGCAGAGAGACAGAGGGGTGTACAATGAGGGTAGAACCAATAGGTAGCAAGGTGAAAAGTGAAAGTGGCAGGCAGAAAAATCAAAAAGGGCCACTTTTCAACATAATTGTATAACCATATAACCATATAACAATTACAGCACGGAGACAGGCCCTCTCGGCCCTTCCAGTCCGTGCCGACCATTTGTTTTCCCCTAGTCCCATCTACCTGCACTCAGACCATACCCCTCCATTCCCTTCACGTCCATATACCTATCCACTTTACTTTTAAATGTTAAAAATCGATCCTGCCTCCCACACCTCTGCTGGAAGCTCATTCCACACAGCCACCACCCTCTGAGTAAAGAAGTTCCCCTCACTTACCCTAAACTTCTGTCCCTTAATTCTCATGTCATGTCCTCTTGTTTGAATCTTCCCTTACCCTCAATGGGAAAAGCTTATCCACGTCAACTCTGTCTATCCCTTTCATCATTTTAAAGACCTCAATTCAAGTCCCCCCTTAACCTTCTGCGCTCCAAAGAATAAAGACCTAACTTGTTCAACCTTTCTCTGTAACATAGTTGCTGGAGGGAACCCTGGCAACATTCTAGGTAAATTCTCCCTCTGTTACTCTCTCTATTTTGTTGACATCCTTCCTATAACTAGGCGACCAAAATTGTACACCATACTCCAGAATTGGTCTTACCAATGCCTTGTACAATTTTAACATTACTTCCCTACTCCTATAATTCAATGCTCTGATTTATAAAGGCCAAGCACACCAAAGGCTTTCTTTACCACCCTAATCTACATGCGATTCCACCTTCCAGGGAACAATGCACAGTTATTCCTAAGATCCTCAGTTCCACAGCATTCCTCAATTCCCTACCATTTACCATTACGTCCTATTTTGATTTGTCCTGCCAAGATGTAGCACTTCACACTTATCAGCATTAAACTCCATCTGCCATCTTTCAGCCCACTTTTCCAAATGCCCAAATCTCTCTGTAGACTTTGAGATTCTACTTCATTATCCACAATACCACCTATCTTAGTATCATCTGCATACTTACTTATCCAATTTTCCACCCCATCATCCAGATCCATTGATGTACATGACAAACAACAGTGGACCCAACACAGATCCCTGAGGCACCCCACTGGTCACCGGCTTCCAACCTGACAAACAGCCATCCACCATTACTCTCTGACATCTCCCATTCAGCACTGTTGAATCCATCTTGCTACTCCGCCAATTAAACCCAAAGATTGAACCTTCTGAACCAAACCTTCCATGGGGAACCTTGTCAAAGGCCTTACTGAAATCCATATAGGCAACATCCACTGCTTTTTTCCTCATCAATTTCCTAGTTACCGCTTCAAAAAATTCAAGAAGTTTTGTCAAACATGACCTTCCAGGCACAAATCCATGTTGACTGTTCCTGATCAGACCCTGTTTATCCAGATGCTTATATATATTATCTCTAAGTATCCTTTCCATTAATTTGCCCACCACTGACGTCAAACAATAGGTCTATAATTGCTAGGTTTATTCTTTGAACCCTTTTTAAACAATTGGAACAACATGCGCAGTACGCTAATCCTCAGGCACTATTCCCGTTTCTAATGACATTTGAAAATATTTCTGTCATAGCTCCAGGGGGGTGCTATTTCTACACTAACTTCCCTCAATGTCCTAGGGAATATCCTGTCAGGACCTGGAGACTTATCCACCTTTATATTTTTCAAAAGTGTCAGTACTTCCTCCTCTTTGAATCTCATAGTTTCCATAGCTACTCTACTAACTTTTTCCCCTTACCTCACAGAGTTCAATATCCTTCTCCTTGGTGAATACCGAAGAAAAGAAATTGTTCAATATCTCCCCCATCTCTTTTGGCTCTGCAGATAGCTGTCCATTCTGGTTCTCTAATGGGTCCAATTTTATCCCTCGTATCCTTTTGCTATTAATATAGCTGTAGAAACCCTTTGGATTTTACTTTCACCTTTCTTGCCAAAGCAACCTCATATCTTCTTTTAGCCTTCCTAATTTCTTTCTTAAGATTCTTTTTACATTCTTTATACTCCTCTAGCACCTCATTACCTCCAATCATGCCTCCTATAATAATATCTGTAGAGATCTTACTCTTTTTTCGAACCCTGTCTAATTTCCATTGAAAATCAACCATGGCTCCACAACCCCCCCCTCCCAATTTTACTATTTCCTTTCAAACCTAACAGGGACATAAAGATTCTGGGGCGGGCTACTCTCTCACAATTTCCCCTTTAAAATGTCCTCCATTTCTCTTCTACATGCTTCCCATGAAACAAAGTGTCCCAATTCACTCCTTTAAAATCCTCACGCCAATTCACTCCTTTAAAATCCAAATATAAGAGGTAACTGTTGTAAAAACAAGCCTGGAGGCTTTATGTCTCAATGCAAGGAGCATTCATAATAAGGTGGATGAGTTGAATGTGCAGATAGTTATTCGTGAATATGATATAGTTGGGATCACGGAGACATGGCTCCAGGGTGACCAAGGCTGGGAGCTGAACATCCAGGGATATTCAATATTCAGGAGGGATAGACAGAAAGGAAAAGGAGGTGGGGTAGCGTTGCTGATTAGAGAGGAGATTAACGCAATAGAAAGGAAGGACATTAGCTTGAAGGATGTGGAATCGATATGGGTAGAGCTGCGAAACACTAAGGGGCAGAAAACGCTAGTGGGAGTTGTGTACAGGCCACCTAACAGTAGTAGTGGAGTTGGGGATGGCATCAAACAGGAAATTAGAAATGCGTGCAACAAAGGTAAAACAGTTATAATGGGTGACTTCAATCTATATATAGATTGGGTGAATCAAATTGGCAGGGGTGCTGAGGAAGAGGATTTCTTGGAATGTATGCGGGATTCTAAACCAACATGTAGAGGAACCAACGTGAGAGCAGCCATTCTAGACTGGGTATTGAGTGATGAGGAAGGGTTAGTTGCCCCTTAGGGTTTGAATATAGGAGCAAGGAGGTTCTACTGCAGTTGTACAGTGTCTTGGTGAGACCACACCTGGAGTATTGCGTATAGTTTTGGTCTCCTAATCTGAGGAAAGACATTCTTGCCATAGAGGGAGTACAGAGAAGGTTCACCAGACTGATACCTGGGATGTCAGGATTTTCACATGAAGAAAGACTGGATAGACTCGGCTTGAACTCGCTAGAATTTAGAAGATTGAGGGGGGATCTTATAGAAACTTACAAAGTTCTTAAGGGTTTGGACAGGTTAGATGCAGGAAGATTGTTCCCGATGTTGGGGAGGTCCAGAACAAGGGGTCACAGTTTAAGGATAAGGAGGAAGTATTTTAGGATTGAGATGAGAAAAACATTTTTCACCAAGAGAGTATTTGAATGCGCGAAGTATAAGTAAAGTAGATGAGCTTGAGGCTCAGATAGAGGTTGGTAGATATGACATTGTGGGGATTACCGAGACCTGGCTGCAGGAGGATCAGGTCTGGGAAATTAATATTCAGGGTTATACATCCTATAGAAAGGACAGGCAGGTGGGCAGAGGAGGGGGGGGGGGGGGTAGCTCTTCTGGTGAGGAATGGAATTCAGTCCCTTGCGAGGGAAGACATTGGGACTGACAAGGTAGAGTCACTGTGGATTGAGTTGAGGAATTGCAAAGGCAAGAAGACACTAATTGGTGTTATATACAGACCCCCAAATAGTAGCCCGGATATAGGGTTAAGTTGCAGCAGGAGTTAAAACTGGCATGTAACAAAGATAATGCCACTGTGGTGATAGGGGATTTCAATATGCAGGTAGACTGGGAAAATCATGTTGGTTCAGGACCCCAAGAAAGAGAGTTTGTAGATAGGTATATGGACGTGAAGGGAAAGGAGGGGTATGGTCTGAGTGCAGGTAGATGGGACTAGGGGAAAACAAATGGTCGGCACGGACTGGAAGGGCCGAGAGGGCCTGTTTCCGTGCTGTAATTGTTATATGGTTATTAGTGCCTCCGAGTTGGATTCTTAGAGCAGCTTGTAACGGAGCCGACCAGAGAAAAGGCAATTCTGGATTTAGTGTTGTCCAATTAACCAAATTTGATAAGAGAACTCGAGGTAAAGGAACTGCTTGGAGGTCATAATATGATTAGTTATAATCTGCAATTTGAGAAGGAGAAGGTTAAATCAGAAGTGGCAGTGATGCAGTTGAACAAAGGGGATTATGAAGGCATGAGAGGGGAGCTGGCCAAGGTAGACTGGAAAGGGATACTAGCAGGAATGACGATGGAACAGCAATGGCAGGAATTTCTGGGCATAATCCGGAAGACACAGGATCATTTCATTCCAAAAAAAGAAGAAAGATTCTAAGGGGAGTAGGAGGCAACCGTGGCTGACAAGAGAAGTTAGGGGTAGAATAAAACTAAAAGAAAAGATGTTTAACACAGCAAAGAATAGCCGGAAGCCAGAGGATTGGGAAACTTTCATTGGACGACAGAAGGAAACAAAACCGACAATAACAATAAGGGCTAAAAAGATGAAGTATGAAGGGAAGCTGGCCATGAATATAAAGAAGGACAGTAAAAGCTTGTTTATATATGTTAAGGGAAAAAGAGTAACAAAGTCAAATGTGGGTCCCTTGAAGGCAGACATGGGTGAAATTATTCTGGAGAACAAAGAAATGGAAGAAGAGTTGAACAGGTACTTCGGATCTGTCTTCACTAAGGAAGACACAAACAATCTCCCAGAAGTACTGGATAACAGAGGATCTAAAGGGGTCGAGGAACTGAAAGAAATCTCAATGGGGTTAGGTAAGGGGGAGGAACAGCGAGACCTGGGTGTCCTTGTACATCGGTCACTGAAAGTTGGCATGCAGATACAACAGGCAGTGAAGAAAGCTAATGGAATGTTGGCCTTCATAACAAAAGGATTTCAATATAGGAGTAGAGAAGTTCTTCTGCAGTTGGATAGGGCTCTGGGAAGACCACATCTGGAGTATTGTGTACAGTTTTGGTCTCCTATTTAAGGAAGGACATCCTTGTGATTGAGGCAGTGCAGCGTAGGTTCACAAGTTTGATACCTGAGATGGTGGGACTGTCATACGAGGAAAGATTGAAAAGACTGGGCTTGTATTCACTGGACTTTAGAAGGATGAGGGGGATCTTATAGAAATATGTTCCCAATGTTGGGCGAGTCCAGAACCAGGGGCCACAGTCTTAGAATAAAGGGGATGACCATTTAAGACTGAGGTGAAAAAAAGTTTCATCCAGAGAGTTGTGAATTTGTGGAATTCCCTGCTACAGAGGGCAGTGGAGGCCAAATCACTGGATCGATTTAAGAGAGTTAGAGCTCTAGGGGCTAGTGAAATCAAGGGATATGGGGAGAAGGCAGGCACGGGTTATTGATTGGGGATGATCAGCCATGATCGCAATGAATGGCGGTGCTGGCTTGAATGGCCGAATGCCCTCCTCCAGCACCTATTTTTTATGTTTCTATGTTTCCCTCCCTTGCTGTGTCTGTCTTTCGCTCTCTCCTTTCCTCCCTCTCTCGCTGTGTCTCTGTCTTTCGCTCTCTCCTTTCCTTCCCTTGCTGTGTCTGTCTTTCGCTCTCTCCTTCCCTCCCTCCCTCGCTGTGTCTCTGTCTTTCGCTGGAGTAACTCAGCGGGTCAGGCAGCATCTCTGGAGAGAAGGAATAGGTGACGTTTTGGGTCAAGACCCTTCTTCGGACACTCCATAGATCCAGCCTAACATGCTGAGGAGGGGGGTTACTCCAGGGGGGAGTGTTCATTTTATGTTTTGCTCTTAAAATAAATCTGTGGTCCACTGAAGAAACAACACGATAGACCACTCTGGAAGTGCAAGTTTTGCTGTACACTTCATACTGTAGAACATATCTTAATACAAGCCCCGAGTGTTAATGGGGTTAGATTTTTTTTAAATCAGTTGTCTAGAATTAATCGGGTACCCACCCGATGTACCTTATATCAGATTTAAATCGGAATTCCGATTTTTGTTATCCTATATGTCCAAGTTTTAGTGCCCAATTATCTGGCTGCCAATCAAACCGCTGTCTCCAAGGGGGTTGCGTCCAATCACCGACGAGCTTCCCTTAAAATTCCCGTCAGACAAAAATGCTGGAGAAACCCAGCGGGTGAGGCAGCATCTATGGAGCGAAGGAAATAGGCGACGTTTTGGGTCGAGAACCCTTCTTCAGGACTGATGTGAGGGTGGGGGGGGGGGGGGGGGGGGGGGGGGGGGGGGGGGGGGGGGGGGGGTGGGTGGGGGGGGGGTGGAAGGAAGAAAGGAAGAGGCGGAGACATTGGGCTTCCTGAAGGAGAGCTGTGAAGCGGAGGAGAAAGCAGGGACTACCTGAAATTGAGGTCAATGTTCATACCACTGGGGGTTTTTGGTGTAAACTGCCCACCTACCGAGCAAAATATGAGGTGCTGCTCCAGCTCCAATTTATTGATATGGTGGGCCCACTCTGGCCATGGAGGCATCCCAGGACAGAAAGGTCGGATTCGGCATGGAGGGGGTAGTTAGTGCTGAGCCACCGGAAGAGATCATCAGTTGGTTATTGTGAACTGAGTGGTGGTGTTGGGCGAAGCGATCGCCAAAGCCTGCACTTGGTCTCACCGAGGTTGATCATACGCTCAATAAATCCAACCAGAATTTTTTGTTTGGAAGTGGAAAGAAAATAATAGAAATTGCATTCATTGCAACGTGTAAAAGGAGATGAGATACTGTATTGTAATTTTGCTGCATGTCATATTGGTATATATTCATGTCTTGATTGGTAAATACGTTTAGTTTGTGACTTATTTGAAGCAGAAATAATATGTGAATGCTTCATTTACCATAATTCCGACTGGGTAACTATGCACTTTTTCGCCCGAGCACATTATCACACGCGTCATGCACGCCGTCTTAAATGACCACTTAAACTGTCATTTGGCAACTAAAACTGCCTAGGTTGCCCCGGCTGGCAACAGAGAAAAAAAGTTAAGCGAGAGCCCTGGGAACCAGATGCGAACGACAGTGGTGGAAGATATAATTTCAAAACAATCTAAAATGTCTATTATTGATTAATGATCTACTATATTAATGGGAAAAACTGTTCTGGTATGTCTGCTTGAGAGCAGCACGTTGGTGAATCTTCCCAAACCTATTTCATTCTATTTTGACAGACCATATGACACTTGGTGCAAAATGCACAATCTATATATGATGGGCTTCTAAGGTGCTTACAAAGAGGTGGTTTTCAATACAGTACCGAAAAAGAAATTGGTGGTGTCATGTGATATCACTTGTAACTGATGGTGTGTATTACTATGTTAGGTTGCAGGGGTTGCAAAACTATTTCACTGATGATTTCCCTAATGCAACTGTTTGGCACTGTGCCAGTCACAGGCTTGAACTCAGTGTAGGTGATACTATAAGTGAAGTTCAGGTTTGGATCATTTTCAGATATTTTGTGATAAATTGTATTCCTTATATCAAAGGTCTCCTAAAAATCATTGATTGATGAGTTAACTGCATGCGCTGAGGCTCTTCACTGTCAACCGTTGAAAATTGGTCGTGTTTTCAACGTGAGTGATGGGTTGCTTTGTTCTTACCGAACTGTAAAGACAATGCGGCAATCTATTAAGCTATTTGGGAGCATCTAGTGCAGAGAGAGCAAAGTACGAGGGGTTGAAAAAAGTATTAGAATCATCAGCTTTCATAAAAATTTTGGTTGTGGTGATGGACAGTTTGCTTAGAGTTGTATGATGAATTGTCACTTGAACCGCAGAATCAAAATTGTACACTTAGTAAGCACATGAGGAAATATTAAACAAAAACTATCAAGGTTCTTGAATGTCAATTAGAAAAACCAGGAAAAATGTTTTATACCCAAGTGGAGAAGAAAGTGAAAGAGAAGGAGGAAAATGGGAGAAAGCAACAAGCCAGATGATATTTAAATGAATTACATTTGAGAGCTGGTTAATTACCTACTATACATAGACAACAGTCTTTGAGAGTTTGGTCAATAATATGAAATCCAGGCTGCTTGAATTACAACAGCTTCCAATGATGAATGTTAATGAACAAGTTGAAATATTTAGATATTAACAATATTCCAGAAGATTCACTTTTTTCCTTTGTGAATTAATGATGTGGAAGAAATGGAGACAGAACAATGTGTGGCTTAAATAACCATTAACCATATAACAATTACAGCACGGAAACAGCCCTCTCGGCCTCTTCCAGTCCGTTTGCCGACCATTTGTTTTCCCCATAGTGTCCCTTCTTTTACCTGCACTCAGACCATACCCTCCATTCCCTTCACGTCCATTATACCTATCCACTTTTTACTCTTAAATGTTAAAATCGATGCATCTCTGCCTCCACCACTTCTGCTGGAAGCTCATTCCACACAGCCACCCACCCCTCTGAGATCCCATCTGAGGAAAGAAGTTCCGCCCTCACGTTACCCCGGAAACCTCTGTCCCTTAATTCTCATGTCATGCCCTCTTGTTTGAATCTTCCCTACCCTCAATGGAAAAAGAAAAAAAAAAAAAAAAAAAAAATAAGAAAATAGAAAAACGGCCGGCTTCTTGGCTTTGTATCAGAGCTTTCAGAGAATTCAAGGGAATCTAAACTAAAGGGAAGGTCGTTTCTGCAGATTTTTCAGCAGCTGCTAAACGGCTGTAAATACAATTCGGTATCAACAGCAGGAATGTGAAAGAAGCTTCAGTAGCCATGAATCTCTGCATGTCACCACAGCGCAAGACTTCAAAATGATCATCTCTCAACTCTTCTATTTATTAAGTTGGTGGGACCTCCCCTCGTCAAATTTCAACCCCGAAGAGAAGAATATGTAGAGGACATGGCTTCTTAGTGGCAGAAGCCATGCTGAAAGAAAACGGCATGCAGAGAAAAGAAAGAGGAAAGAGAGGCGACAGAAAAGAAATGGAGGATTATATACCATTATGGAATACATTGCGAAAAGAAAAGAAAGAGGCGAGAAGGAATGGTGATTTGTTACCAATATGTGAAGAGGAGAGAGCGACGAGGGAGAGAGGAACAGGACACAAAAGCAGCTATGACGTATCACTCGTAAATGATGGTGCCATTTATAAACTATATTATCAATAAACTATATAAATAAATACACAATAAACAAGTTATGCATTTCTTGTACTCGACATGGTATGACCGCACATTAAAAAAAATCCCCCCCCCCCTTCCCCCCCCCCCCCCCCCACCCACACCCCCTTGCCCCCCTCTGGAAGCTAACCCTCAGCCTTTCATAAAAACCCCAGTAATCCTCCACTCATCTCATTCCATCACTGGAACGGAAACGCACACCTCCATATTCAGCGAAAGTTTCTTCCCAGCTGTTATCAAGCAACTGAACCACCCGGACCAACAACTGGAGAGCGGTCCTGCAGAGATACTATCAATAATTCAAAAGAGAGTTAGATAGAGCTCTTAGGGCAAACGGAATCGAGGGGTATGGGGAGAAGGCAGGAACGGGGTGCTGATTGTGGGATGATCAGCCCATGGATCACATGAATGGCGGTGCTGGCTCGAAGGACCGCATATGGCCTGCGTTATCTCTATGGTCTATGTATCTACCTCATTAGAGGCCCTCGGACTGTTCTTTCATCGGTACTTTTGGGACTTACTCTTGCAATAAATGTTATTCACATTATTCCCTTTACCATGTATCTAACCATATAACCATATAACAATTACAGCACGGAAACAGGCCCTCTCGGCCCTTCCAGTCCGTGCCGACCATTTGTTTTCCCCTAGTCCTACATCTACCTGCACTCAAGACATACCCCTCCACGTCCATATACCTATCACTTACTTTTTAAATGTTAAAAATCGATCCTGCCTCCACCACTTCTGCTGGAAGCTCATTCCACACACAGCCACCACCCTCTGAGGAAAGAAGTTCTCCCTCACGTTTACCTAAACCTCGTCCCTTAATTTCATGTCATGCCCTCCTGTTTGAATCTTCCCTACCCTCAATGGGAAAAGCTTATCCATGTCAACTCTGTCTATCCCTTTCATCATTTTAAAGACCTCAATCAAGTCCCCCCCTTAACCTTCTGCGCTCCAAAGAATAAAGACCTAACTTGTTCAACCTTTCTCTGTAACATAGTTGCTGGATCCCAGGCAACATTCTAGTAAATCTCCTCTGTACTCTCTCTATTTTGTTACACACTGTAAATGGCTCGATTGTAATCATGTATTGTCTTTCCGCTGACTGGTTAGCACGCAACAAAAGCTTTTCACTTTACATGACAATAAACTGAACTAAAGTTAAGAAACATAGACTTCCTTCAAGATATCAGCAGTAACATCTGCAACCATTCAGGATTTTCCCCAAGGGAAATACAGAGGAAATATCACAGCAAATATCAACGATCCTAGCAAGAAGCAGGACTGACGTCACTTTACCTGCCGCACCACAGAGGTACATTCAATCAGGTTTTCATTGTTTAGTTTTAGTAGAGAAGATACAGCGTGGAAAACAGATGTTTGGCCCGCCGGAGACCGCACTGACCAGTGATCCCCCCCTAGCACTAGCGGGACAATTTACAATCCTTACACACACACACGGGGACAACGTACAATTTTTCCAAGCTCAAATTAGCCAAAGCTGTACGTCTTTAGAGTGCGAGAGAGAAAACCAGAGCACAGAGAAAATCCTCACGGAAACGGGGAGATGTACTAACAAACTCCTTATAAGACAGCACCCATAGTGAGGTTCAAACCTGTGTCTGTGGTGGGAAGCAGCAACTTACCCCTGCACCCTCTCTCTCTCCTGCAGTCTGACTCATTTGTTACCCATTATTCATCCAACAATGGTGGTTCATGGGTACATGGATATGATAGAGGAATATGGGCCAAAATGCAGGCAATGGTACTAGTGTAGATGGAACATGTGGGTCAGGGGAGGCAAGTTGGGCTAAGGGCCTTTTTTTCTACACTGTATGGTTCTAATTAAATGTGAACGGAAACATTGTAATGTGAGGAGGTTACTCATAATAACTCTCGCCTCATACATCAACGTGAAGAACACCAAGACTGAAGCACATGCAACCACCCACACCCAGAAAGGAACTTAACCAGCAGAAACGAACAAGATGGAAAACCCAGATGTTTGAAGTACAATCATTCTGAAATAGAAGTACAACTGGTTAGAATGGAGGAGAGCGTGCATTTAAAAGTCAACCCAAAATGATCACAAAAGCTTAATAAGAATTCATTTCCCAAAGTGAGAGTGCTCCTGATCACCCATCTACCTCATTGGAGACCCTTGGACTATCTTTAATCAGACTTTAACTTGCAGTAAACATTAATCACATATCCTGTATCTATACAATGTGGGTGGCTTGAATTTGGTAATCATGTATCGTCTTCCCACCTACAGTGTAGCATGCAACAGAAAAAGCTTTTCACGACATGTGACGATAATCTAAACTAATTAGTTCATGTTCAGTTGATTATTTTTTACACTGTACATGCAGACAGATAAAGTTTATGAGGTATCCTGAGCCGATATGTCACCTATCCATGTTGTTTCACTGTTCCTGTTGCCTGCCCCGCTGAGTAACTCCAGCACTGTGAGTCTATCTTGTATGAATCAGCATCTGCTGTTATTAGATGAGCGTTGGTCTTGGCATCATGTTCCCTGTGCTATGCTTTTATTTGGATATATGCCTTCATCAGACAGAATATTGAGTATAGAAGTTGGAAGTCATGTTGCAGTTGTATAAGATGTTGGTGAGACTGTATTTGGAGCATTTTTTTTATCAGTTCTGGGCACCATGTTATTAGAAAAGATGTTGTCAAGCTGGAAGGGTTACAGAGAAGATTTACAAGGATGTTGCCAGGGCTAGAGGGTCTGAGCTTTAGGGAGAGGTTGAGTAGGATGGAAACTCTATTCCTTGGACCACAGAAGGATGAGGGGTGATCTTATAAAGGTGTATAAAAATCATGAGGAAAAGGGGAGGACAATGAGATCTGGGTGTCCGTGTTCATCCAGTAACTGAAAGTAAGCATGCAGGTACAGCAGGAAGCAGATGGCATGTTGGCCTTCATAACAAGAGGAGTTGAGTATAGGAGCAAAGAGGTCCTTCTGCAGTTGTACAGGGCCCTAGTAAGACCTCACCTGGAGTATTGTGTGCAGATTTGGTCTCTGAATTTGAGGAAGAACATTCTTGCTATTGAGAGTGCAGCGTAGGTGAAGTTAATCAAAGTCAAAAATTCCCGGGATGGCGGGACAGTCATATTTTGAAATAATGTAGCGACTTGGCTTGTATACACTGGAATTAGAAGGATGAGAAAGCTCGGCGGATAGACCGCAGGAATGCTGCACTTGTCACTTTAACCTCCTCCTAAAGCACCCAAGCAGTCTTTCCCAGGTGTGCGGCACCTTCGCATCCTCCAATCTCATTTATTGCATCCATCCGCTACCTCTTAGGTGGTCAGCTGCTCTACATCGGTGAGACCAAGCGTAGGCTTTGACGACGCTTCGCCAACACCTCCGCTCAGTTCGCAATAACCAACCTGATCTCCCGGTGGCTCAGCACTTCAACTCCCGTCCCATTCCGAATCCGACCTTTCTGACCTGGACCTCCCGCCATGCCAGAGGGACCACCGTAAATAGGAGGAAAGCAGCACCTTATATTTCACTTGGATAATTTACACCCCAGCGGTAATGAACATTGACTTCTTTTCCAATTTCAGGTAGTCCCTGGCTTTCATCCTTCTTTCTCCTCCCCACTGTCTCCGCACATTCCTTTCTTCTTCCCACCCTCCACACCCCACATCAGTGTGAAGAAGGGATCTCCAACCCAATAAAAAATAAAAAAAAAAAAAACCCCCCAAACAGCATCAGAGGGAGGAAAAAAAGTGAAGTGTTGGTTAACACAGTTGTTAAAAAAGAACTGCAGATGCTGGAGAATCACGAGGGTTACACAAAAAGCTGGAGAAACTCAGCGGGTGCAGCAGCATCTAAGGAGCGAAGGAGATAGGCGACTTTTCGGGTCGAGACCCTTCATTCATACTCAAGTCTGAACTTGAGTCCTGAAGAAGGGTCTCGACCCGAAACGTCGCCTATCTCCTTCGCTCCTTAATTGATGCTGCTGCACCCGCTGAGCTTCTCCTTTTTTGTGTAACCCCCCCCCCCCCCCCCCCGTTGGTTAACACAACTAGTCATAAATATCAACGGTAGACACAAAGTGCTAGAGTAACGCAGCTTCTCTTGAGAAAAGGAGTAGG
Source organism: Okamejei kenojei (assembly GCA_035221665.1). Classification (NCBI taxonomy): domain Eukaryota; kingdom Metazoa; phylum Chordata; class Chondrichthyes; order Rajiformes; family Rajidae; genus Okamejei; species Okamejei kenojei. Next base: position 246,123 of record CM069142.1, read on the forward strand.
TGGCATTTCGGGTCGAAAGCCTTCTTCAGACTGAATGTAGAGGGGGCGCGGTGGGGACAGCAAATATATTGAGGGTGAGAAAATGCTACAGTTTATTTTGCGTCCTGCCTTCCACCTCTAAAACCTATTCCTTTTCTCGAGTGATGCTGCCTGACCCGCTGAATTACTCCAGCAATTTGCGTCCATCTTCGGTGTAAACCAGCCTTTGTATTTTCTTCCTACACAGCTGGCCATTAATATTAGTCCATTGTTACGGTGCCTGTGAAATAGGAAACACACACGGTCACAAGGAGAATGTGCAAGACTCCACAAGGAGAATTGCAAACTCCTTAATGACAGTACCCAAGGGTCAGGATTGAACCCAGTCCTATGGTGCTGGAGGCAGGAACTCTACTGCCTGTGCCACTGTGCCGCACTCATGATCAGGTCAGTGGATGGACCAAAGGGCCTCATACCCATACCATTCACATAATGGAAAAGGGTCAAGAGCTTCAAATTCCTGGGTGTACACATCTCTGAAGATCTCATCCTCTCTGGTCCGAGAACACTGATGCAATCATAAAGAAAAGCTCACCAGCGCCTCTACTATCTGAGAAGATTATGGAGACTCGTATGGGTCAAGGAGGACTCTCCCCTCCTAAATTCTACAGGTACACAATAGTGAGCAGCTGACCGGTTTTTTGCATCGTGGCTTGGTTTCGGCAACTTGAGCGCACCAGGAGCGGAAAAGACTACAAATAAGTAGTAAGCACTGCCCAGATCCATCATCAGTTCCGACCTCCTACCATCGAGGGGATCTATCGCTGCCTCAAAAAGCTGCCAGCATCATTTTTTCAAGAGATCCACACCATCCTGGCCACACACTCATCTCCCCGCTACCTACAGTAGAAGGCACAGGAGCCTGAAGACTGCAACATCCAGGTTCAGAAACAGCTTTTTCCCCACAGCCATCAGGCTATTGAACTCAACTCAAACAAAACTTTTGAACATTAATAGCCCATTAACTGTTTTATTTATTCATGGCGTGTATATATTTATATAACAGCATATGGAACACTGATCTGTTCTGTATTCCTGCCTTCTATATTCTGTTGTGCTGAAGCAAAGCAAGAATTTCGTTGTCCTATCTGGACACATGAAAAATAACTCTCTCTTAAACCTTGAATAATTCCTTCCACCCATCTGAAAATGGTTTAAAAACGCTTACAAAAGATACATTATGCCTGAAAAGGGTCCACACTCGACCCGAAACGTCGCCTATCTCCTTTTCGCTCCTTAGATGCTGCTGACCCAAGCACCCGCTGAGTTTCTCCAGCCTTTTGTGTACCCTCGATTCTCCCCCTCTGCAGTTCCTTCTTAAAACATAATGCTTGATGCAACTCAGCAGGAAATGGAAACTAAGGCAATTAAATTTCTGTGTTGAGGGGTCTTTCAACCTGAAATATTGGCCCCCCCTTGTTCTCTCCCCTCACATGCTGGTCGTGCTGAGTTTCAACAGTTTCTGCTGATATCTTAGGTTTCCAGCATCCACGGTGTTTGTTTCGGCTTATTATCCCTCAACGCCTTGCCCTATACTTCATTACTACTGCTACAATGATCAAACAAACTTAGTATGACACACCTGCAATATTAACATAACAGATATAAAAAAATATATATTTATGACTGGAATTATAATTACAAAACATGACACGGAATACATACATTTATGGAAAAGTCACCCCCAGCACTTGCCGATCTGCCCTCAACCTTCTCTCTCCGGCTCCACTGTGAGATGAGGAAGTGAAAAGTGATACATGATCAGGTCCGGCCCAATCGATGCCAGATTGGCCGCCGCGTCACCAGTTGCGAGGCCAGAGGCGAGATCGGCAGGTGTTGCAAAACGGGCGCTCACACACTGCGCCTGCGCTGCCCGCCCACTCCCCCTCCGCTCAACCTGCAATTCCCCCGACCTCCCGTCCCCATGGCACATCTCTGTCGCACTGGCTTTTATCACTTTAATAATAATTTTCATTTGTAAAATATTTATGTTGATGTTATACTTTTTTAGAATCATTCGTGGTATTAAATTTTGAGTTTGATTGGTCAACTATAATCAAAACAGTATAGTGAGGTATACATTATTATAAATGTTGCTTATTTTAATACACGAAAATGCAAGATCAGCACAGGCCAGTTTGCAAACGCACTGCACTTTGCATTAAAAGAAAATGAAACATATCCTGTTTGGTGCAGTCAATGCTGAACTGAAACTTAAAAACACAATAATTTGAATATTCAAATATTTGAGGCAGGTCAGTTAGTGGAATTTTATCAAAAAGTGTTAAGGTCATTGTATCACATGCAAAATGTCCCAATGTCTCCGTTGATTTAGGTGTTGTAAAGGGTTTTAATTAAAATGACTTTGTCTGCCCAAGTCCGGAAATGGAAACAGAAAGTAAGAGAAACTAAACTACAGTGGATGATTCTCACACAAACCTAACCTTAATAGGGAGATTCTTCGTGTGGGTGTGGTACAATCTGCAGCAGCAGGGGTCCCTTGAACGCTTGGCAGGGGCTTGAAGGAATATTTGATGGAATTAATACAGAGAAATGTGAGGTGTTGATAAGAGGACATAGTTTAGCAATGTTACAACATTTTCAGATTTAAAAAATCAAGTCTGCAATTTATCCCATCAGGTAAAGCATCAAAAGAAGTTTAATTTGACACCTAAGAGATTCACTTCAATATTCTTCAGCATTAAAAAAAGTTATGGCCATTTTCATACTCGGAAATTAGCATCTTGTTCCCTATTGCTTTTCCATTGACTTAACTCAAAAGCTGTTGTGAGATACCCTTTATGCTCACAATTAATGCTCAAAGACTAAATCCTGGAAGCAAGAGATTCTTTATTTTACAAGTCTGCAGACCGGGTGCCTCTCCAACTCGAGACACCCCGAAGCCAGAGAAATCATCCCCCTTTATACACAGAATCTTACATTCAACCTCCCCTCCGGACCCTTCTCCAATCAGGGTCGGAGGTGCACAATCTGTAGGTACATCCCACCGTACATCCCCTCGCACCTCCCATATCATACATTGCATGTTCAAACATGTTCATGGTAATGAGCAATTTCTTAACCAGGGGTGTGTTGTAATATTCATTTATTCTATTAAGCATGCTCAGTTGCTCATGACCTACCCTAGTGTTTTACTCACCTTCTAGTGAACCCTCTCAGTTCTCCTATATCAGTACTAAAGCTAAGCTATAGTGACAAGGGTCCCATCTATCACTCCCTTCCACTGATAGGGATCTCTCTACATCACTCCCTTCTACTGCTATACAATGCTATCACTTCTTACTCAAGGACTCAAGGATGGGTCTGGCAACCTTCAGACACTGCTGTGTCAGAATCCTCTCTCCAGCCCCTCTCTGTTTGAATTCTCTTTAAAACTCCTTTCTTTAATGAGGTTTAATCACTTTATCCCTCACACTGTGATCGAGGTCAGTTAAAACCCCATAACCATATAACAATGTAACAATTACAGCACGGAAACAGGCCCTCTCATGCCTTCCAGTCCATGCAGACCATTTATTTTCCCCTAGTCCCATCTACCTGCACTCAGACCATACCCCTCCATTCCCTTCCCGTCCATATACCTATCCACTTTACTTTTAAATGTTAAAATCGATCCTGCCTCCTGCATAACCTTCTTAAAAATAAGAGAACTGAATGAAATGTTCAGTTATTATAGATTGAAGCATTCTGAAACAAATATGAAACAATCTTACTTGGATGACCTGAAATTAAAGCATATAATTAGCTAGTTACCTAATTGTAGCTAATTACAAAATTGACCGTTGTAACAGAAATAGTAATAAACACCCAGACTGCTTTGAAAATTCAAAAATGTGATATTCTCAAGATCAGAACTTTAATATTATTGTATTATATGGTGTAAGTCCGTTATAGATAGGTAAATAATTGACAATTTCTAGCAAAAGACCAAGTCTTTATGGAGACCATCATATGGAAGTTATAAACAAGTTACTTTAAGTTATAAACAAGTTACTTATTTTTACTTTTGTATTCTTAATAAATACATTTATATCCTTGTATTAAACATTAAACTAAAATGGTGTGTGTAACAGTATAAAATGTACTTAGCTAAAACATAGCTGGGAGATTAAAAAGCAATAGTTTGGAATTTCAGGGCTGCGAGAGAGGAAGAGATATGAGGGGAAATGTAAAGACTGAACCAAGGTTGGAAGTTAATGGTGGCGAGACCGAGAATTCTAGAATCAAAGACAGATTGATGCGAGAGGAGTACAGCATGAAAGATAATGTAGCAGAGATAAGGTTGAAAAACTGTAATAAAGAGCTGCTTGTTTCTGTGAATCGGAGAGCAATTAGTGATCGGACAGGTGGTGTCGTCTCTGACTGTTCCAAAGCTGATATTTGCAAATAAAGGCTTTTTGTCTTCTTGAAGAATTCTCCGTGTCTGTGTCATCGTATCCAAATTTGAGTCTTAAAACCACGACAAAATTGGCGCTGCGAGCACGGTCGGTAAGAGACCGTTAATTAAAAGCAAAACTGCCCTGGGTGCTTCCCAGCCCCTCTGGCTCCTAGGGACACCAGGAAAAGGGTGGCCACCCAGCAAAATTACGCGGTTTTCTGCTTTATTTGGACTAATAACCTGTTTAACATGAGACGCCACTGGGCACACAAGTGCCTAGGTAGTTAGAAGGTCTCTCCGACCCGAGAATCTGGCACTAAATTGTTCTAAAAAGGAGACCGGAGGATTGTCCGAGAAGGCTGCACTGTGTGGTGAGTAATAATATTTGTGATAAGAAAGTACAGCATTGCATTATGTGATATTATTGAGACCTTGTGGATACCACCCTGAGAGGTCACGGGTTGCACGGACGAGGCAAGTATTCTGTGGATACCACCCTGAGAGGTCAGGGGTTTGTACGGGCAGAATAAGGCATTCTGTGGATACCACCCTGATAGGCAGGGGTGTGTACGGGCAGAATAAGGCATTCTGTGGATACCCCCCTGATAGGCAGGGGTGTGTACGGGCAGAATAAGGCATTCTGTGGATACCACCCTGAGAGGTCAGGGGTGTGTACGGGCAGAATAAGGCATTCTGTGGATACCACCCTGAGAGGTCAGGGTTTTGAACGGGCAGAATAAGGCATTTTGTGGATACCACCCTGAGAGGTCAGGGGTTTGTACGGGCAAAATATGAATTTAGAGTAAGTGGGTAACAGAAACAGTGTACACAGTGATAAAATATTGTAGAATAGCAGAAACTAGAATAGCAATAAGAATAGTGTAAGGTAATATAGTGACTACGAGGACGGAGGAGGTGTCAGGACTGAGTTTCTTAACTGTTTGTGGAGATAAAATTGCTGCATTCTCTCTGCTGAGAGATCGACAAAATGAGCTTCTTTGTTTGGAGATTAATGGGAGTGGGGTGTGGTCAGATGTTGAGTGACTAGGACTTTGATTGGTTGTGATCTTAGTGGGGTGTGGTTAGAATATGAGTGACGGTGAGGCTGACATAGAAACATAGAAATTAGGTGCAGGAGCAGGCCATTCAGCCCTTCGAGCCTGCACCGCCATTCAATATGATCATGGCTGATCATCCAACTCAGTATCCCGTACCTGCCTTCTCTCCATACCCTCTGACCCCCTTAGCCACAAGGGCCACATCCAACTCACTCTTAAATATAGCCAATGAACTGGCCTCAAACTACCTCTGTGGCAGAGAGTTCCAGAGACTCACCACTCTCTGTGTGAAGAAAGTCTTTCTCATCTCGGTCTTAAAGGATTTCCCCCTTATCCTTAAGCTGTGACCCTTGTCCTGGACTTCCCCAACATCGGGAACAATCTTCCTGCATCTAGCCTGTCCAACCCCTTAAGAATTTTGTAAGTTTCTATAAGATCCCTCTTAATCTCCTAAATTCCAGAGAGTATAAACCGAGTCTATCCAGTCTTTCTTCATAAGACAGTCCTGACATCCCAGGAATCAGTCTGGTGAACCTTCTCTGCACTCCCTCCTATGGCAATAATGTCCTTCCTCAGATTTGGAGACCAAAACTGCACGCAATACTCCAGGTGTGGTCTCACCAAGACCCTGTACAACTGAAGTAGAACCTCCCTGCTCCTGTACTCAAATCCTTTTGCTATGAAAGCTAACATACCATTCGCTTTTTTCACTGCCTGCTGCACCTGCATGCCTACTTTCAATGACTGGTGTGTACCATGACACCCAGGTCTCGCTGCATCTCCCCCCTTTTTCCCAATCGGCCACCATTTAAAATAATAGTCCGCTTTCCTGTTTTTGCCACCAAAGTGGATAACCTACACATTTATCCACATTATACTGCATCTGCCAAACATTTGCCCACTCACCCAGCCTATCCAAGTCACCCTGCAGTCTCCTAGCATCCTCCTCACAGCGAAACACTAATGACTAATCACGATCTGAATCAATGTCCAATCACAGCGCTCAGGAACCTGACTGATAGGGAATTAGACCATCCTACTTTAAGTTAAAAGAGAAGATAAGAATTATATAAATGTTAATTTTGAAACTTTAGGCTGTGTAGAAAATTGCATAATTTCTTTGAAGTAAGAATGGAATGAATGGAATTTGTGTGTAAAAACCGGTTTTGAATGAATGAGGAAGTTCATATATGTGATAAGTCTTTTGTTTGTTGTAGACCACATGCTGTAAGGGTAGGTGTGTGTGTTCCTTTAAGAAATTGTAAGCAATGGGGGAGGTTACGAACAGCTGTAAGGTAACGATTAACGCTTTGTATCATCGCAACTTAAAAGGGGAAAGTTGGAAAATGTAGGTTGCTTGGTTTTTCTGATGGTTCTATAGATTTCTTTTCAGTAAAGCTAATTTGGAAAATTGTTACTAGTACTAGGAATTGGAAATTTAAAATAGTGGTGAGAATGGATTGAAATAATTGGAAATAAGTTAATTGCTGAAACATGACCAGCTTTTGTGGTTTGTTTAGATAAACTTTCTGGTTGGAGAAGGGTAATGATTGTTTGCTGAGATTTTCAGAAACAGTTGTGAGGAAGTGGCCCAAGGAAGGCACTTTCAAGATAAATGTGTGACTAGATGGAAGTGTTAATTATGAATTATATGGCACAGATAAATTGGAAAGGTGGGAAGAGAGGAAAGGAATTAGATGTACTTAATCAGTTTAGAGAGAAAAGGAGAGCGAGGCAGTGATGAGGTAACAGAAGTAGGAAACGTCAGGTGTGAAAGTAATAAATCAGATGTCAGTGGAAGATTTTAAAAGAAAGGTGAATAAATTTGCAAAGGAGGCTAGACTATCTGAGAAGTAAGAAATTGAGTTTAGAATAAGAAAGAAGGCATACCAGAAAGGATTAAAGTGGGAAGCAGAGGGATAAATTGATGAGACTGCTTTAAAAAGAAAAGAGCAGGACAGACACCGATTATCCTTTGGGACACCTATAAACTGAGTGGGGTAAAAAATACCTTACCCAATTTTCCTGATGGGGCAGGAAATGGATTAGGGCTTTGGAGGAGGAGAACGTGGGACCATTATTAGCTATGGGAGAGTTGAAGGCACTGTTGGTGAAAGTGATAGGAACCACTAAACTGACAGAACTCCTGAAGATGGCTGGTATAAAAATGCTGTGAACAATGTAATAAACAATGGCATGCTGTTTGACACAGTCAGGCAGAGGGTATAACAGGCCCTCAGACAAATTTACCCACTTTAGGTGGACCCCAAGGAATAAAGGGGAGATCCACTGGGAGAGGCAAATAATCCAGCAGCCTATCTGGAGAATCAGCTGAAAAGGTGGCGACTGGAAACTGAACAATAAATAGAAGGCAACCAGGTAATGAACACTATATTCTGGATGTAATTCCTCCTAAAGTCAAGTCTAGATTGGAGGAGGTGGTGGGATTGTAATCTATTTCCCACCCCTGATTCAGCGATCATTTGGTCAATGAGGTCGAGAAATATCGCAAAGATAGGAAAAAGACTTGCAGACCAGCAGGAAGAGGTGCAGAGAAAAATGATGCAAATGTAACTTGAAGAGCTCAAAAAGAAAGAGCGAGAAAAAGGAAAGACAATGTTGTCAATAACAACAGACCTGGTTGAAAAGACTGAAATAAGTGATGCACCGACACACAGTGAGTCCTATGACAGAGCCAAACAGGGGCCAGAGAATCCCATGCCAATAATAAATGTCTTTGGGAGAGTGTTTCCTCAAATGCCCTATCAGGAGTGAAATAAATCTGGATATAAACCCAGACAGGACTGGGGTCCCCGAGGGAGGGAGGGAGTGATCTCAAGGAGGAGGTCAAGGAAGGCTAGTAAGGAGATAGGTAATGGATAAGGTGTGTTGGGGATGTGAACAGGTATGGTAATCAGGAAATAATAATAGAATATTGACTGGCCTTGAGGGGGATACGACATATATTGCCTGAAGTAGATTCATATTGCCCGAGTCGAAGACGAGGGCAATATGGATCTAGTGAGGGCAATATATGTCGTATCTCCCGAAAGAGGACAGTCAATATTGTTATTATTACCCATTATCAGACATCTAGAGGAAAATCTGAACATCTCATATGATATGAATGTATCTATACATTTTGCAATATGCATTGCAACATTGTAAATAAGGGTACTAAAACCATTGCAACATTGTAAATAAGGGTACTAAAACAATGTAACATTTATGTTTCATTTATGTAATTTATGTCATTCATTTATGTGACAATGTGAAGGTCGAACTTTTAAATCGCGAACCTCTTCTCGCAACCGGCTGCCATTTTGTTTGTTTTGAGAATAAATTTTAAATTTCACACGCAGCGTCACGTTGCCGTCACGCAGCGTCACGTTGCCAAGTTCCCGGATGTGAGACCAGGGGAATATAAGACTATATTCCCCGCTGTTTAAACAGGTAAAGTCCATAGGCGTTCGCTAGAAAGGGGAATATAAGAAAATATTCCCCTGTTACCCCTGCTGGCAGTAAAAACGAAGGGAATACAATTTTGTAAAAGCATACCTCAGATGGGTGATATGGGTAATAATAATAATTATATTAAGATAGTGGTGAACATAGCTATGGTAAGAACATTAAGAAGAGGTATTAAATACACCTAGGCTAGGATGCGGAAGGGTTTTAAATACTAGCCCCATGTTTTTTTTATCAGATGTTAAAGGCGGTTTTGGAAGGTGTTAATATAGTATGTGGATGATTTGTTGGTTTGTTCCACAAGTGAAAAGCAATGTGAGAGAGACATTGTAATTATCTTGGAAAAGATGGCATAGGAGGTCATAAAGTATCAAGGAAGAAGTTATTGTTTTGTCAGCAGCAGGTAAAATATTTTGGACGAGTAATATCTAAAGAAGTAAAAGCTATAGCGCAGGATTAAATTGAAGCGATAATTGAAGTTCCCAAACCTCAGACAGTAGGACAGATGATGATGATGATCTTGGGAATGACAGGATATAGTTCAGACTAGATTGGAAAGTATGTTGAAATTGTGATGCCATTAACAGGGCTCGAAATTAGCGGGTTGCCCGGGTGCCAATGGCAACTTACAGTCCCACCAGGCAACCTAAAAGCCATGATATTTTGCCCGGCTTGGCAAGCAACCGGGACACCCGCCCACCATCCGTGTCCGGGTCTCGGCTCTCCGCTCAGCTCTCCGCTCAGCGCTAGCTCTCGGCGCAAACTCTTGGCGCTAGCTCTCGGCTTTCTGCTCGGCGCTAGGCTCTCGGGTCTCCGCTTGGCAATCGGGTCTCGGGTCTCCGCTCGGCACGGCTGGCCGCCGAGCACATCATCGGACGTGGTTGTGCGCATGTGCTGACAGTTGAATCTTGTATTCAGCATTCTTGCCAATAATGTGTCCTCCTGACGTATTCAACACGTAAAGCAGAGTTGTCTGTAAATTCACTTTGTACTAAAATTCACTACTTTGCCACGGCAACTGGTTGGCGTCAGCCACTTTCTCCCTCCCTTTGCATTGTGGGAGTTCTGGCCGCCATTGCTCTCCGGTGGCTGCCTCACCGTGACCGCTGAAAAACAATGCAGAATCACTCCCTGGAGCTGGAGTAACTCCCTGGAGTAACTCTTGCTTCTTGGTTTCCTGGTCCTCCAAAAATATTCAAAATGGAATTTAAACTGGTGGACACACCACCACCAAATTCAAAACTCTGGAAAAATAGCAACCTTTTGCATTTTATCTGTTTATTTATTGTGTATATATATGGTCTATAGTATATAGACACACTGAACTTTTATCTCCTGTTCTGTATTATGTTTACATATTCTGTTGTGCTGCAGCAAGTGAGAATTTCCTTGCCCTTATCTGGGACACATGACAATAAAACTCTCTTGACTTGGTCTTAAGCAAAAATGGGTTCTTGGGGGAAAAAAAAAGCTACCTAAAATTTAGTTGCGTCTGGTTGGTACCAGACATACCTGGTTGGTAGGGTGAAGACTATTCCATGCTTTAATTGTGCGGGGGAACTCCATGGAGCAGCATCTCTGGATAGAAAACATTGCGTGATGTTTCGGGTAGAGACCCTTCTTTACATTTCCTCTGGTTTTAGTGTTTTTAGTTTAATTTAAAGATACAGCGTGGAAACAGGCCCTTTGGCCCACCGAGTCCACGCTGACCACCGTTCACCCATATACTAGTTCTATCCCACACATTAGAGACGTAAGTCAAGAGTGTTTTATTCTCTCACGTCCCAATTACAACAATGAAATCCTTACTTGCAGCAGCACAACAGAATATGTAAACATAGCACTCTGTAAACAATGTTATAAACAAGAAAACAAAACTTCAGACAGGCAGCCCCCATATTCAGGATCAATTACGGGTGTAATTTTAGGCAGCAACTTTATGGCCAATGTACTGCCCCATAGTCTTGAACTGAATTAAAACATACAGTAGCTGTAAAGGGGGATATAGCGTCACATAGAGATTTAAGACTGAAAATGGATAGTTTTTTTTTAGTATCCAAAGTTATCAACATATAATTTTTTGTGTGTTGGTAAAATAAAATATAGTGGCACAGCTGGTGGAGTTGCTGCCTCACACGCCAGAGATTTGTGTTCAATCCTGTTCTCGGGCACTGTCTGTGTTGAATTTGCACATTCTCCCTGCAAGCATGTAGGTTTCCTCCCACATCCCAAAGACACATTGGCTTTGTAGGTTTACTTGTCTCTGTAAAATTGCCCCGAATGTGCAGGGAGTGGGCGAGGAAAGTGGGATAACAGAACGTGTGTGAATGGGTAGACAAAAATGCTGGAGAAACTCAGCAGGTGAGGCAGCATCTATGGAGCGAAGGAAATAGGCGACATTTCGGGTTGAGACCCTTCTTCAGACTGATCCCGGGAGGGGTGGGGGGTCAGGGAAAAAGAAAGGAAGAGGCGGAGAGGGTAGGCTGTGGGGGAGCTGGGAATGGGAGGGTAAGGAGGAAGAAAGCAAGGACTACCTGAAATTGGAGTAGCCAATCTTCATACCATATAACAATTACAGCACGGAAACAGGCCCTCTCGGCCCTTCCAGTCCGTGCCGATCATTTGTTTTCCCCTAGTCCCATCTACCTGCACTCAGACCATACCCCTCCATTCCCTTCCCGTCCATATACCTATCCACTTTACTTTTAAATGTTAAAATCGATCCTGCCTCCACCACTTCTGCTGGAAGCTCATGCCCTCTTCCCTACCCTCAATGGGAAAAACGTATCCACGTCAACTCTGTCTATCCCTCTCATCATTTTAAAGACCACAATCAAGTCCCCCCTTAACCTTCTGCGCTCCAAAGAATAAAGACCTAACTTGTTCAACCTTTCTCTGTAACATAGTTGCTGGAACCCAGGCAACATTCTAGTAAATCTCCTCTGTACTCTCTCTATTTTGTTGACATCCTTCCTATAACTAGGCGATCAAAATTATACACCATACTCCAGAATTGGTCTTACCAATGCCTTGTACAATTTTAACATTACTTCCCTACTCCTATATTCAATGCTCTGATTTATGCGATTCCACCTTCAGGAAACTATGCACAGTTATTCCTAGATCCCTCTGTTCCACAGCATTCCTCAATTCCCTACCATTTACCATGTACGTCCTATTTTGATTTGTCCTGCCAAGATGTAGCACTTCACACTTAACAGCATTAAACTCCATCTGCCATCTTTCAGCCCACTTTTCCAAATGGCCCAAATCTCTCTGTAGACTTTGAAAATCTACTTCATTATCCACAACACCACCTATCTTAGTATCATCTGCATACTTACTTATCCAATTTTCCACCCCATCATCCAGATCATTGATGTACATGACAAACAAAGTGGACCCAACACAGATCCCTGAGGCACCCCACTGGTCACCGGCTTCCAACCTGACAAACAGCCATCCACCATTACTCTCTGACATCTCCCATTCAGCCACTGTTGAATCCATCTTGCTACTCCGCCATTAACACCCAAAGATTGAACCTTCTTAACCAACCTTCCATGGGGAACCTTGTCAAAGGCCTTACTGAAATCCATATAGACAACATCCACTGCTTTACCCTCATCAATTTCCCTAGTTACCGCTTCAAAAAATTCAAGGTTTGTAGTGGATGTCGGTCAGGAGTGTATCACCTGTAATAGAGATGGTGAGGTCAAGGAATGGTAGGGAAATGTCGGAAATGGTCCAAGTGTATTTGAGTGCCGGATGGAAGTTGGTGGTGAAATGAATGAAGTCAGTCAAACCAACTGACGCCCACAGCTACCTGGACTACTCTTCCTAACACCCTGCTTCCTGTAAGGACTCCATCCCCTATTTCCAATTCCTCCGTCTACGCCGCATCTGCTCCCAGGATGAGGTGTTCCACACCAGGTCATCACAAATGGCCTCATTCTTCAGAGAACGGTGATTCCCCTCCCCCGCTATTGATGAGGCTCGCACCAGGGTCTCCTCCATACCCAGCAACACTGCCCTCTCTCCCCATTCCCCCACTCGCAAACAGGGCAGAGTCCCCCTGGTCCTCACCTTTCACCCCACCAGCCGGCAAATACAACACATAGTGCTCCGCCAGTTTCGCCACCTCCAACGTGACCCCTCCACCCGCCACATCTTCCCATCTCCCCCCCTGTCTGCCTTCCGCAAAGACCGCTCCCTCCGCAACTCCCTTGTCAATTCTTCCCTCCCCTCCTGCCTCTACCCCTTCCCGGGCACTTTCCCCTGCAACCGCAAGAAATGCTACACTTGTCCCTTCACCTCCCCCCCTCCACTCCTTTCAGGGACCCAAGCAGTCCTTCCAGGACTGCACCTGCACCTCCTCCAACCTCATCTACTGCATCCGCTGCTCCAGATGCCAGATGATCTATATCGGTGAGACCAAGCGGAGGCTTGGCGATCGTTTCGCCGAACACCTCCGCTCGGTCCGCAAAAACCAACCCGACCTCCCGGTGGCTCAGCACTTCAACTCCCATTCCGCATCCGACCTCTCGGTCCTGGGCCTCCTCCACGGCCAGAGTGAGCAACACCGCAAGTTGGAGGAACAGCACCTCATATTCCGCTTGTGGAGTCTGCATCCTTTGGGCTTGAACATTGAATTTTCTCAATTCTGTTAACCCTTACTGTCTCCTCCCCTTCCCACCTCTCCCTCAGCCCTCGGGCCCTGGCATTCCCTCTATCTCTATCTCCCTCCCCCACCCTAGTCGCACTAGCTTCTCATTTTCACACCACAAACAGCTTACAATGGCTTGTTCCCTTTATCATCGATACTTTTTTGCATATCTTTCATTCATTGTTCCTTATCTCTCCACATCACCGTCTATATCTCTCGTTTCCCTGATCCCTGACCAGTCTGAAGAAGGGTCTCGACCCGAAACGTCGCCTATCTCCTTCGCTCTTTAGATGCTGCTGCACCCGCTGAGTTTCTCCAGCTTTTTGTGTAACTAAGGAAGGATGTGCTGTCTTTGGAGAGGGTCCAGAGGAGGTTTACAAGAATGATCCCAGGAATGAGGTGGTTAACATATGATGAGCGTTTGACGGCACTGGGCCTATACTCGTTGCAGTTTGGAAGAATGAGGGGGGGGGGGGGGGGCCGCATTGAAACATACGGAATAATGAAAGGCTTAGAGTGGATGTGGAGAGGATCAGTGTTGCAGTGCTATTTTTTTAGGTGCTGGAGCCGTCAAACAGGGGTGTCATTTCAGGGTTTTGCATGGGGATAAGTTTCAGTTTCGGGTTTTGCTTGGGGATAACCAGGGATAAGTTTCTTTCTTTTTCTTCCACATTTCTTCAGTGTAAACACCTGAACAGGAATACAAGCCTGACTTTGAGACATTATTACTTTCAGAACTACATTTGGACCCGGTTAGAAAATTTGAACTAGAAGCAGGCGAAACACAGCTTTTGTCACTTTTACTATTATCAGTCTCTTGTACGTTATTCTTGTTACACTCCTCAGCTTGTTTACGAAAGAAATAAGTTAACATTGTTTGCGTAGAAGCCATAGGCTTGTTAGTGAGAAAAATTAACTTTAGTATTAGAGAGTGATCTATGGAGTGGCACGGACTACCACAAATGTAGCCTAAGGGCCCACTTGGGGCGTATTTTACACGACAGCATTTACGCGTCACAACGCATGACGCGCGCGTCATGACACGCACGTGATGTGCGCATTACGCGCACATGGTGCACGTTGACAAAGGAAGTGACGTGCGGCCGCGCGCAGCGTCGCAGGACTTTGTGATGTATAAAATCTTCGCGCGCCAAATTTGAACCAACTCAACCAAGAAATCAAATATGAAAAAAGAACGTCTAATGAACTTTTGATAAAGCCACGGATATCGCAGAATATTAGTATCAAAAGCGGTAGTTTGGCAACGCTGCCTCGTACCATTTTTCTCGCAGAAATGTTTGGACAGGAAGTGTAGGTGTCGATACTCACAATATCCTCACACGTCGAGTATGACATGATTAGTAGACCAATTCAAATCCTGCTGAGTTTTTAGATATGCAATAAGTTAAAGAAGATTGAATCTTTACATAAATTATTATCTTATCTACCCCAGCCTTTGCTTCCGTAAAATCCCCTTTATTTAATATGCGGACGCTGTTAAATTCCCCGCTAGTTAAATTCTCTGCTGTTTATTTTGGCTTTTTTTTACAGAGGTGCCGGAGTGGCGCTCCGGTGAGCTTCGGCAACACTACACCCCTGGCTGCCACAGAATCTCCTGTCTGTCCCCCTATCTATAGAGTGCCTTCACACTATTGCTCTGCCTGACTTCACCTTACCCGCTGTGCCTCAGAGCCAGGGCCAGTGCCACAGACATGGATGCTGCTGCTCCTTCCTGAATGATAAGCCACCTCAACCATGTCCAAAATGTTACCTGTTTGGCAGGGGAATGGCCGCAGGGAATTCCTGAACTCTTTTTCTACTCTCTTTCCATTAGGTCACCAATCTATTCTCTGTCTGTACTTTAGCTGCGACCACTTCTTGAGAGCTACTTTCTATGACTTGCCCACTCTCCTGGATGAGCCTGAGGTCGTCCAGCCACAGCCCCAGTTCCCTAGCGCGGTCTTTAAGGAGCTGCATCTGGACACACTTCCTGCAGATGTAGTCTTCAAGGACATGGACTATGTTCCTGAGTTCCCACATCCCACAGGCCGAGCTCTCCATGGCACTAGTTTCCATCCCACCCACACCAGGACCACCAAATGTTTCAAAGGTTTCAAATGTGTTTTATTGTCACGTATGCCAATTAAAGGACAGTGCTATTCAAATTACCATCTTCATTATCTGCAAAACCATCCATTTTTGTATCATCTGCAAACTTGCAAAACTTTCCATGTATGTTCTCATCCAAATCATTGATATAGATGACAAAAAGTAATGGGGCCACACTGAACCCTGAGGCACACCACTACTCATAGGCCTCCAATGTCCTCAGGTATATCTGATCAGGCCCGGGAGAATTGTCTACCTTCATATACGTCAGGACATTCAGCACCTCTTCGACTGTAATACTGACTGCTCTCAAGACATTCACTGCCCAAAAGCTCCTCAATCCTCGTCCTTCTCCATAGTAAAAATGCCTTGCCCTCAATGCCGTCAATGCCTTGTCTTCAATGCCTTCAATGCCTTGCCCTCAATGCCTTGCCTTCAATGCCTTAACTTGCCGCATTAAATACCTTACCTTGCCTTGCCTTGACTTCAATCCATTGCCTTGCCTTCAGTGCCTCACCCTCAATGCCTTGTCTTCAATGCCTTGCCTTCATTGCCTTGCTTCCAAATCCTTGCTTCCAACGTCTTATTTTTCACTATTCCATTAGTTCCCTCCACTAACCCAGAGGATTGGGTCTGATATGGTATGTGCAGCTTCCAGTCAAATCCTAACACTTCGCAAAAGGTCCGTCCTGTAAAATCTAGGAATTACAGCCTTCATTAGGCACTTCTTGCATTATCCTTTCTGGTGGGGAAGGTCTCAACCCATTTAGATAACATGTCCACAATAACTAATAGGTATTTGAATCTTCCACCAGTGGGCATGTGTACAAAATCGAGTTGCAAATTTGTGAACTGCCCACCGGTTAGAGGTAAATGGTCAAATATCGCGGGGATTTTCCCCCTATTGTACAGTCTAAAGATGTTGCAAGAGGCTGTTATCCTTTGTGCCATTGCCGCTACTCCAGGTGTGAAATGTTGTCTGGATATATCATGTATCATCCCCCCTTTTCCCATGTCCTTGCCTATGTGTAAATCTGGCAAAGGGCATGGAGGAAACCCCTGGGACAAACCACTCTCCCATCGGGGTGACGCTAGTCCCTTGCGAGGGAAGACATAGGGACTGACGAGGTAGAGTCCCTGTGGATTGAGTTGAGGAATTGCAAAGGCAAGAAGACATTAATTAGTGTTATCTACAGACCCCCAAATAGTAGCCCAGATGAAGGGTGTAAGTTGAAACAGGAGGTAAAACTGGCATGTAACAAAGGTAATGTCACTGTGGTGATAGGGAAATTCAATATGCAGGAAAATCAGCTTGGTTCAGGACCCCAAGAAAGAGAGTTTGTAGAATGCTTCCGAGATGGATTCTTAGAGCAGCTTGTAATGGAGCCGACCAGAGAAAAAGCAATTCTGGATTTAGTGTTGTCCAATGAACCAAATTTGATAAGAGAACTCGAGGTTACGGAACCGCTTGGAGGTAGTGATCATAATATGATTAACTTTAATCTGCAATTTGAGAAGGAGAAGGTTAAATTGGAAGTGGCAGTGATGCAGCTGAACAAAGGGGATTATGAAGGCATGAGAGAGGAACTGGCCAAGGTAGACTGGAAAGGGATCCTAGCAGGAATGACGATGGAACAGCAATGGCAGGAATTTCTGGGCATAATCCGGAAGACACCGGATCATTTCATTCCAAAAAGGAAGATAGATTCTAAGGGGAGTAGGAGGCAACCATGGCTGACAAGAGAAGTTAGGGATAGAATAAAACTAAAAGAAAAGATGTATAACACAGCAAATAGTAGCTGGAAGCCAGAGGATCGGGAAACTTTCATAGGATAACTGAAGGAAACAAAATGGCCAATACGGATTGAAAAGATGAAGCACGAAGGAAAGCTGGCCAGGAATATAAAGAAGGACAGTAAATGCTTATTTAGATATGTTAAGGGAAAAAGAGTAGCAAAGTCAAATGTGGGTCCCTCGAAGGCAGACACGGGTGAAATTATTATGGGGAACAAGGAAATGGCAGAAGAGTTGAATAGGTACTTCGGATCTGTCTTCACTAAGGAAGACACAAACAATCTCCCAGATGTACTGGGGGACAGAGGATCTAAGGGGGTAGAGGAACTGAAAGACATTTTCATTAGGTGAGAAATAGTATTGGGTAGGTTAATGGGACCGAAGGATGATAAATCCCCAGGGCCTGATGGACTGCATCCCAGGGTCCTCAGAAATAGTGGACGCATTGGTGATCATTTTCCAATGTTCAATAGATTCAGGATCAGTCCCTGAGGATTGGAGGATAGCTAATGTTATCCCACTTTTCAAGAAAGGAACGAGAGAGAAAACGGCGGATTACAGACAGTTAGCCTGACCGGTGGTGGGAAAGATGCTAGAGTCAATTATTAAAGAGGTAATAATGGGGCATTTGGAAAGCAGTAAAAGGATTAGTCCAAGTCAGCATGGATTTATGAAAGGGAAATCATGCTTGACTAATCTTCTGGAATTTTTTGAAGATGTGACAGTAAAATGGATGAAGGGGAGCCAGTAGATGTAGTGTATCTAGACTTTCAGAAAGCCTTTGATAAGGTCCCGCACGGGAGACTGGTGACTAAAATTAAAGCGCATGGTATTGTAAGGTGTTGACGTGGATAGAAAATTGGTTGGCAGACAGTAAGCAAAGAGTAGGAGTGAACGAGTCCTTTTCAGCATGGCAGGCAGTGGTGAGTGGACGCCGCAAGGCTCGGTATTGGGGCCGCAACTGTTTACCATATATATTAATGATTTGGAAGAAGGAATTAGGAGCAACACTAGCAAGTTTGCGGATGGCACAAAGCTGGGTGGCAGTGTGAACTGTGAAGAGGATGTTAGGTGGTTGCAGGGTGACCTGGACAACTTGAGTGAGTGGGCAGATGTGTGGCAGATGCAGTATAATATAGATAAATGTGAGATTATCCACTTTGGTGGCAAAAAGAATGGGGCAGATTATTATCTCAATGAGGTTAAGTTAGGTAAGGGGGAGTTGCAGCGAGACCTGGGTGTCCTCGTACACCGGTCACTGAAAGTTGGCGTGCAGGTACAGCAGGCAGTGAAGAAAGCTAATGGAATGTTGGCCTTCATAACAAGAGGATTTCAGTATAGGAGTAAAGAGGTTCTTCTGCAGTTGTATAGGGCTCTGGTAAGACCACATCTGGAGCATTATGTATAGTTTTGGTCTCCTAATTTGAGTAAGGACATCCTTGTGATTGAGGCAGTGCAGCATATGTTCACAAGATTGATCCCTGGGATGGTGGGACTGTCATATGAGGAAAGATTGAAAATACCAGGCTTGTATTCACTGGAGTTTAGAAGGATGAGGGGGTATTTTATAGAAACATAAAATTATAAAAGGACTGGAGAAGCTAGATGCAAGAGAAATGTTCCCAATGTTGGGCATCCAGAACCAAGGGCCACAGTTTTAGAATAAAAGGGAGGCCATTTAAGACTGGGGTGAGAAAAAACCTTTTCACCCAGAAAGTTGTGAACTTGTAGAATTCTCTGCCACAGAGGGCAGTGGAGGCCAAATCACTGGATGGATTTAAGAGAGAGTTAGATAGAGCTCTAGGGGCTAGTGGAATTAAGGGATATGGGGAGAAGGCAGGCACGGGTTATTGATTGGGGATGATCAGTCATTATCGCAATGAATGGCGGTGCTGGCTCGAAGGGCTGAATGGCCTCCTCCTGCACCTATTTTCTATGTTTCTAAATCTTACTGGCATCCTGGCTGCAGCCTATGTCTAACCAGTGCTGTCTTTCCCTCTCCTCTACCGTCCCCTGGGCCTCTACCACCGTGTGAGAGAGCTGGACACGTGCTGGCTGAGGAGCGGCATAATGGTCTGTCTAGAGACTGTTGCTTCTTTGGCAACTTTATGAGCCGTGGCATTGCCGAGGGAGATGTCATATGTATAGTGAGTGTGGGACTTACATTTGACAATGGCCACTATATCAGGCAGGAGAACAGCACGCTAATGGGCCTGTTCCACTTAGGCGACTTTTTAGGCGACTACAGGAGACTATGCGTCGCCACATGGTTGCCACATGTTCGCGGGTGGTTGTCGGGGAGTCGCCTTCATGGTGGTGAGGAGTTCCTGCATTCTCAGAGCTAGTCGTGGCTTCATTCTGGTCGCCACTAATTCTCGTGCCGTCGGTGCAGTGGTAGTGGGTCGCCAGGAGGTCGTAGGTTCTCGTATGTTGTAGGCGGTGCTGACCGGTGAATTTCATTGGCTCACTGGGAAAAAAACGTAAACAGTCGTTTTCAGAACCAAGGATAACCGACCGGTTAATGTCTGCCGAGCTTCACAGCCGTGTATCTCTGGCTTCTTAAAAGTTGTCTCCAATCCTTCTCCCCACCCCGTCTCCCCCTGCTCATCCCTTCTCCCCCCCCTCCCCCGTCTTTTAAATGACTTACGTGACCCTTCCCGTACACTGTGCTTTCATCGTCTTAATTACAGTGCCAACCTTCCAGTTCATCGTGGTGTGTGTCTGTGTCACATTGGCATTGCACTGTGTGAATTGTCACATTGGCATTGCACTGTCCCCCACCAGCCAGTTATGCAGGTGGGGGACAGGACAGCGCCCCCCCCCCCCTCCCCCCGCTTGCCCTGTCCCCCACCTGCATAACTGGCTGGTGAAGGAAGTGATGTGTGTGTGTTCCACTCTGACAGTCGCCGGCATTCGCCTGAAAAATCGCCTAAGTGGGACAGGCCCATAAAGATTGCAGATCAAGTCGGCGTGCTGAATGGGTTTCCCTGTGTATGTAATAAGCCCTTTATGCTGCCATAATGTACCAACATCATGAACGATTCCGAACGCATATCGGGAGTCGGTGTAAATGTTGGCTAAACGCCCCTCTGCCACGATGCAGGCACATGCCAAGGCAAAAGGTTTGGCTGCCTGGGCAGCAGTTCCATTGGGCAAGAAAAAAGCTTCTAGAGTCTCAAAAGGGGTGACAACTGCATATCCTGCTCAGATGCACTCGTCAGATGGGCGGGTGGAGGACCCATCTGCATTGTCAACAGACCAACTCTGCAGGTCGGGTCTGGGGGATGTGACCATCTCCATGACCTGCACACAATCATGTGGCTGACCCTACATTGCCCATCACGGGCACCCGTTTGACGGGGTTAAGAGCCAGGGCTCGTTGGAAGGTTAAACTAGGTTTGGATATGACCTCCTAGCCGGCTCTTCTAGCGGCAGTAAATTGGGTAGCTGCAGAATGTGGAAGCAGAGTTACTGCATGGGGGACCAAAACAAGTGCAAGGGTGATCTAACACTAGAGGGCGGATTTCTCCACCTTAATCGCAGTGGTGATGACAGCACGTAAACAATCAGGCCTGCCCGTTACAACAGGTAGTGGCTGCACGGAATGATACGCGACAGGCTTCATGAGACTCCTGTGGTTCTGAGTCAGTCCGGCGCTGGCAAAACCTTGCTTTTGTTCACAAGACAAAAGAGTTGTCCATAGTGAGGAATGCCCAGCACTGGTGCATTCCCCAGAGCCTCTTTTAGCTTATGGAAGGCCTCCTTTATTTGTGTCGACCACTCGATGTTACTTGGCACATTTGGTCCAGCGGCCAGTCCAAGGCGTGTCCATATCTCAATACTCAGGGATCTTATGCCTGCAGTAGTTGGCCAAGCCCAAAAAGGAGAGCATCGTCGCTTTTGTCTGGGGCGGCGCGGCGTCAAGAATAGTCGCAAGCTGACCTGGGCCTAAGCGGCGGGTCCCTTTAAACAAGACATGTCCCAGGTATTGCACCATCGGTTGGCACAACTGCAGTGTTGCGACTGATACCTTATGTCCTTTCTGATCTAGATAGCATAGTAAGGCAAGAGTGTCCCATTCGCTGTCCCATTGAGTAGGTGAGGCCACAACAAGGTCATCAACATGCTACGGCTGTTCCCAGGCAACTGTAACTCGCTAAGATTATTCCTCACCGTGGTTGCATACACAGCGGGGCTTTTGGTGTAACCCTGGGGCAACCTGGTCCACATATACTGTCTGCCACTGTATATTACTGACCATCCTGGTGCCAAAGAATGCCTCTCCAGCTTGCTTGAATGATTACCGACCGGTGGCCCTCACCTCCGTGGTCATGAAATGCTTCGAGAGGCTGATCATGAACCACATATGTGCCTTCCCCCCTCGCAACATGGACCCGCTGCAGTTTGCATACCATCCGAACAGATCCACGGATGATGCGATTTCCCAGGTTCTGCACACTGCTCTCTCTCACCTTGACAGCCAGAAGGGGGGCTATGTGAGGACGCTGTTCAAGCTTTCAATACCATAGACCCACCAGACTTGCTAAGAAGCTGCTGAAACTGGGGCTGAACACTCCCCTGTGTGTCTGGGTTCTGGACCTTCTCACCGCCAGGCCCCAGGTGGTCAAGATGGGGAGATATACATCCAACTCCCACTCTGGGGCTGTAGAAAGCATCTTGTCCTGTAACATCACAATCTGGTTTGGGAACAGCTCTGCCCAGGACAGGAAGGCCCTGCAGAGAATACACTATGGGAACTATACTTACCACGCACTATGTGAACTACACTCGCCCCCCTGCAAGACCTACACATCGGGAGGTGCAGATCCAGAGCCAGCAACATTATGGGGGTCCCCAACCACCCCAGCAATGGACTGATCCAGCAGCTATGGTCAGGCAAACGCCTTCGCTGTCACGCTGGGAAAACAGAGAGGATGAGACGGAGTTTCTGCCCACAGGCCATCAGGACTGTAAATTCTGATCTCACTAAGTACTAATTTACAGTTGTGTTGTGTCATTAAAAAAATAATTCTAGCATGTAAATACTGATTCTGTTCTCTTCTGTTGTTTGTGCACAATCCGCAGGCATTGCCACTTTCATCTCACTGCACATCTTGTATGTGTATGTGACAAATAAAGTTGACTTGACGTAACAGGATAGAGAAGAAGGTCAACCATTGTATAACATTCTGAATTGGATGTGGGGGAGGAGAGGATCACATTGGTGGCTGGATCTATGTTGGAGACAGTGACCAATATTCGATTAATAGCCCTTAGATCTTGTACAAACCGCCCATTTATTTTTTCTGTCTCAGGGCTTCTACAATGGGCTTGATGCTCTCAATTGCCTCTGGGGATAGGTTATACTGTCTAATAGAAGAAAGGGAAACATTTTCCTTCATTTTGTGGGGAGGTGCTAATTTCAGCAGGTCGATCTCAACTGGAAACGTCACCCATTCCTTCTCTCCACAGATGCTGCCTGTCCCGCTGAGTTACTCTGGCATTTTGTGTCTACATTCTGCTGAGAAGCAGGCTTTATTCCCAACTAAACCAAGTGGGACCTGTTGGGCCCCGTTTCCCCAACGCAATATTCCACCACTCACCCATAGCCACCAACTGCGCAGGCACGTTATGATGCCAGAGATCCCCCTTGTGACGTAAGTCACAGTAACCCTTCCCAACTGTGTCTTGCCATCCCTCTTCCTACTCCTATCCTCCTCATCCCCAATACTGCCTCCCCCTCGTCTTCACCCTCCATCTTCTTTCTCATCTCCTCATCCCCTTTCCCTCTCCATCGCCCCCTCTCTTTTCCCCTACCCCCAGTCACTCCCTCGCTCCTCCATAACCCCTCTCCCCTCCCTAACCCCCTCCACTCTCTCTATCCCCCTGCTCCCACACTACTCACCTCCCCCCTATCCCACCCCCACCAAAATGAAAATCGTTTTTTTTTCAAATAAAACCTCCCCCTATTCCACCCTCCCACAATGAAAATCATGATTTTTTTTAAAGGTTTTTTTCCCGCGATTGTTTATGTAAATGGAAAGCTCGCCCCATCCCTCCCTCTCAATGAAAATCGAGATTTTTTTTTCAAATGAAACCTGCCCCCCTATCCCAGCCCCCTACAATGAAAATTGCAATGTTTTTCTTTTAAAGGGTTTTTTTCGTCTCCCCCTTATCCAACTCCCCACAATGAAAATGGGGATTGAAAAAAAAAGAAAGATTAAACGAGAAACACTTAAACAGATAAAACCATGAATGGTAGAAAGACATGGGTTATTAACAACATGATGCTAACTTGCATACATGGCCTTTGCTCTTAATCGGACCATAGTCCCAATTGGCTTTGAGCTAGACGATACCTCATGCAGCACTGTACAGAATTCTTTCTGCAATCATCCAGACATATTCAACCAAAATGTTATAACTTCTGAAAGTGCACTATGTAAAAACTCCTGCTGTTGCAAGAAGATGGACAAATGTGAATATCCTTTCTATTGGCTGCTAATGAGCCACCAACAATCTCTTGAAAACTATTAATTAACAATGAAGAAAGTATCCTTCATCGCATAGGTACCCGCAAGCCCAGTGTACCTGTATACATAATAACACCCCCAATCTTTGATCTGGTGGATATGCTGTCAACTCCAACTTGTACCCAACCATGCCCATTTAGCTTTATGAGATCATTCCCATAACAAGCTACTCTCATGTCAGTTATGACCCAGAGCCCGAGCCAGAGATTGAGTAAAGGGTATGTTCTTTGTGCTGAATCAGCTGCTAAAGCATAATCAACTTAAAAGATTCCGCTCCCATTAGGAAAAACAGTAGATGGATATCTGCATAATAATTTACTGATACACATTCCACACTACTATGAGTCTAGGCTTTAGAGCAGTGATATAAAAGACAACTTGCATGATGTTAGTCAACAACGGGAGAATAACCAATCATTTATTGTCCCACGTATGGCACTATAGAGAATGATAAAGCAGCTCAAACAGTGTCAATTGTACTATAACATAATCGTTTCTCTGAGCGCAAACTGAGAGAAACACAAAGCTCTGCTACTTATGTTTAAAAGTAGCTCACGTCTTCTCCACAAAGTCCCATGCAATTGTGCAGAGCTAGCTGCACGAGAAATAGGCTGAGCTAGCCATCACTCGTGACTTTGAGTAAATAGGAGCTTCTTTCAGCCACCTTACCATGGACACCCTGAAAGAGTAGGCAAAATTGGCACTATTAAATTTCATGTTGCCTCTTCCTTAATATCTTAAGAGGCATCTACTGATAAACCCCTGAGTCTTATCAACTACAAAATTTGCGTGTCGTCTAAAACCTCCATGACACAATGCCCTTTTGATCCGAGTCGGGCAGCATTAGCTTTAGAATCTTTGTAAACAGCCTAGGCCTGAAGATAGGTAGAGCCTAAACTTCGCACCATTGGCTTTGTCATCAAAACACCAGGTATATCTGTGCCCCTCGTGGAGAGATATGGCAAAGTATGCATCTTCAAGATCGATTGAGGCCCTCATCCTCTGAATCAGCTAATTTGCTGAAAATCAATTATCCATCTTAAAGTGGGTAATGAGGCACATGATCAGACAAGCCAAATCCTAACCTGATTTGGCATGCTCCACTTTGCTACAACATTGAGAAATATCAGAAATATACCCCTCTTGTTCTTGGGCAGACTAGACGTCTCTGCATCCATTTGGATAGCCATCATTCCCTTTATTGACCATACGGTGGAAACTTTTGGCTTCTCTTGCTGCAGAAGATGTATTTATCTAATTATTTATTTATTTGTTTTGCTCATGACAGATAATCAGATCTTGATGACTATAGCTGAAACACAACATCCAGTTGATATGGGAATACACGTTCCCTGTCAACTCTTGACTGTCAGAGTCACCACGAAACCTCAGCCTTCTTCCTCAAAATGGAAAATAGCATAATGCAACCCTGAACCAGGAGTTGCTCCGCCATTCTCTGACTGAAACCACCTCTCAGTCGCCAGTGTGCGCAACGCTATGTCTTCGACCAGCCACAGTCCGGAATACTGCTATTGAGAGCCTACAGATTATTGTATATATATTTTTTATTCACAACATGATCCTGCAGGTCAGATAAAGAATGCTACATGCCAGACCGGCCTTCTGCTGGTAGCTACCTATCCTAGAGATAGAAATTTTCCAATGAACTGGCAACTCTACTAACTGAGCTGAAAGAATTAAACATGTGTTGAGGGAAACCTCAAACTACCTCACTCTACTGAGCAGCTTGATGACCTCAATCACAGATGTTGAGGCAGAGTTTCCCTGGTCAATATGATCCATATGACCAGCCAGTTCCAACGTAGAGCTTACCGGGGTTGCCATGCAAGGCACCCTACCAATGTCTCTGCATCAACCTGATCTCTCCAGAGACAGTGAAGAGTACTAGACAGCCCATGTTGCCAGTGAATCCAGACCTGGGCGACAGACTGCTCCATTTCGGAGTTTACGGCGATTAATAAAGAGACCTTACCTGCCAGCATTTCTGAGCCCAGGTCGACCGGCTTGTTGGAGCTCCAGCGAAGTTCCATTGCAGAACCATTTGACCACATCATCAGCCTCACGTTTGCCAAACAGCTCGTTTCCGGAGCTCAAGGGCGATTACTTCTTCGCCTACAGTCTCTCTAGAGCCTTGCTGGAGCTTCACAGTGCAGGTCACGCTACCAGGTATTCCCAGCCTGGTTTGAGACGCCGCTCCTTCGACTCCTTCTGCTCCATTGGGGCCTTAGCGGAGCTCACTGAACAGGCCACGCCTGCCATAATTCCAAGCCTGCTTCGAAAGGCAACTCCTGCCACAATTCCGAGCCTGCCTCGAAAGGCAACTCCTGCGGCCTTCTGCCTTTATTGGAGCCTTTGCTGGAGTTGACTGTGCAGATCGGGCTGCCAGCTTCTCCCAGCCTGGATCAACAGGCTGCTCCTTTGGCCAGCTGCTCCTACAGAGCATCAGCGGCTCTCTCGACAGGTCACGCCTGCCATACTGCAAGCTTGGTTCAACAAGCTGTTCTTGCGAAACAGCTAGTGACTCCCGACTGTTCCTCTCCAGGGGTTCAATGGCACTTCCTGCTCCTATGAATACTTGTAGAAAACCCTCCCGAATACTGGAGCTTACCCGCATAGGATGGTACTCCACCCCTGCAGCTGCCTAACCCCTGCAAGTCTTCACTTGCTACACAAGTCCTCTCTAAAGAGACACTATGCTGGCTACACATTACTGGCCCTGTAAAAAATGAGCCATTTTGGGAATTATCTCATGCCTTCTCGCATTTTGCGAAGGCAACAGCCCCAACTGTGTATTACAGAGAAGTGTTAATACAGCTTTCTGCACTTCCGAGAGATGAGACCCATGTTTTGACTTGCAAAAGTCCGTAATGACCCCAGAGCGGATATTGGACTTGCTAACATAATTCTTTGCCTACATATCACTGGGATATCTCAACAGATAGAATTGACGTATGGAACATCCAAAATGTCTGGCAGTTTATGAGACTGGCATATGTTCCGGATACTTTAGCCAGATCTTCCTCCAGTGAATCTCCTAACTCCAAAGGGATGGCAAATACGTGACAAGAGCCGGTAGCTCCCGCTATTATAATCCACCAGCTCTATTGATAGCCGCCAGTGGTTGCTTCTCTACAGCGTATGCTGAACCGACCTCAGCCGTTATTTTTCACGCTGCTATTTTTTAAATGCCAGCTGCTGCGGAACCTCCACAGCGTATGCTGACCCGGCAGCTGAGCTTCCATGGCGGTCGCTGTCCTGGCCGCGTCTTATTTTAAAAACCGCCAGCTGCTGCTGAGTCTTCGCAGCGGTCGCTGACCTGGCCGCGCCGGCGACCGCAATTTTCCATCCCACCAGCTCCATACGGTGCCTCCGCGGTGCCCTCTCCAAATCCGGCTGCCTGCTCCCGTTCGGAGCTCCAACGGTGGCAGCTGCACAGGCTGCGCCCGTCAGCTACTCCGAGCCCACTGCAACTCAGCGGCCCGTTCCAGAAACCAAAATTGGCTTACCTGCCAGAGCAGTTTTGAACTGCTCCGATTCCCGCGCCATGCGTCGACCTATTGATGCGCATGCGGGCTGGCGGGCTCTTCCCATAGTCACTCACGTGACTTCAAAATAAAATGAAATTTCCCCCCCTATTCCACCCCCCACAATGAAAATTGTGAATTGTTTTAAAACTGATTTTTTAATGTAATGAGTGCTAGAATATTGCATTGGGGGAACGATTTGTGTTGGGGGAACATGAGAATGGTGGAATATCTCATTGGGGGAATGGGGCCCAATGGGCAGGACAAGTGGAAAATAGTTTTTTTTAAAGAGTTTTTTGCTAAAGTTTAAAATGTCAATAACTTGTAAAATATACCATCAATCTGAACGAAACTTGTTTAATTGATATCACAGAACAATGTTAAGTAAGATGGGCCAAAAATTGTAGCGCCATCGTGTACCAATTTTGCACAAATATAGGTGCAAACCAGGCAAACAAATATACAAATATTGAAACAAGATGAGAATTTTAGTAATATACAAGTGGTCAAGTGGGACCCATTGGGCCCCATTCCCCCAATGAGATATTCCACCATTCTCCCGTTCCCCCCACGCAACCCGTTCCCCAATGCAATATTCCCATATCTCACTCACCCAGAGCTACAAACCGGCCAACAAACAAACCAGCAGACAAGATGAGAGAGAGCGAGAGAGAGAGAGAGAGAGAGAGAGAGAGAGAGAGAGAGGGAGAGAGAGAGAGAGAGAGAGAGAGAGAGGAGAGAGAGAGAGAGAGAGAGAGAGAGAGAGAGAGAGAGAGAGAGAGAGAGAGAGAGAGAGAGAAAGAGAGCGAGAGATAGAGGGAGCGATAGAGAGAGACAGACAGACAGACACACACACGTTGGGCACTGTTCCCCCAAAGAAATATACCAGCAAACTGCACTCCTTTCCCCTACCCTCAGTCACTCCCTCTCCCCTCCCTACCCCCCTTTCTCTCCCTCTATCTCCCAGCTCCCCCACTGCTCACCTCCACCCAATCCCCCACCCCACAATGAAAATCTTTTTTTTTAATGAATCCTCCCCCTATCCCACCTACAATGAAAATAACTTTTATTAATTTTCGTTTTTTGGGCACTTTTTAAAGTAAATGGAAACCTTCCCCTTATCCCCCCTCCCCCCCCCTCCTCCCCCACAATGAAAGGGTTATTCTTTTTAAAGGGAGTTTTCCCCCACTATATCTTATGTAAATTGAACCCCCCCCAATCCCACCCCTCCACAATGAATATCGTGAGTTAAAACAAAATGAAACCCCCCTCCCCACAACAAAGATAATGATGGGGTTTTTTAAACACTGAGTATTTTATGTAGATGAAATGCTGGCTCCTATTGTGACATCATTGTGAAGTGGAACACTGCTGTGGTTTTTAAAACAGAGTTTTGTTTAATGTAAATGAAATTCGGGATCCCATTGTGATGTCATTGTGGAGTGGGACACTGCTGACAGGCAGGGCGAGTGGAAAAGAGTTTTTTTGAAGTTTCTTTTTGTTTAAAATGTCAATAACTTGTAAAACATACCATCAATCTGAACAAAACTTGTTTAATTGACATCACAAGACAATGGTGAGTAAGGTGGGCCAAAAACTGTGGCGCTATCTGGTACCATTTTTGCGCAAATATAGGTACAAACAAACCAGGCAAACAAACTGGGCAAACAAATAAAGAAACAAAATGAGAGGTTTAGGGATGGATAGATGGATGGATGGACGGATGGATGGACAGATCGATAGATGGATCGATAGATGGATAGATAGATGGATAGATAGATGGATAGATAGATGGATGAATATATGGATGGATAGATGGATGGATAAATGGATAGATAGATGGATAGATAGATGATAGATAGATGGATAGATAGATGGATAGATGAATAGATAGATGGATAGATAGATGGATAGATAGATAGATAGATGGATGGATAGATGGATGGATAGATGAATGGATAGATGGATGGATAGATGGATGGATAAATGGATGGGTAGATAGATAGATGTATAGATAGATGGATAGATACATGGATAGATAGATGGATAGAAAGATAGATAGAAAGATAGATAGAAAGATAGATGGACAGATGGATAGATGGATAGATAGATAGTATAGTTCTGATTAGGTTCTTATCTGTTGCAATCTTGCATTACAGCTGCTCTTGGTCACTGTGATCAGCAGGCAAGTCTCCCAAAGTTTAACAAACAACGTATTTTACAAGCGGACCTCAGAAAGGAAATGATTCGGCGGAGAAAACAGAGCATTAATAGATGAATGGACAGAGGACACACGTCTGGCCATAAGTAAAACAACCAATGTGTCAGAGAATATAAAGATCATCCAGGAATCTACCCTAGGGGAAGTAAGAGCATAGTGGGGAAAAAGGGGGAGTTCAGAATTGCAATGGAGTATGGCAGGAGAATGGGAAAAATCATAACTACAGCTTGTTCAAGGTTTACCATGGGCTAGCGCATATAAGAAGAGATAGGATACAGAGTCAGATTAATCACTGTTGGTGATGGAAGTGGATGGGCAGATATTTAGCTGTTTATTGTCAACTGTGCATAACTTGTGCACAATGTGAGCCAGGAAATGAAAATACGATTGAAAATAGTAAGATTAAATGAGAACTTACCAGTTCGAAGTTTGATCCTTATTTTATGAGGAGTTACGTTGAGGGATTACGTGAAGAAGCCCCGCCAGGCGCATGCGTGTCATACTTCAAAGCAGCGGCGTGAAAACACAGAAAACAAATAGCCGAAGTAACATAGTAAGGCTTTAAAAAAAAGACTAGAACTACCAGATGATCTCTTAGATTATGAGGGTGGGAGCGGAGGGCACATAATCCCTCAACGTAACTCCTCATAAAATAAGGATCAAACTTTGAACTGGTAAGTTCCCATTTAATCTTACTATTTTACTTCGGAGTCACGTGAGTGACTACGTGAAGATTTCAAAGCTCTGTGTTTTCATGCCATAGATGCGCTCCATATGACAATCTGCTTCGGTTGACACATTAGTGAATAAATAATATATTGAACATTGCTTCAAATTATTCAATAATTATTTATTTAATAATAATAACAAAAAACAGTAATAACCCCTCTGTCCCAGGGGGAAATTACAAACAATGATATAAACGATTATCCAGCAGATGTTGTAAGGAAGAGAGCACTTTTCACCAAGTCGCGAGTTATCCTCAGAGCTTAAGATATGGACTAATGTATCCAGCCAAACTAATGGTCACATACAGAGAATAGGAGCATTTCTTCACCGACCCAGAAGATGCATTTAAATATGCGCACGATATAGCAAAGAGTATAGCAAAGGACAAGTAGATAAGTAACATTTGGCATAGCTCTGTATGAAAATGCATTGACTTTAACTGATTACTAGCAGGGCTATGCTTTACTTATCCTGATTGTTATATTGTATGTTTAATTTACTCCTTTATATGTATTTATAAGGGGGTAGAGTGATATAATGTGTTTTTAAATATGTTTAAAAATGTTCGTATACGATGGCTGACAGGTTAACAGGCGGCTAAGTCTAGACTAACTTATCATAGATAGAAATGGATAGAAATGGATAGAAATCGGAGATAGAAATGGATCGAAATGGATCGGAGATAGAAATGGACTTCCGGTGGCGCTATGGAGGGCTAAGGAGTAACGCCAGCCAGCTCTGTGAAAAAAACGCTGATAAATCGGAGGTAAAACGACCTACCTGCTGCCTGCTGCTTCTGTACCGACTGCCATGAGTGACATTATCATGTCTATGCAAGACAGCCCCCTCCCGCAGAAACCGACAACTCGTGCTGTTGCTAGGCAGAAAACGGTGGAACAAGAAAAAGGCCCGACTGAAGCCTCAGGCTCAGGTAGGACATTATCCCAAGAAGATGTGACGAAAAAAACGACGAAAAAAATCAGAAGGTGAAGAACTCAAAACTTTTATTGCATGTGAAATTGCTGGTTTAAGGGAAGAAATAAAGCTGATGAATGTTGGTGAAGAAATAAAAAAAATCAAGGAGGAAATGATGGACTTAAAGCTTGAAATTAATACCAACATTAATACCACAACTAAGAATACATCGGATGAGTTGAAGAAAGAAATCGCAGAAATAATGATTGGACTGGCAAAGGAGATGAATGATAAAATCAAAAATGTGAAAACTGACTTTGAAGTAAGGCTGAATCCTGTGAAACAGGCACTGAACCAGCAGACGATTGTTATAAAAGACCTTGAAAAACTAGCCGAAACAAGCGCTCTGACTCCAGCAAAGCTTATTACTGAAAATCAACGTCAAACTGAATTACTGGGCAAAATAACCGAGAAATGTACTGAATTGGAAGTTCGCCAGAGAAGACAGAACCTAAGAATTGCGGGTATTCCAGAAGTGGAAGAGAAAGATCAAGATCCCCGAGAATTCACTGCAAATTTACTGCAAAAGGTTTTATCTCTGGATCAAAAGCCTTTACTAGCCCGAGCACATAGAGTGATGAGATGAGAGACAAGACCAAACGCTCCCCCAAGACAAATGATAATAAAAGTACAGTATGACCACGTCTTGGAGGAAATAATGCAAAAAACATCAAGAAACAGAAATCTTGTATTTGAAGGACACAGGATCAGTATTTATCAAGACTACCCAGCAGAGGTCTCCAGGAAACGAAAAGCATTTAATGAGTTCAAAAGTATCCCGAGGGAAGTGGAGAATTTGAAATATGGTCTGAGCTATCCAGCCACCCTAAGAGTCACGTACAACAACAAGGAACATTTTTTCACCAATCCTGTGGAAGCATTGGACTTTGCTCAGAAGATTAAGATGAGGGTAAAGCAGTGGATGTTGTCTATATGGATCTCAGTAAGGCCTTTGACAAGGTTCCCCATGGAAGGTTGGTTAAGAAGGTTCAATCTTTGGGTGTTAATGGCGGAGTAGCAAGATGGATTCAACAGTGGCTGAATGGGAGATGTCAGAGAGTAATGGTGGATGGCTGTTTGTCAGGTTGGAAGCCGGTGACCAGTGGGCTGCCTCAGGGATCTGTGTTGGGTCCACTGTTGTTTGTCATGTACATCAATGATCTGGATGATGGGGTGGAAAATTGGATAAGTAAGTATGCAGATGATACTAAGATAGGTGGTGTTGTGGATAATGAAGTAGATTTTCAAAGTCTACAGAGAGATTTGGGCCATTTGGAAAAGTGGGCTGCAAAGATGGCAGATGGAGTTTAATGCTGTTTAAGTGTGAAGTGCTACATCTTGGCAGGACAAATCAAATAGGAAGTACATGGTAAATGGTAGGGGGAATCGAGGAATGCTGTGGAACAGAGGGATCTAGGAAATAACTGTGCATAGTTCCCTGAAGGTGGAATCGCATTTAGATAGGGTGGTAAAGAAAGCCTTTAGTGTGCTGGCCTTTATAAATCAGAGCATTGAATATAGGAGTAGGGAAGTAATGTTAAAATTGTACAAGGCATTGGTAAGACCAATTCTGGAGTATGGTGTACAATTTTGGTCGCCTAGTTATAGGAAGGATGTCAACAAAATAGAGAGAGTTACAGAGGAGATTTACTAGAATGGTTGCCAGGGTTCCAGCAACTATGTTACAGAGAAAGGTTGAACAAGTTAGGTCTTTATTCTTTGGAGCGCAGAAGGTTAAGGGGGGGGTGGGGGGGTGGGGGGGACTTTTTGATTGAGGTCTTTAAAATGATGAAAGGGATAGACAAGAGTTGACGTGGATGCGTTTTTCCCCATTGAGGAGTAGGGAAAAGATTCAAACAAGAGGGCATGACATGAGAATTAAGGGACAGAAGTTTAGGGGTAACGTGAGGGGGAACTTCTTTACTCAGAGGGTGGTGGCTGTGTGGAATGAGCTTCCAGCAGAAGTGGTGGAGGCAGGATCGATTTTAACATTTAAGAGTAAAGTGGATAGGTATAAGGACGTGAAGGGAATGGAGGGGTATGGTCTGAGTGCAGGTAGTTGGGACTAGGGGAAAACAAAGGGTCGGCACGGACTGGAAGGGCCGAGAGGGCCTGTTTCCGTGCTGTAATTGTTATATGGTTGTTATATGGTTATTAAGGCTTGAGAGGATGCTTGATCCCTCACCATTGAATAAACTGACTTTGCAGGACTGGATGGAATTGAAGTGATGACTAAGGCAGCTGGAGAAAGATGTGGATTGGAAACTCTCCCATGGATACTAATAATTAGTATAACTGCACTACTAATACAAATGACTAATAAATACTAAAATTATACCGTGGTATCTTTGCTAATCAGAATTAATAATTATCACTAATGACCAACTTTTACTTATAATGGAATGATTAGAGTCATATATAGAGTTTGATTTCATTTGTCCTCTTTGGAAACCTTTCTTTTTTACTAGTAATTTTCATTTTTATTTTCTTTCTTCCTTTCTTTTCGGTTTCTTTAATTTTTATTTTTTAATTAGATTTTCAAATAAGTTTTAAATATTTGTATCCTCACATTTCTGACTATTGGAATCCGAATATTTTAAAATTTAATACCCCCGGTAAAATATTGCTATGGAATAAAAATTCCAAGAAATAATGGGGCTGGTTAAGTTTGCAACATCAACTACGGAAGTCGGTAGATAGTTAGTCATGCTAGTATGGCTAGCACTAACTACACTAATACTAGATGTAGTGTTTTCCTTCTTTGTGCACAATACTAATTTCTTAATCTATCCTCTTTTCTTTTCTATTATAAATCATCATTATTTTCAGTTTGAATGGAGTTACAAATTGGATCAAACGAGATATACACGTGAGATACATTCAAGGGTCTTAAAATTCGTCTATTCGGAGTTCGGGTGTAAGGTCGGATCTGTCGAACTGAACCATTGGCTCTATTATAGACCCCCATAGACAAAAGATGCAAGATTTAAAAATGAATATGGGGAATGAAGGAATAACGTTTTGTAGCTGGAACGTTAAAGGTATTAATGAACCAATCAAGAGAGGTGTAAAGAATATTAGCGCATTTAAAAGCAATTAAACTGATGTGATTTTTTCATTCAAGAAACACATTAAAAAAAAGAAAGATGCCGAGCATAGGCTTGAAAGCTAAATGGATAGATAAAACGTATCATTCTTCTTTAACACACAAATCAAGAGGTGTAGCAATATTATTTCGTAAATGCATTTTATTCAAACATACATCAACTATAACTGATAATGATGGCAGATACATTATTGTAATAGGAGAAATAAATGCACAAAAAATGATTCTTGCCAATGTATATGGACCAAACTTTGATAGTCCACTGTTTTTTTAAGAAAATATTTAACAACATCCCGGAAATAGCACAACATAACTTAATAATTGGAGGAGATTTAAATTGTACATTAGATTCCTATTTAGACAGATCCACAAGACAAACGAAAACCAAATCCCATTCCAGTGACCTATTAAATGCATATATGGATACTAGTAATATTAAAGATGTTTGGAGAGTAGAAAAACCCAACTGGACGAGAATATTCATTTTATTCACCTGTACATAAAACCTATTCAAGAATAGATTATTTTTTGGTTGACGCTAAACTTATCTCACTTACTTACAATTCAAAATACCATAATATTATAATCTCAGATCATGCACCTTTAACATTTATGATTAAAATAAATGGTTTAAAAAACAGAAAAAACGGCGACAATGGAGATTTAATTATCCATTGAAATTTTAAAAAAAACAAAGCAACTCAGGAATATATTATAGAACAGATCAAGATTTTCTTTGAAATAAATGATAAACCGGAAATATCCTCTTCCCTATTATGGGAAACTTTTAAAGCATATGCTCGTGGAATTATGATCTCTTCTCAAGCATTTTATAATAAAAAGAATCGGAGGGAACAACAGGAATTGGAAAAGGAGATTAAACAATTAGACACAGAGAACGCTGCTAATCCATCCATAACAACACATAATAAAATCGCTGCACTGAAATATAAATTAAATAAAATATACTCAGATCAAATTGGAAAACTCTATCAATACACTAAACAATTTGAATTTGGAGATAAACCTCAAAAATTATTGGCTCGTCAATTAAGAAAGATGGAGGGAGAAAAAATAATCCATAGGATTAAATCATATAATGGCGAACCATTAGTACAACCTAAAGATATTAATGAGAGATTTTTGCAATATTATAAAAATTTATATTCAGCTAAAACGACAGAAAACAAGATAGGAATAGAAGCATTTAAAAAAAAAAGTAATCTGAATGGGTTGGATTCACAAAATAGAGAATCACTAAATGCTGAAATTTCAGTAAAAGAAATCCAAGAATCTATCAGATCATTAAAAAAACGGTAAAACACCGGGACCAGATGGTATATGCTTGGAATTTTATAAAACATTTTATGATCTGATTGCACCACATCTGAAGACACTCTATGAATACATTTATATTCACCAGAAACATTTAATGAATCTATTATAACACTTATACCTAAAATAGACAAAACATAGAAACATAGAAATTAGGTGCAGGAGCAGGCCATTCGGCCCTTCGAGCCTGCACCGCCATTCAATATGATCATGGCTGATCATCCAACTCAGCATCCTGTACCTGCCTTCTCTCCATACCCTCTGATCCCTTCAGCCACAAGGGCCACATCCAACTCCCTCTTAAATATGGCCAACAAACTGGCCTAATCTACCTTCTGTGGCAGAGAATTCCACAGATTCACCACTCTCTGTGTGCAAAACGATTTTCTCATCTCGGTCCTAAAAGACTTCCCCCTTATCCTTAAACTGTGACCCCTTGTCCTGGACTTCCCCAACATCGGGAACAATCTTCTTCCTGCATCTAAGCCTGTCCAAGCCCTTAAGAATTTTGTAAGTCTCTATGAGATCACCCCTCAATCTTCTAAATTCCAGCGAGTACAAGCCGAGTATATCCAGTCTTTCTTCATACGGAAGTCGTGCCATCCCAGGAATCAGTCTGGTGAACCTTCTCTGTACTCCTCTATGGCAAGAAAATGTCTTTCCTCAGATTAGGAGACCAAAACTGTACGCATACTCCAGGTGTGGCATCACCAAGACCTGTACAACTGCAGTAGAACCTCCCTGCTCTTGTACTCAAATCCTTTTGCTATGAAATGCCAACATACCATTCGCTTTCTTCACAGCCTGCTGCACCTGCATGCCTACTTTCAATGACTGGTGTACCATGACACCCAGGTCTCGCTGCATCTCCCCTTTTCCTAATCGGTCACCATTCAAATAATAGTCTACCTTCCTGTTTTTGCCACCAAAGTGGATAACCTCACATTTATCCACATTACACTGCATCTGCCGTGCATTTGCCGACAAAGACCTGGATGACCCAGGATCATATAGAGCTATAGCTCTTTTAAATACTGATCAAAAGATACTAACCAAAATATTAGCACAAAGACTAAGTACAGTTATTAATAAATTAATTCTCCTGGATCAAACAGGATTTATACCAAAACGATATTCCTCATATAACTTGAGATGATTATACAATATTATATATTCAAAAAGAGATATTAATAAAGACCTGATAATTATTTCGTTAGATGCGGAGAAAGCCTTTGACCAGGTGGAATGGTCTTATTTCGGTTATGAAAACTTTTAAGCTGGGAGAGAAGTTTATTACTTGGGTTAAATTATTATACACAAATCAAATGCTATCAACTAAATTTAATCTATTCCGAGGCTGCAGACAAGGTTGTCCTCTATCCCCACTACTGTTTGCACGTTGCAATAGAACCTTTAGCTCAACGGGTGAGATTACATCCTGAAATATATGGATATGACACCAGAGATACTGAAAATAAAATTTCTTTATATGCGGATGATGTATTACTTTATATTACAAAGCCGGAAATTAGTATCCCAAATTTACTAAAATTAATATCTGAATTTGGATTAATTTCAGGATATAGTATTAATTGGAATAAAAGTGAACTTATGCCAATAATGGTAAATAACTTACATATACTACAACAATTTCCTTTTAAGATAGCAAACGAAAAAATCAAATATCTTGGAATTCATGTAACAAAAAGATTTGACTCTTTATTTAAGTCCAATTTTACTTCGGAGTCACGTGAGTGACTACGTGAAGAAGGCCCGCCTGGCGCTGGAATGGCATTACGTCGACACTGACGGCAGAAGCAGGAAGTTGCAGAGCGCAGCTCCTCACAGCGGTCGGAACGGACCTGCAGGTAAGTGTAAGGGAAAGTGGGGATGTTCTAAAAAAGACGTTACGCTGGTAAAACCAGCAAACAAAAAGTGAAAGTAAAAGTAAAAATCAGAGTCACGCTGGCGTACTGATTTAGCCAGATAAATGGAAAATAAAAATTTTCGCGGTGGTTTTAAAAAAGATCATCCTTCCCGGGGGGTGAAGCAAAAAATCCGGGGACAAGAGATATGAGCGGATTCCTTTCCGATACCGGTTGGCCGCTGATATCACCCCGTTAGTGAGATATTAAATTCTCGCTCCAGAAAAATACTAACCACGGAGGGAAATGGTTCCTAAAAAAAGGTAAAAAGAAAAAAAAGAATCCGTTTTGACAATGAAAGTCCTCCGGGATATAAAGCATGTGACTAAAAATGGAACATATGGAGAAAGTACTCCAAAAATAATGAGACAAGGTCACAGTACCCAGACGTTTTCCACAAAAAAAGACCCCTGAGGGGCTTGAATATACAGAATATGGCTATGTGGCCAAATTGGGAATTTGAAACTCCGGACCCAGGATTTAGGGGCGGAGGAAAGTCTCATTGGATATAATTCCAGTGGATCAGGGCTGCAAAAGACAGACCCTGCAAGTGGTGATGTGGATTATGAATGCACACCACAAATAAAAAAGAGAAGGCCAAGATGTGCCTGAGATAGCAAAAGAATTTTTGCTATACCTGAATGAAGTGGTGAGGCTATGGAAGAAAACCTAGCTGCCAACATTAATTATATGGTATCTCACCAACTTCAAGATTCTGTGAAGATTGAAACAGCAGAAATACGATAAAAATATATGTTTTATAAAGATATCAACGGTGAATCCGTTTATGAATATCCATGTCTCCACCTAATTCAACATGATATATAAGATATTAAGAAATACAATTTCAAAGTATATACCCAAATGGTGCAAATAACTATATACTTTTTAAATAAAATAAACTGCCATCAGTTTGTGGAGCCCAATGGGAATAAAACAATAAATAATTTAACCAAATCTGCACTATAGAATTCGCAGATCAATACAAATCAGGTTATGTTAAACTCCTGATTATTTATGGAATAAACCTGCCTATGATAAATCAAGATATTGATTACCAAAAGGAACAGACTACTGATCTTTAAAACTTTGGGGGGAAAAAACTATGATCCAATGAACGAAGATCTTGATGTGCAAAGGATCAAAACAAAGGAAAGATCTTTAAAACTTGGGGGGGGAAACTATGATCCAATGAAAGATTTGATTAATGGATCAAAACAAAGGCAGAAGTGGTTAATCCAAACATAGCCTTATCCAAAACCCATATAATTGGGAAAAGAAGGCTTGAAGTACGTTGAAGAGGTACAAACATCTGGTTACAAAATAAGTTCATGAAATCTCAATTGTGGGGGATTACAGGTGTATTATGATCATTCATTTAATATAACTAAGGAAGGATTGGTTTCACCTGTATAAGAAAACCATTTAAAAATTGATTTTAGGTTTGCAATCAAAAGTAATTTCAATAAAGAGAGGGGTACATACAATGTATATTATAAAAATTACCTCAGTGTAAAGATTTGATGGTAAAAACCATACAAAACATCATTTTATATACACTTTCACAGTGTAAGAAAATGGAAACATCTAGTTCATGGAAATACAGTTGCGATTAACAAAGTGTTAATCAATATTACAGGTGCTTGAAATTAATTAAAGTGGGTCAAGCTGTGCAAGTTAAAACATTGTCCAAAGGATCAAAACCCGTTCAAGGCTGTTTTAAACAGAACACTGAAGGGACAATTATGCTGATACAAGATCAGCACTTGCACTAAATGAGGTCATGGTCATGGGTTATCTTGATTACATTTAAATTGGAATGGTATAAAGAGTCAGCTGGCAAATTAGTGCTGCAATTACAAACTGGTGGAAGGCAAGGACCTGACCCATTTACATAATGCATATGCTTTGGCATTAATAAAATATTCATAAATTACTATTCTGAATTTAGAAGTAAATTACAGCACATAAGAGGGGGGGGAAAATTGTTCCATGATATACAAATAATGTCTCATTGTTGTTGACATGCTTTGTCCCTCCATTAGGTTAGGTAAAGAATAAATAAAGTTCCCAAAAGAAGGAATACAGAAGCTTATAAGAATATGTAATGCCCTATTTGTGAAGAGGCTTATGCAAATATCAAATGATACGTTATCATTATTAAAGTAATGTAAAAAAAAGGTTCACAAGCTGCTTCAAACTTATAAGATTAACAGCTGTGCAACTGAAGCAAGTGTTACATATGATGTACAGCTTTTCTTGAATGTTTGGGTAAAGATAAGAATATTATCTATTCTTATAAGAATAATTGATACGTCTCTTGTTGGGGACTGCGGACAATAAAACCAAGGTGAGCATAAATGGTTAGTCCTAAAGAAAATTTCCAAACAATTTACTGTATTAATTATAGAAGTTATAAGGGGTTATGGATTAAATATCGATTGTTTTATTATGGAAGCGTCCATGTCGTAAACCCCCGCCCCCACTCAACCCCCCCCACCCCCACACCTATGAACAAGATACCACGGCTGTGGCATATGTTTAAACACACAAGATAAGTCAAATAACAATCATGGCGATATCTGAGTAAAACAGATGTGGCATATTCTTAAGTTTAGTTCACCTGTTTATCTCTAAGGAAGAGACAAGGTATCGAGACAACAAATTTGGGAGAAAAACATATTGTCATTAATATGGATTACTTAGGATTATCTGGTTGTATACAGATTAAATCACCGATCTTTCAAATGTTTCTTGTTGGGGTAAACCAAGAACAGGGAAGGTGGATGCTTTTCCCCCACCCTCCCAATTACATGAGGGAAAGATTCAATAAAGTTCTTTTCCTATACCCAGTTCCTCATTTTGTTGATAGGGCAGTGTCTGATGAAAATAATGTAGCAGTGAACTGCCAGAGGCTTTTGGTGGCCAAATACGGATCCTTCATGGTTCATAAATAATTGTGTGATGTTGAACTACTTGTGATGATTCATAGTTGCAGCAAATTATTGAAGTCTGAGAAAGGGTCTCGACCAGAGGCGTTGCCTGTCTCCTTTCGCTCTTTGGATGCTGCTGCACCCGCTGGGATCTCCAGGTTTGTGAAACCCTGCAGTAATTTATTGTTGTACAAAAGCATCCATGACATGAAAATATGAATTTGACTATCTGCAGGTTGACCAGACCATTACAACAGCTGATGGTCAAAGAAGTCTACGAATGTTAACTAATATAACAACATATCAATAAAATAATTATGTATAAAAGAAACCTGCAATTTGCAGAAATAAGTCTAAAAAACAATATTTTGTTATAAGAAATTAGTGGTCTGTGTATACAGTAAACAACAACCAACGTTATTTTATCATATAACCAAAAGATATATGTGAGTTCCTTGTGGATTGCATTTTTCTGAGTATCTAATTGATAGAGCCAATAATAGGTCACTCAGAGTGTTACCGTCCTATTAACGGACAATATATTAACCAAGAAGTATCAGGTGCATTTCAAATATCCCGATATGGAAAGGGATATATATGTAGATATTAACACACACACACACACACATACACACATATATATTATATATATATATATGTGTGAGTATATATAAAATAATAGTATAACACACACACACACACACACCTACCATATAAAAAAATATATTATATCTAATCTGTCCAAAATTGTAAAAAAATATAAAAGTCAGGAGATAAATAATTTGCCTGAATTGCCTTAGGCAATGGACACTAACTCTATCTATGATTCAAAACAGTCCCGCTAACCCCGCCCTCCCCCCACATTGAAAAGCATAATAATGCTGATGACTTTACCCACACCGCTATCAATATAAGAGAGCAAACATTGCAAATGTTATGTTATAATTGCATGTGGATCAGATTGCATTATCATATATGTTTAAAATCTAACAAAACAAAGTGCACACAAGAGGAGCTGAAACCAAGGTAAAACCCCTATAAGCATCCCCCCCTTATCCTGTCGGCTAACCCCGAAGATAAGTTGTGTTGTGTGTGTGTGTGTGAACATTGATGAAAATCTTTCCCATGTTGCAGTAG
Source organism: Okamejei kenojei (assembly GCA_035221665.1). NCBI lineage: Eukaryota > Metazoa > Chordata > Chondrichthyes > Rajiformes > Rajidae > Okamejei > Okamejei kenojei. The sequence continues at coordinate 288,095 of CM069142.1, forward strand.
GTAAGAGTCTTCTGTGGCAATGAGACTGCTTATTACACACAAAAAAACCACATTAGGTTCAGTAAAAACTGATGGTTCTAGAGGAATGTTATTCTAGATGGTTAGAAATTGGATACACCTAGTGGAACTAGACAAAGAAAAGGTGGAAATCACTCTGTTAATGAGGTAGATACATCACAGGAATGGCACGGGATTGAGCCACTCGAGCAAAGATGCAAGGCCGCAGGAGGGTGTAAATTAATGTTAAACATAAAAAAGGAACCAGTCATGGTGTCCGGTTTGGACACGCAGTGATTGGGTTCAACAATAAATTGTAGCTTTGTCATGCCATCAAAATATATAAATATCAATTGGACAAATATTTGTGATAAACTTTGCCTTTCAATGGAAAGGGCATTTACTTTTATTCTTTATAATATTAAATATTTTATCACATAATTTTGAGGCAATGTTTGGGGGAAAAATGTGTTATTCGCTCGTTACTGTGTTAAATGAGCCGGACTGTCGTATGGAATAAAATTCTACGGACATGAAAAACACAGAAAAGCTTCAAACTCTTCACGTAGTCACTCACGTGACTCCGAAGTAAAATAGTAAGATTAAACGAGAACTTACCAGTTCGAAGTTTGATCTTTATTTTATGAGGAGTAACGATTGAGGGATTACGTGCCCTCCACTCCACACCCTCATAAAATGAATGATCATCTGGTAGTTCTAAATCTATAATGAGCCTTACTATCTTACTCCAGCTATTGTGTTCTGTGTTTTTCATGCCGCTGCTTTGAAGTATGCCGTTCCAGCGCGAGGCGGGCCTTCTTCACGTAATCCTTCATCGTTACTCCTCATAAAATAAAGATCAAACTTCGAACTGGTAAGTTCTCGTTTAATCTTACTATTTTCCACTTTTATTGAATAAATTAAATAAGAACATTTTTATATTGGAAAACATTACCTATCTGAATGCTAGGTAGAATAATGCAATAAAAATGATTTTTCTCCCGCAATTACTATATCTTTTCCAATTGATTCCGATATATCTTCCTAAAACATTTTTTAAGAAGGTTGATTCTATAGTCACCAACTTTATCTGGGATTATAAGAGCCATAGAATAAACAAAAAACATTTATGTAAACCAAAAATAAATGGAGGTTTAGCACTACCAAATTTTATGTTTTATTACTGGGCAGTTAATATTAAAAATATGAATTTTTGGTTTGTAGAGACAGATAAACAACCAACCTGGTTAAAAATGGACAAAGAAGATTGTTCGCCTTTTGAAATTAGTTCGATTTTATTCGCCAATATTAAAATAGGTAAGAAAACCTATAGTGAAAACCTTATAATAGAAAGTGGAATACGTATCTGGAAACAAATAAAGAAAACACTAAAAATTGGAATGTATACCACTAGCCCTTACCATTGTAAATAATGTTACATTTAAACCCTCAATGATGGACAAAGGTTTTTTTACAATGGAAAAACTATGGAATTAATAAGATGGGAGATCTCTACAGGGAAAATTCTTTCCTTTCATTTCAAGAATTACAACAAATTGATGGATTACATTCAAAAGATTACTTTAGATATCTACAAATTAGAGACTATGTAAAAGCAAATACACAGGAAATTAGAAATAGAAAGACAGAAATTTTAGATGAATGCCTAAATAAACACCCGAACACAGAAAAATTGATATCATATATTTATAATATTTTACAGGAAAACGATATACCAATGACAGAAATATATAGGCAATCATGGGAAAACGAAATTAGGTCAAATCATTAGACTGAAATTGGGATGAAAGTCTACAACATATACACCACTGCTCGTTAAATGCTAGACACTCTCTTATACAATTTAAAATATTACATAGACTCCATTATTCAAAATCAGAAGCTAACTTAACGCACTTATTTACAAATTGTGTAAAAATTACTAAATTTTGGACAGAGATATTTAAGATAATTTCGAATGTTGTTAATATGAATCTGATCCCTGACTCAAAGTTAATAATACTGGGAATATTATAAACAGATCAATTAATAACAATGAATCAAATAATTTTTATTAATTATAGTTTAATAATTGGGAAAAAATTAATATTGAAATTCTGGAAAGGTCCTACATCCCCCACAATCAAAATGTGGATTATAGGAATGTCGGAGACACTTCATCTGGAAAGATCAAGGCTTGTCCTATTGGACAAGTTGGATCGTTTCAGAGGAATATGGTCTCCATTTATTGAATATCTAAAGGGTCAAAATGGCTCGGTACGAGAGCCTGACTGAAGCCTGAATAATGGAATAGATGAAGAATCACGTATAACAAATCATGGACATATCTCCAATGATGGATAACTTTTTTAATACTCCATTCATTTCTTTATTTTTGATCCCTAAGTATGGCTCCAACACCATCATAAAATTTGCCGACGACACCACGGTGGTAGGTCTGATCAACGATAACGATGAGTCAGCCTACAGGGAGGAGGTCCAGCACCTGACAACCTGGTGTGTCGATAATAACCTCGTCCTCAACTCCCAGAAGACGAAGGAAATCATTGTCGACTTCAGGAAGATCAGAGGGGGCAGGCACACCCCCATCCATTTAAACGGGACTCAGGTGGAGAGGGTCTCCAACTACAAATTCCTCGGGGTACACATCTCGGAGGATCTGTCCTGGTCCCTCAACACCTCCAAGCTGATCAAAAAGGCGCAGCAGCGCCTTTACTTCCTGAGGAGGCTTCAAAAAGGCCCACTTTGTCCCCCCCCGATCTGACCAACTTCTACCGATGCACCATTGGAAAGCATCCTGACCACCAGCTTTACGGTATGGTACAGCAGTTGCACCATAGCTGACAGGAAGGCACTACAACGGGTGGTGAAAACCGCCCAGCACCATCATCTGAGCCCCACTCCCTACCATGGATGCCCTCCACCGAAAAACGGTGCCAGAGTCGGGCTGGGAAGATCATTCAAGGACCCCTCCCACCCTAAACCATGGACTGTTTGCCCTCCTACCATCGGGGAGGCGGTACAGGAGCCTCAGGTCCCGCACCAGCAGGATGAGGCGTAGCTTCTACAATAACACCATCGCTCTGCTGAACTCAGAGTCCCGCCGATAGATTTCCACATCTGTATTTATTTATCTGTACTTATCTGTATATTGCTATCACTTCGTGCTGTCACAAAACTGCATTTCGTTGTACCAATACTTGTATATGTACAATTACATTAAAGTTGAATTGAATTGAATTGAATTGAATTTCCTAATCTTACTTTATTTTTCTCTATCTTTTCTTCCCTGTAAAAAAAAGTATAGAAATATATAAGACATAATTGTTAATATTAATAAAATTATGAATGTATGTGAGAAGTATATTCTATTAATATGTACTTACGTCTAATAAAAATATTTAACAAAAGAAATGGATTGTGTGGGAAAACGAGGAGGATCCATGGGAGACGAGCAGGGGGAGTGATTAATGTCCCCCTGAACAACTCAGCTGTGAAAACAATTTAAACTTATAAAAATTATTTAACACACTAACAAACGTACTAAGCCGTTTATTTTAATTTAATACTTAATAGTCATGAGATCTATTAAATCTAGGTAACGGTTAAAGAATCGGTTAGAGATAATATATATAAGCATCTGGATAAACAGGGTTTGATCAGGAACAGCCAACATGGACTTGTGCCTGGAAGGTCATGTTTGACAAACCTTGAATTCTTTGAAGAGGTTACTAGGGACATTGATGAGGGTAAAGCAGTGGATGTTGTCTATATGGATTTCAGTAAGGCCTTTGACAAGGTTCCCCATGGAAGGTTGGTTAAGAAGGTTCAATCTTTGGGTTTTAATGGTGGAGTAGCAAGATGGATTCAACAGTGGCTGAATGGGAGATGTCAGAGAGTAATGGTGGATGGCTGTTTGTCAGGTTGGAAGCCAGTGACCAGTGGGGTGCCTCAGGGATCTGTGTTGGGTCCACTGTTGTTTATCATGTACATCAATGATCTGGATGATGGGGTGGTAAAATTGGATAAGTAAGTATGCAGATGATACTAAGATAGGTGGTGTTGTGGATAATGAAGTAGATTTTCAAAGTCTACAGAAGATTTGGGCCATATGGAAAAGTGGGCTGAAAGATGGCAGATGGAGTTTAATGCTGATAAGTTGTGAAGTGCTACATCTTGGCAGGACAAAATCAAAATAGGATTGTACATGGTAAATGGTAGGGAATTGAGGAATGGTGTGGAACAGAGAGATTAGGAGTTAACTGTGCATAGTTCCCTGAAGGTGGAATCGCATGTAGATGGGGTGGTAAAGAAAGCCTTTGGTGTGCTGGCCCGTTATAAATCAGAGCATTGGAATATAGGAGTAGGGAAGTAATGTTAAAATTGTACAAGGCATTGGTGAGACCAATTCTGGAGTATGGTGTACAATTTTGGTCGCCTAATTATAGAAAGGATGTCAACAAAATAGAGAGAGTACAGAAGAGATTTACTAGAATGTTGCCTGGGATCCAGCAACTATGTTACAGAGAAAGGTTGAACAAGTTAGTTCTTTATTCTTGGAGCGCAGAAGGTTAAGGGGGGTCTTGATTGAGGTCTTTAAAATGATGAAAGGGATAGACAGAGTTGACGTGGATAAGCTTTTCCCATTAAGGGTAGGGAAGATTCAAACAAGAGGGCATGACATGCGAATGAAGGGACGGAAGTTTAGGGGTAACGTGAGGGGGTAATTCTTTACTCAGAGGGTGGTGGCTGTGTGGAATGAGCTTCCAGCAGAAGTGGTGGAGGCAGGATCGATTTTAACATTTAAAAGTAAAGTGGATAGGTATATGGATATGCCTTTTCGAGCTCCCATTCGCTGTGATGGTATTTCAGTTTCAGTCATATTGGCTGACGTCAGAAAATCCTTCAGAGTGGTGAACCCTCGAAAAGCGCCTGGACCTGATGGTATACCAGGTCATGTTCTAAAAACCTGTGTGGACCAACTGGCTGGAGTTTTTGCGGACTTCCTCAACTTCCTCATACAAAGACCACAGATTGTTCGCGTTGGTGGAAATGTGTCATCCTCAATAACAATCAGCACGGGAGCACCTCAAGGCTGCGTGCTCAGCCCCCTGCTGTACTCACTCTATACTCATGACTGCGTAGCCGGTCATAGTGCGAACTCCAACATCAAGTTCGCTGACGACACCCACTGTTGTGGCACGTTTTTTTTCGTATCACTGACGGGGACGAGTCAGAGTATAGAAGTGAGATCGATGGACGGACAAAATGGTGCCAGCACAATAACCTGGCCCACAACACCAGCAAAAACAAGGAACTGATTGTGGTAGGATGGGGACCCACAATCCCGTTTATATCAATGGGTCGATGGTGGAGAGGGTCAAGAGCTTCAAATTCCTGGGCGTGCATATTTCTGAAGATCTCCCCTAGTCCGAGAACACTGATGCAATTATTAAGAAAGCACATCAGCGACTCTACTTCCTGAGAAGATTACGGAGCGTTGGTATGTCAAGGAGGACTCTCTCTAACTTCTACAGGTGTACAGTGGAGAGCATGCTGACCAGTTGCATAGTGGCTTGGTTCAGCAACTTTAGCCCCCAGGAGCGGAAAAGACTACAAAAAGTAGTAAGCACTGCCCAGTCCATCATCGGCTCTGACCACCCTACCAACGAGGGGTTCTATCGTAGTGGCTGCCTCAAAAAGGCTGGCAGCATCATCAAGGACCCACACCACTCTCGACTGCAGAACCAACCAATGCCCGTCTACAGATACTCTCCTCCACCTAGCGGAGCTTGTCCTTACCCTTAATAACTTTTGGGTTGACTCCTACCATTTCCTTCAAATACAAGGCATAGCTAAGGACACGCGCATGGGGCCTAGCTATGCCTGCCTCATTGTAGGGTACTGTTAGGTACTTCCTCCCCCTCTGGTGAATGCTATGTACTTAACTCTTTTGTTTCTCTCCTCAGTGCAGGCCCCGTGGCTGGGAGTCAGGAATCAAGGGGTTAAGGGCTTCTGTACCCGATTGGCCAAGCTGCGTCAGGTGACGGGTGACTCATCGGAAGCTTAAATACCAGGAGTCTTCCAGAATTCTCTCTCTTCGTCGACCCTGACTCATGAACAGACTGTATTCTGAACTGCAGGAGGCCTGGCCACATGGCATAGAACTTTGTGTATAATTACCTGTAGAGAAGGTACACAGACACCTCAAGGTCTTCACTACTTTATTAATCATACATCATATATAGCCCTGGCTGTACGTGGTCTGTCACGATCACTAGAGAGAGAGCTAGGGGCGTGTGGGTTACAATTATACTAACTGGTGGGGGAGTGGTTAGCATGGACATCGTCACTATCAATTAAAGTTGTATACACATATCATCTACATCCTTCCTCTACCAAAACAAAGTGAGTGACAGGGCGACCACATCTCATGCGCTAGGGTAAATGCAAACAGTAAAGCACGGGAATACAGAATCACACGTAATCGCCGTAACCAGGCGACCAGACCGGGTCCGCACCTCGCCATCACCTCCTTCCCCGACGGGAACAAGCGGGGACGCCGGGGCATGGTGGAGACTATGGACAGGAGAACCCCTTGGCGACGAAGGCACCGGGGGGACGGCGAAGAGAAGGGCGAGGAAGCCGGAGAAAGCGGGACCGCAGCCGGGAGGCGGACAGGAGGAGGACGAGGGGGGGTTGGCCCCAGAGGAACGGGCAAAGCACTGGGCCGCGACAGTGGCAGCGGGGGGGCATACAGAGCCGCTGGGGGAGGGAGAGGCTCGTTCACGAGCCGGAGATGCTGGCGGGACCGGCGGTACACCCTTCCGTCGTGGTTGGCAAGGTACGAACGAGGGGAACCGGCAGAACCGACGACCACGGCCAGCTTGGAACGGCCAGAAGTGGACCTCAATACGAAAGACCCTGGCCGGGGAGAGAGGCAGACGACACGGCAGGACCCTGTCGTGGGAACGCTTCCTGTATACCGTGTTTTTGGGCAATGCGTTTCCGGACCAAGGCAGGTTTAAAGACGGAGGGGGACAGGGACTGCTGAGACACCGGGACCGTGGGCCTCGTGACTCGGGACATGAGTCGCTGAGCCGGGGAGCCCAGGGCATGGTCGCGGGAGATGTTGCGGAGGTTCAGCAGGGCCAGGTAGATGTCGGAGCGGGATAGGCGGCAACGTTCCAACAATCCTTTAGCACTGAGGACCGCGTGCTCGGCCAGTCCGTTGCTCTGCGGGTATTCCGGGCTGCTGGTATAATGACGAAAGTTCCATCGTTCGGCAAAAGCGCGGAACTCGGCACTGGTGAACTGGTTGCCATTGTCCGACTGCAGGCTGGCCGGTGACCCGAAGGTGGCAAAGTGGCGGCACAACTTCTCGATGACCGCGGAGGAAGAGAGGGAGTGGAGCTGGTCAACTTCAAACCAGCTGGAGTAAGAGTCGACAAGCACCCGGAAGTGCTTTCCGTGCCACTCGAAGATGTCGGTTGCCAGCGCAGACCAGGGCAGGTCAGCAGCTGCCTGCTGCAGGAGCGGCTGCCGCTGTTGCTGTGGAGCGAGGCTGTTGCAGGTAGGGCATGCGGAGACCCTATCCCGGAAGTAGCAAGGCATGTCAGGCCAGAAAAACTGGCTCTGAGCGATGGAAAGGGTCGCTTCGGCCCTGGGATGGCCACGATGAGCGGTTTCGAAGTATTGTCTCATAGTGCTGCGGGCACCACCACCTTGTGCCCCTTCACAATCACACCATCACGCAGCACCAACTCGTCACGAACCAAGAAGTAAGGCACCGCTGCGGCCGGCAGGGAAGAACAGCGGTCTGGCCAACCCTGCTTGATGATCGTGGCCAGCTGCTGTAGCGAAGCGTCTGCTGCCGTGTGCTTGGCCAGGGACTTCAACTGACTGGAGGGCACGAAGTTAACATTTAGGACTATCAGATCGGATGTCTCGTACGGATGTCGGGTTGTGGATGAGAGAGGCGCCCGAGACAGCGTGTCAGCAACAAACATGTCCTTGCCCTTGCGATAAACCACTGTGAAAGTGAAGCGTTGTAGCTGGAGCATCATGCGCTGGAGCCGGGAGGAGGCCACGTGTATCGGCTTGTTGAGGATGGTGACCAGAGGCTGGTGGTCCGTCTCGACAGTGAAGCAGTTGCCCAGGGTATAGTCTTTGAATTTGGAGCAGGCAAAGACAACCGCCAGCAGTTCTTTCTCAATCTGGGCATAGTGTTGTTCAGCGGTCGTCATTGTGCGGGATGCGTAGGACACAGGCAGTTGCACCCCGTCATGGATCTGCAGGCAGGCGGCCCCGAGGCCAAACTTAGATGCATCACATGTGAGAACGATGGGGCGCTGGAGGTTGAAGTACTTCAGCATTGGCATGCTGATCAGCTTAGATTTGAGGGTGTCAAATGCTCGCTGGTGTTGTGGGAACCAGGCCCAGGCAGTGTCCTTTTTCACCAGATCCCGCAGAGGGGCACTCAGTTCGCTCAGGTCGGGGATGAACTTTCCCAGGTAGTTGACCATGCCCAAGAAGCACTGCAGGCCAGGCACGTCCGCAGGTGCAGGCATCTCGGATATTGCGGCCGTCTTCTGCGGGTCGGGCTTCAGCCCCGATGCAGTAAAGATATGCCCCACGTAGGTGACCTCAGGGACCCGGAATCGGCACTTCTTCGGGTTGAGCTTCAGGTTGACCTCCCGGGCCCGCTGCAGCTCCTGGCGAAGGTGGTGGTTGTGCTCAGCGACATTCATCCCAGAAACCAGGATATCGTCGACAATAACGGCACACGGAAGACCGTTCCATGGTCCTTTGGAACACCTCGCTGGCAGAGTTGATCCCAAACGGCATGCGGAGGAAGCGATACCTGCTGAAGGGCGTGCTGAAGGTCGTCAGGTGCGAGGATCGCTCGTCTAGAGGTATCTGCCAGAACGAACTCTTGTCATCAAGAACCGAGCACATGGTGGCAGGGCCGACCTGTGCTGCAACATCCTCCACCGTCCGCATGGGATAGTGCGGGCGCCTGATGGCCAAGTTCAAGTCCTTGGGGTTGATGCAGATCCGTATTTCGCTCTTGTCTTTCTTCGCAGCGACAACCATAGTAGAAACCCACCGGGTGGAGTCCGTTACTGCCTTCAGGATGCCCGTGGCCACCATCTCGCGAAGAGCAGACTCGACCTTGCCCCTCATGGCGAAGGACACGCGGTGCGGGGGACGGATGACCGGCGTGATGTTGGGATTGAGGGCAATCCTGTTGCTGCAGGGCAACTTCCCCAGCTTCGAGTCAAACCGGTCTGGGAATTCGGCCAGCGGGTTCAGGGGTGCCTCTACCAGGTGGACATCACTGTGGAAGCTCACCAATCCTAGGTCCTGGCAGGCCTCCACGCCGAGCAGGGGGTCACATTTACCGTCTAGCAGGAAGAAAGAGAGGGGCTGAGAGGTCTTCAGTACCTTGCAGTGGAGAGTGGCCCTCCCCACAGGAACAAGTACGCCACCCCAATAGGCACGCAAAACAGCACTGTCTGTGGAAACGGGCTCATTATTTCTTATCTTCCTGAACAGGCTTGTTGACATAACATTAGCAGCAGCCCCCATATCCACCTTAGCAGAGAAGGCCATGCCATTCACCGTGACATCGTTGAGGCGGTCTGAAGCCCTGCAGTGGTCTTACCCTCTGTCGCCAGGGAGCATTGTACTGGTGACCAGCGAGACTGGCTGCGTGGACCACAGGGTCAGGTACAGCGGAGGAGACAGCCTCAGCTAAACGAGAGGCATGGAACACCTCATCGAACAACTCTACGATGTCAGGTTTACGACAGGCAGAAGCCATCATGGCACAGGGAGGGGGTACTGGGACTATAAACCATATAAACCGTTCCCACTTCTCAGTTCCACCCAAATAGCCTCCCTAGACGAGCCCTCTAATCTATCCTGCCAAAGCACTGCTGTAATATCTTCTCTGACAAGCAATGCAACACCTCCCCCTCTGGTCCCTCCAATTCTATCACACCTGAAGCAACGAAATCCTGGAATATTTAGTTTCCAATCACAGCCCTCCTGCAACCATGTTTCACTGATTGCCACAACATCATATTTCCAGGTGTCAATCCAGGCTCTAAGTTCGTCCACCTTACTTACAATGCTCCTAGCATTAAAATATACACATTTTAGAAACCCACCATATAACCATATGACCATATAACCATATAACAATTACAGCACGGAGACAGGCCCTCTCGGCCCTTCCAGTCCGTGCCGACCATTTGTTTTCCCCTAGTCCCATCTACCTGCACTCAGACTATACCCCTCCATTCCCTTCACGTCCATATACCTATCCACTTTACTTTTAAATGTTAAAATCGATCCTGCCTCCACCACCTCTGCTGGAAGCTCATTCCACACAGCCACCACCCTCTGAGTAAAGAAGTTCCCCCTCACGTTACCCCTAAACTTCTGTCCCTTAATTCTCATGTCATGTCCTCTTGTTTGAATCTTCCTTACCCTCAATGGGAAAAGCTTATCCACGTCAACTCTGTCTATCCCTTTCATCATTTTAAAGACCTCAATCAAGTCCCCCCTTAACCTTCTGCGCTCCAAAGAATAAAGACCTAACTTGTTCAACCTTTCTCTGTAACATAGTTGCTGGAACCCCTGGCAACATTCTAGTAAATCTCCTCTGTACTCTCTCTATTTTGTTGACATCCTTCCTATAACTAGGCGACCAAAATTGTACACCATACTCCAGAATTGGTCTTACCAATGCCTTGTACAATTTTAACATTACTTCCCTACTCGTATATTCAATGCTCTGATTTATAAAGGCCAGCACACCAAAGGCTTTCTTTACCACCCTATCTACATGCGATTCCACCTTCAGGGAACTATGCACAGTTATTCCTAGATCCCTTCTGATCCACAGCATTCCTCAATTCCCTACCATTTACCATGTACGTCCTATTTTGATTTGTCCTGCCAAGATGTAGCACTTCACACTTATCAGCATTAAACTCCATCTGCCATCTTTCAGGCCACTTTTCCAAATGGCCCAAATCTCTCTGTAGATTTTGAAAACCTACTTCATTATCCACAACACCACCTATCTTAGTATCATCTGCATACTTACTTATCCAATTTTCCACCCCATCATCCAGATCAATTGATGTACATGACAAACAACAGTGGACCCAACACAGATCCCTGAGGCACCCCACTGGTCACCGGCTTCCAACCTGACAAACAGCCATCCACCATTACTCTCTGACATCTCCCATTCAGCCACTGTTGAATCCATCTTGCTACTCTGCCATTAACACCCAAAGATTGAACCTTCTTAACCAACCTTCCATGGGGAACCTTGTCAAAGGCCTTACTAAAATCCATATAGACAACATCCACTGCTTTACCCTCATCAATTTCCCTAGTTACCCCGCTTCAAAAAATTCAAGAAGGTTTGTCAAACATAACCTTCCAGGCACAAATCCATGTTGACTGTTCCTGATCAGACCCTGTTTATCCAGATGCTTATATATATTATCTCTAAGTATCCTTTCCATTAATTTGCCCACCACTGACGTCAAACTAATAGGTCTATAATTGCTAGGTTTATTCTTTGAACCCTTTTTAAACAATGGAACAACATGCGCAGTACGCCAATCCTCCGGCACTATTCCCGTTTCTAATGACATTTGAAATATTTCTGTCATAGCTCCTGCTATTTCTACACTAACTTCCCTCAATGTCCTAGGGAATATCCTGTCAGGACCTGGAGACTTATCCACTTTTATATATTTTTCAAAAGTGTCAGTACTTCCTCTTCTTTGAATCTCATAGTTTCCATAGCTACTCTACTCTTTCCCCTTAACTCACCGAGTTCAATATCCTTCTCCTTGGTGAATACCGAAGAAAACAAATTGTTCAATATCTCCCCCATCTCTTTTGGCTCTGCAGATAGCTGTCCATTCTGGTTCTCTAATGGTCCAATTTTATCCCTCGTTATCCTTTTGCTATTAATATAGCTGTAGAAACCCTTTGGGTTTACTTCCACCTTTCTTTCCAAAGCAACCTCATATCTTCTTTTAGCCTTCCTAATTTCTTTCTTAAGATTCTTTTTTACATTCTTTATACTCCTCTAGCACCTCATTTACTCCATGCCTCCCTATAATTATTGTAGATATCTCTCTTTTTTTTTTTTTCGAAATAAGTGTCCAATTTCCCTTGAAAACCATGGCTCTTTCCAATTTTTACTATTTCCTTTCAACCTAACAGGGACATAAAGATTCTGTACTCTTACAATTTCCCCTTTAAATGTCCTCCATTTCTCTTCTACATCCTTCCCATGAAACAAAGTGTCCCAATTCACTCCTGTAAAATCCTTTACGCATTCCCTCAAAGTTAGCCTTTCTCCAATCAAAAATCTCTACCCTCTGACTCTCTCCATAATTAATATTGAAACTAATGGTATTGTGATCACTGGTCACGAAGTGCTCACCAACGCATACCTCCGTCACCTGACCTGCCTCATTTCCTAACAGGAGGTCCAGCACTGCCCCTTCTCTGGTCTCGATACCTCTATGTACTGCTGCAAAAAAAACTATCCTGCACACATTTTACAAACTCCAAACCATCCAGCCCATTTACAGAATGTGTTTCCCAGTCTATTTTTGGAAAAATTGAAATCTCCCACAATCACTACCTTGTGCTTACCACTAATATCTGCTATCTCCTTACATATTTGCTCTTTCCAATTCACGCAACCCCATTTGGCGGTCTATAATACACCCCTAAAAGTGTTGCTACACCGTTCCCACTTCTCAGTTCCACCCAAATAGCCTCCCTAGACGAGCCCTCTAATCTATCCTGCCAAAGCACTGCTGTAATATCTTCTCTGACAAGCAATGCAACACCTCCCCCTCTGGTCCCTCCAATTCTATCACACCTGAAGCAACGAAATCCTGGAATATTTAGTTTCCAATCACAGCCCTCCTGCAACCATGTTTCACTGATTGCCACAACATCATATTTCCAGGTGTCAATCCAGGCTCTCAGTTCGTCCACCTTACTTACAATGCTCCTAGCATTAAAATATACACATTTTAGAAACCCACCATATAACCATATGACCATATAACCATATAACAATTACAGCACGGAGACAGGCCCTCTCAGCCCTTCCAGTCCGTGCCGACCATTTGTTTTCCCCTAGTCCCATCTACCTGCACTCAGACTATACCCCTCCATTCCCTTCACGTCCATATACCTATCCCTAAGAAAATAAAACTCGATAGACTGGAGACGCAGAAAGAAGCACTTCTGACGCCATGTAGAGAAGGTACACAGACACCTTAAGGTCTTCAATACTTTATTAATCATACATCATATATAGCCCTAGCTGTACGTGGTCGGTCACGATCACTAGAGAGAGAGAGCTAGGGGCGTGTGGGTTACAATTATACTAACTGGTGGGGGGGTGGTTAGCATGGACATTGTCACTATCAATTAAAGGTGTATACGCATATCATCTACATTACCTACATTTGTCAATTAATATTGAATTGGGACGGATAAGGACTGACCTGAGGGTTTTCGTGTATTTTGTTTCAGGGTTATTTCCATTTAGGCAGGTTAGAGACTCTAGTTCGACGGCCCATTGCGAGGCTAGCTGGAGCACTGTTATCTTTGTTTATTAGTTTATTCTTGTCCTTGACTGTGTTGTTTGAATCAGGGTTTTGTTTTAACTAAATAAAATACTATTTTCTTGAACTTGAGCCTGGTTTTTGAAGTACCTGCATTCGGGAGTCGTAACAAAATGGGGGCTCGTCCTAAGCTTTGAGGACCTAGACAGTTTTGGGGTTTTTTTGGTAGGCTTCTGGTGACTGAGGAAGTCTGTGTTGTGAGGAGATTTTTTTCTCTTCCGTTTGTGGTAACATTTGTGCCCAGGGTTTGGCTGGTAGTTTGGTCCTACATTTGATATGGAGTTTAAAGTGGAGAACTTAACTGAGGCTCCTAGTCGGGAGTTGTTTGATAAATGTACGAAGGAACATTTGTTTATGCTGGCAGAGACCAATAAGTTGCCTATTAATAAGTATTTGAAGAAACAGGCTATAAAGTTGGTGTTATGGTTTGAGTTGGTGTGGAAGGGGGTATTGCCTGTTGGTGCAGACAGTACTCTATCCAGTCAGGAAGAGGGGGACCTCATTCGATTGAAGGAGTTAGAGCTTGAAATGAAAAAGGAGCAGAGGGCCTTAAGAGAGAAAGCTTGAGAGAAAAAGAGCTCATGCTCCAATCAGAGCTTGAAATGAAACGCCTTGAGCTGCAGGAGAAGGAATTGAATGCTTCCCGAGTTTCTTCTAGGGAACGGGAGGTGTCTAAGGCCGCGGTGTTAGTAGATGAGTATGTATTGACTCATAAAACGGAGTTTGTTGGGCGATCCTATAGTTTTGGTGCACAGCCGTTTAATCGTGACGGTGTTGCGGGTGGCAGTGTCAAAGCTGTTTCTGTGCCTGCAAGAGTGAGCACATTGATACAGGGGGAGGTCCGAGCTGATAAGATTGACGGAGATTTCAGGACTAAGGAAGGGCCTGTGTGCTACTATTGTAAAGGGAGCGGGCACATTTTAAAGTCGTGTCCCATCCTGCAAAGTAAAAATGCAAAGCCTGTGGCTTTGGTGGGTACACAAAGAGCACCTGTGGTTCCTGGGATGACTGCGTCTGATGAGTGTAGGAATTATTTTGCGTTCATCACAAAAGGTTTTGTTTCTCTAGAGGATGGGGGTCATAGAGTTCCAGTATCTAGCTTGCGTGATACTGGTGCTACTCAGTCCTTTATATTGGATAGTGTACTGCTGTTTTCTGGGGAGTCATCGGTTGGGTCCAGTGTCCCTGTGGTAGGATTTGTGTTGGAGGACATGGTAGTGCTTTTGCATACCGTGAGTCTTGAGTCCGAGTTGGTTTCAGGCCGGGTAATTGATGGGTTATGGCCGTGTTTTCCCGTTGCGGGAGTTTCTGTGACTTTGGGGAATGACTTGGCAGGAGGTAGAATTTTAATTACTCCTGAGGCGACGGCTGTTCCGATGGTGCTGATAGAGTCCTAATATATTGGCTATGTAGCATCCGATGGTCTTCACAGCTTGTGCTGTCACAAGGGCTATGGCTAAGAGCCTGGCAAAGTTTGAAGATGTAGTGGACCTGAGTGAGAGTATTTTGGGGGATCAGGATGATGGATCCTGTGTTGTGAAGGGTGTTTCTACATCTCAAGATGGGGTCTTGTCTGAAAATGTGCCAGTGTCGCTGTCACGGGACCGGCTTGTTGAGGAGCAAAAGAGTGATCCAGGTTTATCGGATCTGTTCGACTGCACGGTACCTGAGGGGGATATGGATTCCACAGCAAAGGGGTATTTTCTGAGGAATGGCTTACTGATGCGAAAGTGGTCTCCCTTGGATATGTCAGGGCATGATGATTGGAGCGTGGTTGATCAGATTGTGATACCTCGTCGGTATAGGGACGAGATACTCTGTTTGGCTCATGATGGACCTCTGGGTGGACATTTGGGGGTCAATAAGACGTATGACCGTATCTTACGGAATTTTTTTTGGCCAGGGTTGAAAAAGCACTGCAGGTGTTGTCACATTTGCCAGGTGGCAGGAAAGTTGAACCAATCGATTGTTCCTGCACCTTTATATCCAATCCCTGTGGTCGGGAGCCGTTTGAACCGATTCTAGTTAATTGTGTGGGTCCTCTACCTCGGACAAGGTGGGTAACAAGTTTTTATTGACAATTATGTGTGCATCTACCCACTTTCCGGAGGTGGTCCCTTTGCGTAACATTACTGCCCCGCCATTGTTTTCGTTGTTCGGTTTGCCCAAGGTTGTGCAGAGCGACGAAGGTTCCAACTTCATGTCAACGGTTTTTGGTCAGGTAATGAAGTTGTTGGATATTGAGCATTGTTACTCCAGTGCGTATCATCCAGAGAGCCAGGCAGCTCTCGAGCGGTTTCACCAGACTTTGAAATCCATGTTGAGGACTTACTGCCTGGAGTTTGAAAAAGACTGGGATGAGGGGGTTCATCTCGTTATGTTTGCGGTGTGTGAGGTTGTGCAGGTGTCTTTAGGGTTCAGTCCTGCTGACCTGGTGTTCGCGCATACTGTTCGAGGTCCGTTGAGGGTCCTGAAGGAGAAATGGTTGCAGGAGAATTAAAAACGTAGTATTTTAGACCACGTCTGTACTTTTGGGTCTAGACTGTGGAGGGGCATGCGAACTGGGCAATGGGTAATCTTGCTTTTCTGCTCAGTCTAGGATGAAGGGCTGGTTTGACAGGAAGACTTCTAGTAGGAAATTTTTCTCAAAGGTGACAAAAGTCCTGGTGTTGTTTGCCTATTCCTGGTTCCAGTCTGCAGGCTCGGTATAGTGGTCCCTATCAGGTGGTTAAGAAGGTTGGTGCGAGGGATTACGTTATTGGTACCCCTGATCGGAGGCGTAAGACTCAGCTCTGTCATATCAACATGCTGAAGCAGTACCATGAGCAGGAGCATGTACAGGTTGATGGGGAGGAGCTGTGTCCTTCGGTTTTGTCTAAGAGCCGTTTTGGCTGTAGTAGTGCTGCCCCCTGACATGGGTGGTGATGTGGGTGAGGCACGGTTGTCGGTGGCAGTGACGCAGGGAAAGCTGTGCAACTCTGAAGCTTTGGAGTCGCTTCCCTTGCGGTTGTCTCATTTGTCTGGAAGTCAGCGAGATGATCTGCTTGCTTTGGTGGGGTCAAATGGGGTCACTGTTTCTCGGATGTGCCTTCTCAGACGCCTGTGCTGCAGCATGACATTGACGTGGCCGGTGCTGCGCCAATTAAACAGCATCCGTATCGGGTCAACCCTGACAAGCGTCAACGTCTAAGAGGTCAGGTTGACTATACGCTGCAGCATGCAATTGCTGAACCTAGTTGTAGTCCGTGGAGTTCTCCGTGTCTACTGGCTACGAAGGCTAATGGGGAGGACAGGTTTTGCACGGACTTTCGGAAGGTGAATGGTGTAACTAAGCCGGATTGCTATCCTCTTCCACGGATGGAGGGTTGTGTGGATCATGTGGGTAGTGCATCTTTTATGTCTAAGTTGGACTTGCTAAAAGGGTATTGGCAAGTTCCTTTGACAAGGCGGGCAAGGGAGATCTCAGTGTTCGTTATACCTGATAACTTTCTTCAGTACACAGTAATGGCATTTGGGATGCGCAATGCGCCGGCAACCTTCCAATGGTTAATGAACAAGGTATTGTCTGGTTTGTCCTTCTGTGAAGTCCTTGTGTGCTCCAGGTCTTGGATCGAGCACATCGCTCATCTGAAGGAGGTATTTTGTCGACTAGCGGAGGCAAACCTAACGATCAATCTGGGGAAGTGTGAGTTTGGCCAGGCCACGGTGACGTATCTGGGTAAGATGGTGGGGCGGGGTCAGGTTCGCGCTCTCGAGGACAAGGTGCGACATATTGTCGCATTTCCTGTTCTATGGCCAGAGAGAGGACCACAATAAATTGGAGGAGCAGCAGCTCATACTTCGCTTGGGCAGTTTGCACCCCAGCGGTATGAACATTGTCCTTTAATTTCAGGTAATCTTTCTCAGCTCTCCTTCATCCCCCCCCAAGCCCACTGACTCCAACTCTCTTTCCTTTCTTCTTCTCACACCTCCCACCCTCACATCAGTCTGAAGAACGGGTTTGAACCAAAACATTAACTATTTCCTTCGCTCCAAAGGTGCTGCCTCACCGGGGGGGGGGGCGCTGAGTTTCCAGGGGGGGGGGGGCGGTTTTCTCTTCTTCTCCGGCATTTTTGTCTACCTTTTGTATACCATTTCAAGCAGGGTGAAATGCCACCAAATTCAAGTGCAGTTTCAAACCATTTCAAGCAGGGTGGCAAGGCCACCAAATTCGGGGGGGGGGCAACTGGGGGGGGGGGGCAATTTCATACCATTTCAAGGCAGGGTGCAAGACCATCAAATTTCAGTGGCCGTTTCATACCACGCATGGGCCAAAGGCCACCAAATTCGGGGGGGGGGGGGGGGGCAGAATGGGGGGGGGCAGTTTCATGGGGTGTGCGCATTTCAAGCAGGGTTGGCAAGGCCACCAAATTCAAATAAGTTTCATAGGCTAGTTTCATTGCAGGGTTCAAGTGGGCAGTTTCATACCATTTCAAGCAGGTGTGCAAGGCCACCAAATTCACAAGTGAGGGGTGGGGGGGGGGCAAGGGGCTTCATACCATATCAATCAGGGTGCAAGGCCAATCAAAATCAAATGCTGTTTCATACTATTTTAAGGCAGGGTGCAAGGCCCACCAAAATTAAGTGGCAGTTTTCGGGTGGGGGGGGGGGGGGGTACCTATTTCAAGCAGGGTGGGCAAGGGTCACCAATATTTCCAAGTGCAAGTTTGGGATTTACCATTTCATGCAAGGTTCAAGTGAGGGGGGGGGGGGTGTTGAACGGGGACTCATTGAAGCAGGGATGGAAGGCCAACCAAATTCAAGTGACAGTTTCAATGTAGGGGGGGGGGGGGCCATTTTCTTGCTGGGTCAAGTGCACTTTTCAATTGGGGGGGCAATTTCAAGCAGTGGGCAAGACCACCTCAAATTCAAGTGCAGTTTCATACCATTTCAATGCAGGGAGCCAGGCCACCAAATTCCAAGTGCAGTTTCATACCCATTTTTCCCAGGCAGGGTACAAGGCCACCAAATTTGGGGGTGGAAGTTGTGCAGTTTCCTAAACCATGTTGGGGGTGGCAGTGTGCAAGCCACAAATTCAAGTGTCAGTTTCATACCATTTTCAGCAGGGTGCAGGAGGCCACCAAATGTGGCGGGGGGGGGGGGGGCGAGTGGGGGCAGTTTCATACCATTTTCAGCAGGGTGGTGCAAGGCCACCCAAATTCAAGAGTCAGTTTTCCATGACCATTTTAAAGAGTGGGGGGCAGGGGCAAGGCGACCATATGCAAATGCAGTTTGATTGTACCATTTCAAGCAGGCACCAAACTTCAAATGGCAGTCTTGTACCATTTCATGCAGGATGCAAGGGCCACACCAAATTCAAATGTATTCAAACCAATTTCAAGCAGGTTGCGCAAAAGGCCACCAAATTCAAATGCAGTTTTTCATATACACCATTTCAAAAAACAGTGGGGGGCAAGGCTAAGTAGAGTGTCAAACCCCGCAATCGGGGGGGGGCAAATGCAAGATGCGGGGGCAGTTTACATACCATTTCCAAGCGAGGGTGCAAATCCACCAAATTCAAATGCAGTTTTTCATACCATTTCAAGGGAGCCAGTGGGGGCAAGGGCCACCAAATTCCGTGCAGTTTGGGGGGGGGGGGGGGGGGGGCATACCATTACATGCAGGGTTCAAGTGCAGTTTCATAACCATTTCAAGGAGGGTGCCAAGTGCCACCAAATATCAAAATGGGGGGGGGGGGGGGGGGGGGGGGCAGTTTCATACCATTCTTTCGGGGAGTTTGCAAGGCCACACCTAAATATAAGTAGCAGTTTATCATACTCATTTCAATCAGGTGGGCAAGGCCAACCAAATACAAGTGACATTTCATACCATTTAAGTGGGGTTCAAGTGCACTTATCATGCCATTTCAAGGCCGGGTGTGTGCAAGGCCACCAAATTAAAGTGGGCAGTTTCATAGACCAATTCATTCAAGACATGGGTGCAAGGACCACCAAATTACAAAATGCCATTTCATGCCATTTGGTGGTGGGGGGCAGCATGTCAAGGCCCATGAAATTTACAAGTGGGCAGTTTGGGGGGAAATAACCATTTCCTGCAGGGTTTCAAGGGGGGGGGCAGTTTCATACCGATTTCAAACGTGGTGGAAGGCCACCCAATTCTTTGTGCCAGAACTCATCCCATTTCAAGCAGGGTGGCCAAGGCCATCAAATTCAAATGTGCAATTTCCTACCAATTGCATGCTGGGTTTAAGTGAAGCATCATACCATTTCGGGGGCAGGGGGGGGGGGGGGGGGCAGTATTTCAAGTGGCAGTTGGGGGGGGGAAATATATACCATTTCAAGCAGAGTGCAAGGCCCCAAATTCCAAGTGGCAGTTTTTTCATACCATTTCATGTAGAGTGCAAAGGACATCAACTGCAAGTGCCAGTTTTGTGGAGCCATTTCAAATTGCAGGATGCAAGGCCACCAAATCAAATGTATCAAACCAGGGGTTATCAAGCAGGTTGGCAAGGCCACACCAAATTCAATTGGGGGGGTGCACTTTGATACCATTTCAAACAGGTGCAAGGCTAAGTAAGAAGAGGGGGGCATCGGCAATACAAATGGCAAATTCAGTTTGGGGGGGGGGGGGGGGGGGGGGAAATACTCTCTCATTTCCTAGAAGGGTGCAATGGGGTGGGGGGGGGGGCCACCAAATTCCAAATGCAGTTTTGTCCAATTTCATGGCAGGATGCAAGGGTGTCCAATTCAAATGTAGTATCAGGGTGCAAGGCCACCAAATTGAAGTGCAGTATCATACCATTTCATGCAGGGATCAAGTGCAGTTCAATACCATTTCATGCAGGGTGCAAGGCCACCAAATTCAAGTAAAGTTTCATACCATTTCAAGCAGGGTACAAGACCACCAAATTCAAATGCAGTTTCATACCATTTCAAGCAGGGTGCAAGGCCACCAAATTCAAGTGCAGCTTCATACCATTTCAAGCAGTGTACAAGGCGAGCAAATTCAAATGCAGTTTCATACCATTTCAAGCAGGGTGCAAGGCCATCAAATTCAAATGTAGTTTCTTACCATTTCAAGCCGAGTGCAAGGTCACCAAAAATCAAGTGCAGGGTGCACGGCCATCAAATTCAAAAGTAGTTTCATACCATTTCAAGCCGAGTGCAAGGTCACCAAAAATCAAGTGCAGTTTCATACCATTTCAAGCAGGGTGCACGGCCACGAAATTCAAATGCAGTTTCATACCATTTTCTGCAGCGCGCAAGGCGACGAAGTTCAAGTGCAGTTTCATACCATTTCCAGCAGGGTCCAAAGCCACCAAATTCAAATGCAGTTTCATACTATTTCGGGCAGTTTGAAGGCCAACTAATTCAAGTGAAGTTTCATACCATTTCAAGCAGGGTACAAGGTCACCAAATTCAAATGCAGTTTCATACCATTTCATGCAGGGTTCAAGTTCAGTTTCATACCATTTCATGCATTCATAGCAAAAGGATTTGAGTACAAGAGCAGGGAGGTTCTACTGCAGTTGTACAGGGTCTTGGTGAGGCCACACCTGGAGTATTGCGTACAGTTTTGGTCTCCTAATCTGAGGAAAGACATTCTTGCCATAGAGGGAGTACAGAGAAGGTTCACCAGACTGATTCCTGGGATGCACGACTTCCATTATGAAGGAAGACTGGGATAGGGACTCGGCTTGTACTCGCTGGAATTAGAAGATTGTGGGGTGATTCATAGAGACTTATCAAAATTCTTTAAGGGGGGGTGTTGGACAGGCTAGATACAGGAAGATTGTTCCCGATGTTGGGGAAAAGTCCAGCGACTAAGGGGTTCACAGTTTAGGGATAAGGGGGAGGAAGCCATGGGTATATATTGATGGCAATTACAGCACGGAAACAGGCCCTCTCGGCCTTCCAGTCCGTGCCGACCATTGTTTTTCCCCTAGTCCCATTCTACCTGCACTCAGCCATACCCTCCATTCCCTTCACGTCCATTAATTTTTTTTTTTTACACCTAAATTTTTTCACTTTACTCTTAAATGTTAAATCTGATTCCTGCTTCCACCACTTTGTTACTGCTGGAAAGCTATTCAACAGCCACCACCATCTGAGTAAAGAAGTTCCCCTCGCGTTACCCCGAAACATCTGTCCCTTAATTCTCATGTCTTATTTCTTATGATCAATGTCCACAATGAAAGCCGCTTCCTGAAAGCTGAAAATTCATGTTCTCACATTCTTCCATTCAAACTTAGTTTGGACTACTCCACCCCCAGTCCCCCCGTTTTGAGGCAGCGCCCCACCAGAGAGCAATAGTCACATGTATCGAGGTACAGTGAAAAGCTTTGTTTTGCATGTTATCCAAACAGATCAGATATACCATACATAATAGAAATCAAGTCATACTCAAGTACAATAGATAGAGCAAAGGGGAAATACAGAGTGCAGAATATAGTTCTCAGCATTGTAGCGCACCAGTTCCAGAGCCAAAGTCCACATTAGGATACAGGTGAATTGGACAAGTTAGGTCTTTATTAGGTTGAACAAGTTAGGTCTTTATTAGGTTGAACAAGTTAGGGCTTTATGTCATGCCCTCTTGTTTGAATCTTCCCTACCCTTAATGGGAAAAGCTTATCCACGTCAACTCTGTCTATCCCTTTCATCATTTTAAAGACCTCAATCAAGTCCCCCCTTAACCTTCTGCGCTCCAAAGAATAAAGACCTAACTTGTTCAACCTCTGCGCTCCAAAGAATAAAGACCTACTTGCCCCACAATCCACCTAATAGAGACCTAACTTGTTCAACCTATAAAGACCTAACTTGTTCAACTGGATAGCCATTGAACTGGCCTCAACTACCTTCTGTGGCAGAGAATTCCATAGACTCACCACATTATACTGCATCTGCCATGCATTTGCCCACTCACCCAACCTATCCAAGTCCCCTTGCAGCCTCCTAGCATCTCGTCACGCTATCACTTGCCCCCCCAGCTTCGTGTCATTCCACAAATTGGAGCTGTTGCATTCAATTCCCTCCATTCAGGATCGTTAATATATATTGTAAATAGCTGGGGTCCAGCACTGAGCTTGCAGTACCCCACTAGTCACTGCCTGCATTCTGAAAATGACCGTTTACTCCTACTTTTTGCTTCCTGTCTGCCATGCCAGTTCTCTATCCACATCAATACTGTACCCAATAACTTGGTGCTTTAAGTTGGTATGCTAATTCTCTTATGTGGGACCATGTCGAAGTCTTTTGAAAGTCCAGATATAACACATCCACAGGTTTTCCCTTATCAACTTAACTAGTTACATCCTCAAAAATTCTATCAGATTCGTCAGACATGATTTACCTTCATAATCCATGCTGACTTTGTAAAAAATTATTTCACCCCTTTCCAAATGAGCTGCTATCCATCTTTAATACCTGACTCTATCATTTTTCCATATGATGTTTCGACTAACTGGTCTGTAATACCCCATTTTCTCATCTCCCTCCCTTTTTAAAAAGTGGGGTTAACATTTAGACTACTCCAAGCCTCAGGAAACTACCAGATGGAAGAGTTTTGAAAAATTATCACTAATACATTCACTATTTCTGGGGCTACTTCCTTAAGTTACTCTGGGATGCTGGCCTATCAGGCCTGGGGATTTATCGCCCTTTAATTCCATTCAATTACCTAAACACCACTCCTGGCTAACCTGGATTTCACTTCAGTTCCGCAATCTCATTTGACCACTGGTCCAACTGCTATTTCCGGCAGATTATTTATGTCTTCCTTTGTGAAGGCCAGAAACAAGTAGTTGTTCATTTGTCTGCCATGTCCTTGTTCCCCATGATCAATTCACCAGTTTCTGACTGGCCAAGGGACCTACATTGATTTAACTAACCTTTTTTCTTACATATCTATAAAAAACGTTTGCAGTCTGTTTTTATGTTTCTGTGCCAGTTTTCCTTTCATAATCTATTTGCCCTTCCTAATTAAGGCACTTTGTCCTCCTCTGCTGGATGAATTTCTCCCAGTCCTGGTAGGTTGCTTTTTTGGCTAATTTGTCTGATTCATCTTTAGTTTTGATACTATCCCTGATTTTCCTTGTTATCCACGGATGCACTACCTTGCCACATCCACCGTCAACCCTTTAAGAATCACTTTCCCGTCCATCTTGGCTAATTCACGTCTCATACCTCAAAGTTACCTTTCTTTAAGTTCAGAAACCTTGTTCTGAATTAAACAATGTCACTTTCCATCAACTGAAAACTCAAACCATATTATGGTTACTCTTGCTCAAGGGGCCTCGCACACCAAGACTGCTAACTAACACTTCCTTCTTATCAGTACCAGTCTAGAATAGCCTGCTATCTCGTTGGTCTCTACTGTTGGTTACATCCCCCCCCACTATCCGCATTACTTCCACGAATAGCTCTTCCTCAGCACCCCTGCCACTTTGCTTCACCCAATTTATAGGTAGAATTGAAGTCACCTTTTTAACTGTTTTCCCTTGTTGCACGCATTCCTAATTTCGTGTTTGCTGCATACAAACTCCTCTTACTACTTTTTAGGTGGCCTGTACAAAACTCCACTAACGTTTTCTGCCCTTAGTTGTTTTCGCAGTCTACCCATATCGATTCCACATCCTTCAAGCTATTGTCCTTCCTTGGGTACACAAAAGGCTGGAGAAACTCAGTGGGTGCAACAGCATCTAAGGAGTGAAGGAGATGGGCGACGTTTCAGGTCGAGACCCTTCTTCGATGGGTTTTTTTTCCTTCCTTTCTATTGTGTTCATCTCTCTCTTAACCGCAACGCGGCTCACCTCTTTTCCTTTCTGTCTCTCCCTCGAATAAAGAATATCCCTGGATGTTCTGCTCCCAGCCTTGGTCACCCTGGAGCCATCTCTCCGTGATCCCAACTAAATCATATTCATTAATAACTATCTGCACCAACAACTCATCCACCTTATTACGGAATGCTCTTGCATTAAGACACAAATCAGGCTTAATTGTTTTGCAACACTCTTACCCCTTATACATTATGTTGAAAAGTGCACTTTTTGATTTTAGCCCTGGATTTTTCTGTCTTCCACTTTACTGTTTCACCGTGTACCCTATTGCCTTCTACCCTCATTATACATCCCTCTGTCACTCTGCTCATGCTTCCCATCCCCCTGCCACATTAGTTAAATCCTCCCTCGATATTTGAATTTGGTGGCCATTGCACCTGCTTGATGAAATGGTATGAATGCATTGAATTTGGTGGCCTTGCGCCTGCTTGAAATGGTATGAAACTGCATTTGAATTTGGTGGCCTTGCACCCTGCTTGAAATGGTATTGAAAAACTGCATTTGAATTTGGTGTGCTGCACCCTGCTTGAAAATGGTATGAAAATGCATTTGGATTTGGTGGCCTTGCATCCTGCATGAAATGGTATGAAACAGCATTTGAATTTGCTTGCCTTGCTCACTGCTTGAAATGGGGGTAAACTGCATTGGAAGACATTTGGTGGCCTTGCCCTGCTTGAAATGGTAGAACACTGCAATTGAATTGGTGGCTTTGCAACCCTGCTTGAAATTATATTGAACTGCACTTGAACCCTGCATGAAATGGTATGAAACTGCATTTGAATTTGGTGGCCTTGCACCTGCTTAAAATGGTATGAAAAAAAAAATAAAAAAAATCCAAAACTTTTTGGGCGGGGCCCCCCCCCCAAAAAAAACATGAATTTGGTGTGGCCTTGCAACTGCTTGAACTGGTATGAAACTGCACTTGAATTTGGTTGGCCTTTGCAACCTGTTGAAATAGTATGCACTGCATTTTGAATTGATGGCCTTGCACCTGAATGAAAATGTATGAAAATTGCATTTGAATTGTTGGCCCTTGCACCCTGCTTGAAATGGTTAAAAACTGCACTTGAATTTGGTGGCCTTGCACCCTGTTGAAATGGTATGAAACTGTATGTGAATTTGATTGCCTCCTTCCCCCCCCCCCCCGGTGGACGCCATGTCAGTGAAAGCTGTGTAATCGACCCGCTCTCCGGAGGCCTCATTCAAACCAGACATAACAAAGATAATTACTGTGATTTACGCGGAGAAAGGAGTGCTAACGGCTGTTCCTTGAACATGATGTGTCGACATAAGCATCCGAGCACGGAGGAAAAGGGAAAGAATGAAGGTAGAAAAAACTGACAGACTGCGGTCTGAAACTTTGTGATTTTTGTGTTAAAATCGGTCCTGTGGCCGGAACCAAATTAAAAAAACTGTACCGGAGCTTCTGGACGTTCGCGCTGTGACGTCATCCGTAAGCGCTGTTGTGAATTTAACGGAGTTTAAGGCATTTTAAATTAAAAATTTGTCCACTGGTCAGAGTCCTCAAGAACAGTCACAATGTATCTCTTGAAAAGCCAGACGAAGCCTTTTCCTCCTGAAGAATTACTCTGAAGTAGCTCTGAAGTGGTCCTCTGAAAATTGGCTACAACAGGAATTTTTTTTTTTTCTAAGACTTGATTGGCTAAAGACAAAGAATTTGAGGAAATTAAAGGCAATTGGTAAGAAAACTGAAGATGAAAAGATGGATGAAAGAGATGGTAATAAAAGATGATGGGAACGATGATGGTAAAGCTGGAAAAGTTTGATGGAGATTATGATTGCTGGTAATCAGAATGTTATTGATTCTTGTGCAGGATTCAATTGGCACCATAAATAAACAACTTGATGATGTGAGAGATGAATTATCAGAGAGAAATTGATGGGGGGAAGAAGTTACCACGAAGAAGTTTGTGTTGTGCTTAAACTGTCTCTTCATAATCAGACTACAATGCAAAGAATTGGGAGAAGATATGGTATGATGGACTTGAAGAGATGAAGGAATATGAGGTCAGATACAAGACCTCACTACAGGACACGTTGGCGAACTCAGGCTGGCAAAAGGTTTCCGAAAAATGCCTTGAGTTGGAAGCTCATTCGAGAACGCCAAAATCTAAGAATAGTTGGGTGCCGAGGGGCCGAGGGAAATGACCTCGGGAGAGTTCTCTGCGGGCTTAATTAAAACAAGTTCTTAATCTCCCTAACTAACGAAAAATTGAATTGGCACATTGAGTACCGAGATTTAAACCAAGATCACAAACAAGTCCAGACTATACACAACAGATCATTGTGAAATTTCGGGATGTTTCAGCCCTTGAAGAGATTATGAAGAAAATCAAATATGGAGTGCCATTGAAGTTCGGTGATGTATCTATCAAACTATTCAGGGACTATCGTTATGGAATTGTACAAAAGCGAAATCAGTTTTCCAAGACAAAGCATAGAAACATAGAAACATAGAAATTAGGTGCAGGAGCAGGACATTCGGCCCTTCGAGCCTGCACCGCCATTCAATATGATCATGGCTGATCATCCAACTCAGTATCCTGTACCTGCCTTCTCTCCATACCCCCTGATCCATTCAGCCACAAGGGCCACATCCAACTCCCTCTTAAATATGGCCAACCAACTGGCCTCAATTACCTTCTGTGGCAGAGAATTCCACAGATTCACCACTCTCTGTGTGAAAAACGATTTTCTCA
Organism: Okamejei kenojei; assembly: GCA_035221665.1. Classification (NCBI taxonomy): domain Eukaryota; kingdom Metazoa; phylum Chordata; class Chondrichthyes; order Rajiformes; family Rajidae; genus Okamejei; species Okamejei kenojei. Next base: position 315,355 of record CM069142.1, read on the forward strand.
TCTCAGTCCTAAAGACTTCCCCCTTATCCTTAAACTGTGACCCCTAGTCCTGGACTTCCCCAACATCGGGAACAATCTTCCTGCATCTAGCCTGTTCCAACAACCTTAAGAATTTTGTAAGTCTCTATGAGATCACCCCTCAATCTTCTAAATCCAGCGAGTACAAGCGAAGTCTAATCCATTCTTTCTTCATATGGAAGATGTCGTGCCATCCCCAGGAATCAGTCTGGTGAACCTTCTCTGTAATCCCTCTATGGCAAGAATGTCTTTTCCTCAGATTAGGAGACCAAAACTGTACGCAATATCCAGGTGTGGCCTCACAAGACCCTGTACAACTGCAGTAGAACCTCCCTGCTCTTGTACTCAAATCCTTTTGCTATGAATGCCAACATACCATTTGCTTTCTTCACAGCCTACTGCACCTGCATGCCTACTTTCAATAAACTGGTGTACCATGACACCCAAGTCTCGCCGCATCTCCCCTTTTCCTAATCGATCACCATTCAAATAATAGTCTGCCTTCCGTTTTTTGCCATCAAAGTGGATAACCTCACATTTATCCACCTTTATTATTCTGCATCCTGCCATGCATTTGCCCACTCACCCAGTCTATCCAAGTCATCCTGCAGCCTCCTAGCATCCTCTCACAGCGAACACTGCCCCCCAGCTTCGTGTCATCCGCAAACTTCGATAGATGTTTGCATTTATATTCCTTGTCCCAAATCATTAATGTATATTGTAATTAGCTGGGGTCCCAGCACTGAGCCTTGCGGCACCCCACTAGTCACGTGCCTGCCATCCTGAAAAGGACCCATTCACTCCTACTCTTTGGCTTCCTGTCTGCCAGCCAGTTCTCTATCCACATCAATACTGAAGCCACCAATACCGTGTGCTTTAAGTTTGTATACCAATCTCTTGTGTGGGACCTTGTCGAAAGCCTTCTGAAAGTCCAGATATAACACATCCACTGCTTCTCCCTTATCCACTCTACTAGTTACATCCTCAAAAAATTCAATAGATACGTCAGACCATGATTTACCCTTCAGTAAATCCATGCTGACTTTGTCCAATGATTTCACCACTTTTCCAATGCGGCTGCTATCCACATCTTTAATAAATTGACTCTAGCAGTTTCCCCACTACACCAGATGTTAGACTAACTGGTTGTAATTCCCGTTTTTCTCTCTCCCCCCCTTTTTAAAAAGTGGGGTTACATTAGCTACCCTCCAATCCTAGGAACTACTCCAGAATCTAAAGAGTTTTTGAAAAAATTATCACTAAGGCATCTGCTATTTCTGGGGCTACTTCCTTTAGTACCCTGGGAATCAGCCTCTCTGGCCTGGGATTTATCGGCTTTAATCCATTCCAATTTACCTAACACCACGTTCCGGCATAACCTGGAGTTCATCATTGCTCATCTCATTTGACCCGCGATCCCCTGCTATTTTCCGGCAAATTATTTATGTCTTCCTTAGTGAGCAGAACCAAAGTAGTTATTCAATTGGTCTGCCATGGTCCTAGTTCCCATGATCAATCACCCGTTTCTGACTGCTAGGGACCCGACATTTGTTTTAACTAATCTTTTTGCGTTTCAATATCGATAAAACGTTTTGCAGTCAGTTTTTATGGTTCCTGCAGTTTTCTTCACACTCCATTTTCCCTTACCTAATTAAAGCCCTTTGTCTTCCTCCTGTTGTCTCTGAATTTCTCCAGTCTCTGGTAGGGCTGCTTTTTCTGGCTACTTTGTACGCTTCATCTTTTTCTTTATACTATCCCTGATTTCCCTCGTTTATCACGGATGCGCCACCCCCCTGATGTATTCTTTTGCCAGTACTGGGCGTGAAAAACATTTGTTGTTAGTTCATCCATTGCAGTCTTTAAATGCCTTCCAATGAATATCCACAGTCAACCCTTTCACGAATCAATTGCCAGTTCTCGATTCTTGGCGCTCGCCAATTCACAGTCTCATAACCTCAAGTTACCTTTCTTTAAGTTCCGGACCCATGTTTCTGAATTAACAATGTCACTCTCCATCCAAATGACGAATTCAACCATATTATGGTCACCTCTTTTGCCAAAGGGGGCACGTACAACAAGGCTGCAACTAACCCTTCCTCATTACTCAATATCCAGACTAGAATAGCCTGCTCTCCTCGTGGGTTCCTCCACATGTTGATTTGATAACTATCCCGCATACATTCAAGAAATCCTCTACCTCAGCACCTGCCATTTGATTCACCCATCTATATGTAGTTGAAGGTCACCCCTATAACAGTTGCTTTACTTCGTTGCACGTATTTCTAATTTCTGTTTGATGCCATCCCCAAATCCATACTACTTTTAGGTGGGCCTGTACACACACCCACTAGCGTTTTTGCCCCTTAGTGTTTCGCAGCTCCTCCTATATCGATTCCACATCCTCCACGCTAATGTCATTCCGTTTAATGTCTATTGCGTTAATCTCCGCTCTTAACCAGCAACGCTACCCCCCCTCCTTTACCTCTCTGTCTATCCTTCCCTGAAATATTGAATATACTGGATGTTCAGCTCCCAGCCTTGGTCACCCTGGAGCCATGTCGCCGTGATCCCAACTATGTCATTATTATTAATAGCTCTCTGCACTTTCAACTCATCCACCTTATTACGAATGCTCCTCGCATTGAGACACAAGCCTGCAGTCTTGTTTTTACATCACTCTTGGCCCTTTGAAATTATGTTGATAAGTGGGCACTTTTGATTTTTTGCCTGGATTTGTTTTTCCTGCCACTTTTCACCTTGTACCTATTGCTCTATTACTCCCTTTGGTCTCTCTGCTCCACATTTAAGAAACCCTCCACTTTTATTCTCCGTTTGTTATTTTTTTTCTTCTTTCCTCCCTCCGTATTGGTCTTGTGTTCATTTCTCTGCCACCTCTGCCTCACTAACGGACTACTTGTCTTCTCTATTTGAGTCCCTCCCCCAAACCGATCTAGTTTTAAAGTCTCCCCAGTAGCTTTTGCAATCTCCCCTGCAGGTATTGGTTCCCCTCGGGTTCAAGTGCAAACCCGTCCTTTTTGATTGCAGGTCCTACCTCCCCAAAAGAGGTCCACTGATCAGAAATTGAATCTCTGCGCTCCTGCACCAGTCCTTTAGCACGCATTGATCCTCCACCTTGCTCCATTCCTACTCTCACTGTCGCGTGGTACAGGCAGTAATCCTGAGATTGTTACCTTTGCGGTCCTTCTCCTTAACACTCTTCCTAACTCCCTAAATTCTCCTTTCAGGACCTCCTCTCTTTTTCTACCTAAATCCCAAGATCAAGCTAGATTGAGGGCGAATTGGATCGGCCAAATCTTTCACTTCATATACTTTGAAATCTAGAGGTACAACGATCATTATTCGTAAAGGCATACCATTTAAACCGAAGAATACCATAACAGATAAGGAAGGGAGATATTTGATAGTTCCCGGTGAGATCCATGCTACCCCAATCACCTTGGTAATTATATGCGCCAAACTTTCACAATCCTCCCTTTTTTTTTCAATAAAAATCGTTGAATACAATCGCAGACAGAATATAATTCCCATAACCGTCATAATGGGAGGAGACTTTTAATTGTTGTTTTAGATCCTGACTTATTCTTGAATCCAACGAGATGACTACTAAGGGTACACCAAAAAAGCTGGAGAAACCTCAGCGGATGCAGCAGCTTCTAAGGAGCGAAGGAGATAGGCGACGTTTGGGTCGAGGACCCTTCTTCAGACTGGTCAGGGATAGGAACCGCGAGATATAGGACTCTGGTGAATGTGGAGTGAGATTAAGCGAACAATGAGTGAATGATATGCTCATAACGTATCGGTGATCAACGGGGACAAGCCACTGTAAGCTGTTTGTTGGTGTGAAAATATAGAGAAAGCTAGTGCGGACTAGGGTGGGAAGAGATAGAGCTAGAATGGGAATTCAGGGCCGGAGGGACTGGAGGAGAGGTGGGAAGGGGACGGAGACACAGGGCCAAAAAAGGGGTTCACGAATTGAGGAAATTCAATATTCAAGTCCCAAAGGATGCAGACTCCAAGCGGGAATATGGAGTGTGCTGTTCCTCAGCTTGCCGGTTGTTGCTCACTCTGGCGTGGAGGAGGCCCAGGACCGAGAGGTCGGATGTGGGAATGGAGGGGGGGGGGGAGTTGAAGTTGCGAGCCACTCCGGGGGTCGGGTTGGTTTTGCGGAACCGAGCGGAGAAGGGTGATCGGCGAAGCGGGTCTGGAGCCCAATTGCCATTCCCGCTTGGTCTCACCGATATCGATCATCTGGCATCTGCGAGCTCAGCGGCATGCAGTAGATAGGTTGTGAGGAGTGCAGGTGAACCTCTGTCGGACCTGGAAGGATGCTTGGTACCCTGAAAGGAGTGGAGGTGGGAGGTGAAAGGGACAAGTGTTGCATTTCTAGCGGTTGCAGGGGAAAGTGCCCAGGGGAGGGGTAGAGTGGAGGAGGGAGGGAGACTGGACAAGGGAGTTGCGGAGGACGCCGGTCTTTGCGGAAGGCAGGACAGGGGGAGGCGATGGGACGACTGTGGCGGGTGGAGGGGGTCACGTTGGGGCGGGTTTGGCCGAAATCTGGCCGGAGCGACTATATGTTGTATTTGCCGGCATAGGTGGGGTGAGGGTGAGGACCAGGGGGGACTCTGCCCTGTTTGCGAGTTCCAGTGGGGGAATGGGGAGCGAGGCCGTTGTGCGGTGCGAAGGAGGAGACCTGGTTGCGAGCCTCATCAATAGTGGGGGAGGGGACTCCGTTTCTGAAGAATGAGGCCATTGTGATGACTGGTGTGGAACACCTCATCCTGGGAGCAGATGCGGCGTATAGAGGAGAGAATTGGGAATAGGGATGGAGTCCTTACAGGACGCAGGGTGCGGAGAAGAGTGTCCAGGTAGCTGTGGGATGTCAGTAGGTTTGTAGTGATGTCGGTCAGGAGCGTATTCACCTGCAATAGAGATGCGTGAGGTCAAGGAAGGTAGGGACGTGTGGAAATGTGTACATGTCGGTATTTGGGGGGGGAGTGCCGGATGGAAGATTGTGGTGAAATGAATGAAGTCGTCAGTTGTGTGTGGCGGAGCGGAGGTGACCCACCAAAGCAGTCCCCGGGAGACCGAATTGTGTACGGTGAGGTAGAGGGTCGGGGATGGGGCCCTGGTACGCCGTGAACAAGGATTGTTCGACGTACCCAACAAAGAGGCCAAGCGTAGCTAGGGGCCATGCGATGTCCCATAGCTACGCCTCTTGTGTTTGGAGGAAGATGGGAGGATCAAAAGAGAAGTTATTGAGGTGAGGACCAACTTGCTAGGGGTGGAGGGGTGTCAGTGACGGGTTAAGGGTTGCTTCCTCTTGGTCCGAGGAAGGAACCGGAGGGCTTTGGACCGTCCTGCGTGGGGCCGAAAGCAAAAATAAAATGGAAAAAATAAAAATAAACATATGACAATGGAGGACGTAGAGTGACTGGGACGTCCATGGTAAAGATGAGAGGATGGGGGCCTGGAGAATGAATGCACGAGCCGACGGAGAGTGTTGAGGTGTCTTGAACATCAGGAGGATGGGATTTAACAACGGGGGATGGAGGCGTCAAGGTATGTGGAAATGTGTTCGGTGGTCACGAACAGGCAGAGACAATGGGTCTGCAGGGCAGTGGGTTTGTGAATTTTGGGGAGAAGGTAAAAATCGGGCCGTGCGGGGCTGGGGAAACGATTGAAGGTCGGAGGCTCGGTGGGTAGGGAGCCCGAGCTGATGAAGTTGGTTATGGTGCTCGAGAATGGTGGCCTGGGGTTTCGTCAGTGGGGTCATGGTCCAGGGGGTAAGTAGGAGGAGGTGTCCGAGAGTTGGCGCGCGGCCTCCGCTTTGTAGAGATCAACGCGCCCAGACTACCACGGCACTCCCTTGTCGGCGGGTTTGATAACCCAGTCTGGGTTGTTTCGGAGTGAGTCGATGGCAGTACGTTCAGGGCTGGAGAGATTGGAGTGAGACAGGGGGGTGGAGTGGGGAGAGTCGAGGCGGTTGATGTCCCGACGGCAGTTCTGGATAAATAGTTCTAGAGCCGGAAGGCTACGAGGGGGGGTTCCAAGTGGAGGCGGTGCGTGGGAGACAGGAAAAAGGGATCATCAGTGGGGGGCGAGGGCTTCTTCCCGTGGAAACGCTGTGAGGCGGAGGCGACGGTAGAAGAGCTCCAAGTCGTGGTGGGCGGCGGAACTCATTGAGGTGGGGACGGAGGGGGGACAAAGGTGGACTCTGCTGAGGACAGACCGTTCGATGTCGGAGAGGGGGAGGTCCGGGGGGATGGTGAAACACGCGGCAAGGATGGGGGTTGTGGCCGGAGGAAGGCAGGTGAGTGGACTGAGGACGAAGCGTTGTGTGGTGGGGGGGTGGAGGGTGGTCAGGCGGTAGGGGGGTATGGGGGCTGTGGTGTGGGTGGGGAAGAGCAGGGGTTACATGGTAGGGGGGGGATGGGGAAGACCCAGTGGAATAGCCACTAAGGTTACTGGGGCTGGGGAGGACGGGCACTAGGACCCAGTGCCGTTAAAAACAGAGTGGTGGGGGGCGTTAGCAACGTGGAGGCTTCAGGCCCACTGCAGAGTCCAGTCTGCAGGCGAGGCGACGGCTGTGGGCTGCTGGAGGGCGGTGGAGTGTCGTGGGTCGGCGAACCCGAAGGTAGGAGTCCACGGGCAGTAGAGTCGGGGTCGGCGGGCGATGCGTTGGAGGTCCCGGTGGGCGGCGTGGTCGGTCCGACCGGTGAGGCGGTGAGATGAGTGGGGTGCGGTGCGGCGGCCGTGTTCGGGTGGGTGGTGGGCCCCGGTCCGGCGGCGATGCAAGGTTGAGGGCGGGTGCGGTTGTGGTCTTCGGTGGGCCCAGTACACTGGCGATGCTGGATGGGCCCGGTGCGGCGATGGGTTAGGTGGTCCCGGGGGGCGGCGAGGAGGTTCGGCAGTCGCGTTGCGCTGGTGAAGGGCGGTGGAATCGGGGAGGGGGAGATAAACAGAGTTACCAGGCAGGCAGCGGGGGGGTGGGCATCATCAGTAGGCAGGTGGAGGTCGGCGGCAGCATCGGCGTGGAGGTCGGTTGAAGGCGGCAATCTGGTGAGTCCTGGAGGCGCTCCTCGTGGACAAGATGGCGTCGGGGGACTCAGGCCGGCGGCTCGGGCCAGAGTTGGGGCCGGGGGCCTGCGGGGCAGTCGAGTCGGGGATTGTCGGTGGCTGGAGCCGGCCTGGAGGCGGGCTAATTTCAGGTCCTTGGTGTGGAGGTTAAGGTGGGACAGGAATTGTTGATTGAAGCGGTGGATCTTCCGGAGGATGTAGTGTAGTTGGGTCCGTTGCAGGTCTATGACTACTAGAGATGACTACTAAGTCTTTTTTATCACTTCTTTTCGAATGTATGATATTAAATAACGTCTTAGATTATATGAAGAATATCTTTTAGGATAAATCCTGTTTGATCAGGATGAATTAATTTGTTAACAATTTTGCTTAATCTTTGTGCAAGAATCTTTGTTAAAATTTTTTGATCCGTATTTAATAAAGCAATTGCTATATTTGACCAGGTGGAATGGCCTTATCTATTTTCGGTGATGGAAGCCTTTAAGTTGGTGATAAGTTTACTACTTGGATTAAATTATTTATATGCAAACCCAACAGCTAGAATAATAACAAACCATATGTTATCAACTAAGTTTAGTTTATCTCGAGGTTGTAGACAAGGCTGTCCTTTTATCACCATTACTGTTTGCGTTAGCAATCGAAACCTCTTGCTCAAAGGGTAAAGATTGCACCAGAAATATATGGATATGATACTAAAGATACTAAGAATAAAATCTCGTTATATGCGGACGATGTATTACTTTATATCACTAAACCGGAAATAAGTATCCGTAATTTGTTAAAACTAATAACGGAATTTGGTTTAATTTCAGGGATACAGTATCAATTGGAATAAAAGTGAACTTATGCCAATAACCATGAATAATTTACAGATATTACAACAATTTCCTTTTAAGATAACAAATGAAAATATTAAATATCTTGGTATTTTTGTTTACAAAAAGATTTGACTCTTTATTTAAGTCTAATTTCCCGTTATTATTGAATAAATTAAATAAAAATATCTTATACTGGAAAAGCTTACCTATCTCAATGTTAGGTAAAATAAACGCAATAAAAATGATTTTTCCTCCCACAATTATTATATTTATTTCAATCAATCCGATATATCTCTCTAAAAATTTTTTTTTAAAAGTAGATTCAATAGTCACTAACTTTATCTGGGATTATAAGAATCATAGAATAAATAAAAAAAAACATTTATGTAAAGCTAAAATAAACGGGGGTTTAGCTTTACCAAATTTTATGTTTTATTATTGGGCAGTTAATATTAAAAATATGAATTTTTGGTTAGGAGTAAACAGATAATAAACCAAATTGGTTAAAAATGGAAAGAGAAGACTGTTTTCCATTTGAAATTAGCTCTATAATATTTGCTAATATTAATGTACCTAAGAAAATTTATAGTGAAAATTTGATAATAGAAAGTGGAATATGTATTTGGAAACAAATAAAGAAAACACTAAAACTAAAATTTATACCGCTAGGTCTTACAATTGCCAACAACTTTACGTTTAAACCGTCAATGATGGATAAGGCTTTTATACAATGGAAAAATAAAGGAATTTTAAATATAGGGGATCTTTATAAGGAAAATTCTTTTCTTTCATTTCAAGAATTACAACAAACCTACGGGCTTCATAATAATGAATATTTCAGATATTTACAAATCAGAAACTATATCTCTGCAAATACACAAGAACTCAGAAATAGAAGAGTGAAATGTTAGATGAATGCTTGAATAAACATCCAAATACAGAAAAAATGATATCATACATTTACAATATTTTGTTGGAAAGTGATATTCCATCATCGGAAATACATAGACAGCGCTGGGAAAATGAATTGTCAAATAATAAGTCCAGAAATATGGGAAGAAAGCTTACAACATATACTTACTGTTCTTTAAATGCTAAACATGCTCTTATACAGTTTAAAAATTTTACATAGATTACATTATTCTAAATCTAAATTACATAATATATTTTCCAAAAACTATCACCTATATGTGATAAATGTCAAATCTTAGAAGCAACTTGTCACATTCATTTACTAATTGTACGAAGATTCTAGAATATTGGAATGAAATATTTAAGATAGTCTCGAAAGTTATTAATATTACTATGATTCATGACCCAAAGTTAATCATACTTGGAATACCGGAAACGGAACAAATAATTACAAGGAATCAAAGAACTTTTATCGACTATTCTTTAATAATTGGGAAAAAATTAATATTAAAATTTTGGAAAGGCCCTGTATCCCAACAATTAAAATGTGGAATACAGAAATGACGGAGACACTTCACTTGGAGAGACTGAGACTTGTCCTTATGGACAGGTTAGATCTCTTCAAGGGGATATGGTCTCCCTATATTAAATATCTACAGGGTCACAATGGTTCGGCGCAGGGACTTGACTGAGGCCTGAATATCTGAATGGATGAAGAAATACATATAATAAATCATGAATGTATCTCCAAGAATGGATTATTTAGTAATACTTCAATCTCCATCAACTTTTCACATTTTTTTTCTATTTTCTATTCTCTTTCTCTATCTTCCTATCTTTAATTAAGGAAAAAAAAATATAGAAACATATTATATAAATTTTTAATATGTACACACTTATTTCTGTTCGTATGAAAAGATTATAGATGTCTTTAAACTTGTAATTATATAAAACTATGTATTTTCAATTATACAATAATTATGAAATATAGTTAACAATAATACAAACATTATTAATATTTTGATAACATTATGAATATCATAAAACTTTGTTTAAGATTGGGTATTACGTAGTTATATTAGCGGGGATTTCTATTTGGTAATTAGAAGAATATCTATGATATGAGAAATCTGAGTGTATTGCTTATTTTAGGAATATACTACATATACTCCCAATTATATAAAATAAATAACCACAAAATGTATAATGGATAATATTACAATTAACATAAATAGTATTAATCGATAATCAATATGATATAATTTTGTATATTACACAACTCTCAATGTCGTATAAGAGTGTACTCGGTATATATTGTTTCTACAATAAAAAAATTTAAAAAAAAAAAAAAAAAAAAAAAAAGATGCTGACTTAGACAAATCTAGGCAAAAACAGAGAGGTAATACGAAATCTAAAACAAGTGAACTTTTAAACACATATATAAAAAATACCAATATAACAGATGTTTGGAGGATCGCAAATATGACCGGCAGGGAATCCTTGTTTTATTCAATGGTACACAAGACATACTCACGTATAGATTATTTCCTGGTGGATACAAAATTAATCCCTCATACTTCGAACCCAAAATACAATACCAACACGATTTTAGATCACTCCCCTCTAACTTTATTTTTAAAACTGGAAGGAATGTCTAAGAATAAATCGTTTTGGAGGTATAATCCTCAAATTTTAAAAGACCCGAAAGGGAGTATATATCTAAAACAACAAATGGACCTCTTTTTCGAAATAAATAACACTCCAGACATATCGTCCACATTATTATGGGAATCCTTCAAAGCAGTCCACTGTTGGGTCCACTGTTGTTTGTCATGTACATCAATGATCTGGATGATGGGGTGGAAAATTGGATAAGTAAGTATGCAGATGATACTAAGATAGGTGGTGTTGTGGATAATGAAGTAGATTTTCATGTCTACAGAGAGATTTAGGCCATTTGGAAAAGTGGGCTGAAAGATGGCAGATGGAGTTTAATGCTGATAAGTGTGAAGTGCTACATCTTGGCAGGACAAATCAAATAGGACGTACATGGTAAAATGGTAGGGAATTGAGGAATGCTGTGGAACAGAGGGATCTCGGAATAACTGTGCATAGTTCCCTGAAGGTGGAATTGCATGTAGTAGGGTGGTAAAGAAAGCCTTTGGTGTGCTGGCCTTTATAAATCAGGAGCATTGAATATAGGAGTAGGGAAGTAATGTTAAAATTGTACAAGGCATTTCGTAAGACCAATTCTGGAGTATGGTGTACAATTTTGGTCGCCTAGTTATAGGATGGATGTCAACAAAATAGAGAGAGTACAGAGGAGATTTACTAGAACGTTGCCAGGTTTCCAGCAACTATGTTACAGAGAAAGGTTGAGCAAGTTAGGTCTTTATTCTTTGGAGCGCAGAAGGTTAAGGGGGGACTTGATTGAGGTCTTTAAAATGATGAAAGGGGATAGACAGAGTTGACGTGGATACGTTTTTCCCATTGAGGGTAGGGAAGTTTCAAACAAGGGGCATGACATGAGAATTAAGGGACAGAGGTTTCGGGGTAACGTGAGGGGGAACTTCTTTACTCAGAGGGTGGTGGCTGTGTGGAATCAGCTTCCAGCAGAAGTGGTGGAGGCAGGATCGATTTTAACATTAAGAGTAAAGTGGATAGGTATATGGAGTGAAGGGAATGGAGGGGTATGGTCTGAGTGCAGGTAGATGGGACTAGGGGAAAACAAATGGTCGGCACGGACTGGAAAGGCCGAGACGGCCTGTTTCCGTGCTGTAATTGTTATATGGTTATATGGTTATATTTATTTAGAGGCTTTATAATTTCATACCAAGCTTTTCAAAATAAAAAAAACAAGAACAAACAAAGACAGTTAGAAGAACAAATTAGACAACTGAATATAGATAATGCTAAAGACCCAACTCTGGATAAACACAATAAAATATTAATACTGAAATTTAAATTAAATAAATTATTATCAGCTAAAGTTATAAGATTATTCCAAATTACAAGACAGGAACATTTTGAATTTGGGGATAAGCCCCACAAAAGTTTGGTACGTCAGTTAAAAAAACGAGAAAAAGAACACACAATCCTAAAGATCAAATCAGATAGAGGGGAAGTACTAACTTTACCGAATGATATTAATAAAAGATTTACACAATTTTATGAGAATTTGTACACATCCAAAACGACAACGGACACCAATAAAGTCACAGAGTTCTTGGATAATTGTAATCTTCCAAAACTAGAGTTTCAGGAACAAGAGGAATTGGGAGTACAAATTTCAATTAAAGAAATAGAAGACACAATAATTTCATTAAAGAATGGAAAAACACCAGGACCTGATGGATTTTGTAATTAATTTTATAAAAGTTTATACGACATAATTACACCATGTTTACAGAAAATGTATACATATGCCTTTAAAGAACAAACATTACCTGAAACACTAGCAGAATCAACGATTACATTAATACTTAAGAAAGACAAAGATATAGAAGAACCCAGATCATATATTGTTAAATACAGATCAAACAAATATTTGCGAAAATATTAGCTAGAAGATTAAGTAAGTATGTTAGTAAATTAATAAATCCGGATCAAACGGGGTTTATCCCTAAGAGACAATCATTTAATAATTTGAGACGTCTGCTCAACATAATGCATTCACACCAAACTGAAGAACAAGAATGATCAATTATTTCGTTGGATGCAGAGAAAGCATTCGATCAGGTGGTATGGGATTATATGGTTAAAGCATTGCAAAAATTCCAACTGGGAGAGAATTTCATCCTATGGATTAAATTACTATATAATAAGCCAACGGCTAGATTATTAACCAATAACATTTTATCTACGAAATTTCAGTTATCAAGGGGTAATAGACAAGGATGTTCACTATCACCACTGTTATTTGCTCTTATAATTGAACCCCTAGCGGAAAGAATTAGAACACATCCGAATATCCATGGCTACAACACGAAATATTCAAATAATAAAATATCATTATATGCTGATGATGTACTACTGTACATCACAAAACCCCATACCACTATACCAAACATATTAAACTTAATTGAGGATTTTGGATCATTCTCAGGATACAGAATAAATTGGAACAAAAGTGAAATCATGTCAATAAAACTGAAAACCTCAACACACCTCTTAAAATTCCCTTTTAAATTAGCGACAGAAAAATTTAAATACTTGGGTATTGAAATTACCAGAAAATATTAAGATATGTTTAACGCAAATTATAATTCTTTACTTAAGAAATTATATAACTTAATTCAATTCTGGAAAATGCTTCCAATAGGTCGAATTAATGCTATAAAAATGATTTTTCTACCACAAATTTTATACCTATTCCAATCAATTCCAATATACCTACCAAAAAAGTTTTTTAAAAAATTGGATTCAGACATTACAAATTTTATATGGGATTATAAATCCCATAGAATACAAAGAACACATTTGAATAAACCCAAAGCAGTAGGGGGATTAGCACTCCCTAACTTTATGTACTATTATTGGTTTGTTAATATTAAAAATATGATTCAACTGCTGGACAATTCTGCCCAGCAGCTGGATTGGATTATTATGGAGAGAGAGGACTGCTCCCCTTGTAATATTGGAGCGATCCTCCTTTCACCAATGAAGTTGAATAATACAAACTATAACAAAAACTCAATTATACATAGTGCAATTAGAACTTGGAAACAAATAAAATATAATTTAAAATTAAGAAATCTATCTCTCTTATCTCCAATAGTTAATTACTCTTCGTTTAAACCCTCAATTATAGACAAATCATTTAAACAATGGGAAAGAGTAGGAAATAAAATGCTCGGAGACTTGTATGAAACTGGAAAATTACTATCATTCAAACAATTACAACTAAAATATAATCTGTGAAACAATCAATATTTTAAATATTTTCAAATATGTGACTATCTGAAAAAATATGCACAAGATTATTACAACATGCCATTAGATCTACTGGATGAAGCAATGAAGACAAAGGCTGAATCAGCAAATTTAATATCATATTTATATAATATTATTTTAAATGTAGAAATACCAACAACCGAAGGTATTAGAAGAGACTGGGAACAAGAATTAGCTATTAAAATTTCAAAAGAGTGGTGGGATGAACATTTATTAAATGTGCACAAATGCTCAATTAATGTAAGACACACTTTAATCCAATTTAAAATTTTACACGGATTATACTATTCAAAAACAAAAATAAGTAAACTTTTCCCAATGTGTCACCTATCTGTGATAAATGCCAGTCTCAAGAAGCTACTATAGTGCATTCATTTGTTTTTTGGATAAAAATTAAAAACTTCTGGACTGAAAACTTTGAAATCTTCACAAAATTATTTAAAATAAAACTGATACCAAAAGCAGAATGGATTATCTTTGGAAGAACGGAAGGTAGCCCTGAACTAAATGTGTTTCATTAGAACCTATTTGAATATGGGTTAATAACTGGAATAAATCTTATTTTAAAATTTTGGAAAAACGCTCCTATACCAACAATAAATATGTGGATTTCAACTATGTTTGAAACACTACACCTGGAAGATATGAGACTCTGCCTGGCAGGAAAATCAGGTCGCTTTTATAGGACGTGGTCTGCATTTATAGACTTACTACAAGGATAAGGTGCAATAGTACTTTAAAAAGACACTGGCAGCAGGTCCTGGCAGCAGGTCTTGGTAAAGGGGGATGAAAAATTGTCAAGTTGGTAAATTCCTTTTGCGTGATGTTTATAATGGAGCAACTGTCTTTTCCTTTTTTCTTCTTTCTCTCTCTTCTTTTCTAGGGTCTATCTCTTCATTTCCTTTTTCTAATTCCTCGACGAAGGGGACTTTCTTCTTTCCTTTCGTGACGCTTCATCACTTTCACAATTCTCTCTCACTTTCTCTATTTTCTCAATTTCTATCCTTTTTTAATAGCTTTAAAAAACGAAGGGGTACAATAAATGTAATAATATATACGGGACGTGTATTGATGTAATTTACTGTACTTCTAATAAATAAAGATAAAAATAAAAATAAACTGACAGACTCTCCGCAAGATGTCGCCCAGTCCGACCAGGAAAGCCTGTTAATTCTCTCCGAGTTGAGAGAGTTGAGAAAAGAACACAAAGAAGCCTCAGAAGATACCAAACAGAGATTAACGAGAGTGGAGGATAAATTGAAGGATTTAACAGCTCGAACGGAAAAGCTGGAAGGAAAATTGAAGGAAATGGGGGTCAGAGTAAGTTCAACAGAAGATAAGGAAATGAGACACGAGAGAATGATTAACTACCTGCTACAGAGAGAAGCTAAGTTAGCAGAGAAATGTCTGGACCTGGAAAATTGAGCAAGGTGTAAAAATGTGCGGATATATGGAGTCACAGAGGGAAAGGAAAAAAAGGATATGTTCCAGTTTGTAAATGAACTATTGAAGAATTCCCTAGAACTCCCAGAAGATTTAACTATTAATATAGAGAGAGCACATAGGTCCCTCGCAGCTAGGCCGAGTGCAGAGCTAGCCCCACCAAGATCTATAATAGTCAGATTTTTAGACTATTATATGAAAGATAACCATATAACCATATAACCATATAACAATTACAGCACGGAAAACAGGCCCTCTCCAGTCCGTGCCGACCATTTGTTTTCCCCTAGTCCCATCTACCTGCAACTCAGACCATACCCCTCCGATTACCCTTCACGTCCATATACCTATCCACTTTACTTTTTTAAATGTTTAAATCAATCATGCACTCCACCACTTCTGCTGGAAGCTCATTCCACACAGCACCACCCTCTGAGTAAAGAAGTTCCCCCTCACGTTACCCTAAACTTCTGTCCCTTAATTCTCATGTCATGGCCCTCTTGTTTGAATCTTCCCTACCCTCAATGGGAAAAGCTTATCCACATCAACTCTGTCTATCCCTTTCATCATTTTAAAGACCTCAATCAAATCCCCCTTAACCTTCTGCGCTCCAAAGAATAAAAGACCTAACTTGTTCAACCTTTCTCTGTACATAGTTGCTGGAACACTGGCTAACATTCTAGTAAATCTCCTCTGTACTCTCTCTATTTTGTTGACATCATCTTCATAATTAGGCGACCAAAATTGTACACCATACTCCAGAATTGGGTCTTACCAATGCCTTGTACAATTTTAACATTACTTCACCTACTCCTATTATTCAATGCTCTGATGTATAAAGGCCAGCACACCAAAGGCTTTCTTTACCACCCTATCTACATGCGATTCACCTTCAGGAACAATGCACAGTTATTCCTAGATCCTCTGTTCCACAGCATTCCTCAATTCCCTAACCATTTTACCATGTACGTCCTATTTTGATTTGTCCTGCCAAGATGTAGCACTTCACACTTAAAGCATTAAACTCCATCTGCCATCTTTCAGCCCCACTTTTCCAAATGGCCCAAATCTCTACTGTAGACTTTGAAAATCTACTTCATTATCCACAAAACTATGAAAAAACCACCTATCTTAGTATCATCTGCCATACTTACTTATCCAATTTTTCCACCCCATCATCCAGATCATTGATGTACATGACAAACAAAACAGTGGACCCAACACAGATCCCAGAGGCACCCCACTGGTCACCGGCTTCCAACCTGACAAACAGCCATCCTACCATTACTCTCTGATCTCGTGTTGTAACAGGCTGGGAAGCAGCGAAAGATAATATACGATGGGGACAGAGTGTATTTTGATCAAGACTACTCGCCAGAAGCCCAGAGAAAGCGTAAGAGGTACGACAGGTGATTAAGCAACTGCAGGAGAAAAATATTAAAGCCAAGTCTCCATTCCCGGCACAGCTCAAGATCTTCCTAGTTTCTGGAGTTAAATCCTTCAGGACATTCACAGGCAGTACCTACACTGGAGAAGATGGGGATTTACATCAGATCGGAGTCCAGAGATGTGTTGAATAGAGAACTGCTGCGAGACCAATGGTCATAGGGGGACGAATAAAGTAAGAGAGGATTGGCAAATCTGTCAGAGGAAGATCTTCGCATCATACTGGGTATCATAGGAGATGTTCTATAGACAGGTTTGAAATAACCACAGAAATGTGGGTCATATGTGCAAATGGTAAAATGTCTGAAAGAGACCATTGATTTAATGAAGTAGACAGTTAACATCTATACGATCAGATAATAGTATAAGATGAGACAAATAATATGTAAATAGTTTGTACATATACTCTCTGGTTCTGTTTTGTTGTCTTCATGAAGGGTAATGATGCCACATTTTACAGCACATAAGGCTGGTTTTGTAATGTATTATATTTTCTAATTGATTTAAATGTACTATCAAAGAGAGGGATTGAGCGGGACTCTCTCAGGTGGGGGGGAGATACCTGCCATTTATTTTTGTTTATAATTGTAATTCAAAAGTAGCTGCAACCACACATAAGTGAGCTACCCAGGAGAGATGTAGTCACATCTCATCGCCTATTTACGAGGAGCTGGTACACCAGTTAGTTCAGGTTGTCCAGATGGGTTTGTTAGGTAGGAAGTCCCTTTTTTCTTTATTTATTTTTTGTCCTATGCGTAAAGTTTTATTGTATATTGATTTAATGATTTGTTTATTGTTTATCGATTAGTTAGTTGGGCAAATGTTTTTCATTGTTACATCGCACCCTAGTAAATTGTATTTTGAGTACAGCAGATATTCACAGGCTAACCAAAGCAAGAAACAAAAATGGTATAGAAAGCAACTAGTAGATTACACAACGTGGGATAATGGCTAATTTAAAGATAGTAAGTTATAACGTCCATGGTTTAAATTACCCCATAAAGAGGAGAAAAATTCTGAGCCAACTCAAAAAATTAAGATGTGGTGTTGCATTGATTCAGGAAACACATCTGGTGGAAACTGAACATAAAAAGCTTATGTTGGTGAGGTATTTAGTGCCTGCTATGGGAAAGGAGAGGAGTGGCTATCCCGTTACTGCTATCCCATTACTGCTATCCAAATGCTATCCCGTACTGATCCTGTCACTGCCTATCCAAATGTGCAGCTATTTCATCTTTTATAATTGTCTCCAGCATCTTCCTCACCACCGATGTCAGGCTTACTGGTCTATAATTCCCTGTTATTTCTCTCGCTTCTTTCTTAAAAAGTGGGATAACATTAGCTACCCTCCAATCCAATGGAACTGATCCTGAATCTTTAGAACATTGGAAAATGATCACCGATGCATCCACGATTTCTGGAGCCAATTCCTTAAGTACCCTGGGATGCAGACCATCAGGCCTGGGGGTTTATTAGCCTTCCGTCCCATCAGTTTACCCAATTACATTTCCTGCCAAATGTGAATTTCCTTCATTTCCTCCGTCACCCGAGGTCCTCTGGCCACTAGTACATCTGGGAGATTATTTGTGTCTTCCTTAATGAAGACAGATCCAAAGTACCTGTTCAACTCGTCTGCCATTTCCTTGTTCCCTATAATTAATTCACCTGTTTCTGTCTTCAAGGGACCCACATTAACTATTTTTTTCTCTTCACATACCTATAGAAGCTTTTACTATCCTCCTTTATATTCTTGGCTAGCTTACCTTCGTTACATCATTTCTCCCCGTATTGCCTTTTTAGTTGTCTTCTGTTGCTCTTTAAATGTTTCCCAATCCTCTGGCTTTACGCTCATATTTGCTATGTATTATTTAAGAAGGAACTGCAGATGCTGGAAAAATCAAAAGGAGACAAAAATTGCTGGAGAAACTCAACGGGTGAGGCAAAATCTATGGAGAGACCCCCAAATAGTTGCGCAGATGAAGGGTGTTGGATGTAGCGTGTAAGTTGCAGCAGGAGTTAAAACTGGCATGTAACAAAGGTAATGCCACTGTGGTGATGGGGGATTTCAATCTGCAGGTAGACTGGGTTAAATCAGGTTGGTTCAGAACCCCAGGAAAGAGAGTTTGTAGAATGTCTCCGAGATGGATTCTTAGAGCAGCTTGTAATGGAGCCGACCAGAGAAAAGGCAATTCTGGATTTAGTGTTGTCCAATGAACCAAATTTGATAAGGGAACTTGAGGTAAAGGATCCGCCTGGAGGTAGTGATCATAATATGATTAACTTTAATCTGCAATTTGAGAAGGAGAAGGTTAAATTGGAAGTGGCAGTGATGCAGCTGAACAAAGGGGATTATGAAGGCATGAGAGAGGAGCTGGCCAAGGTAGACTGGAAAGGGATCCTAGCAGGAATGACGGTGGAACAACAAAACAGGCAATATGGGCTGAAAAGATGAAGTACAAAGGGAAACTGGCCATAAATATAAAGAAGGACAGTAAAAGCTTCTTTATTTATGTCAAGGGAAAAAGAATAGCAAAGTCAAATGTGGGTCCCTTGAAGGCAGACATGGGTGAAATTATTATGGGGAACAAGGAAATGGCACTATAACTCAGGTGCTGATAAAAATGCAACATAGCAAGGAACTCCAATACATCCGGTATGCTCGCAGTATGATAAGATATATCTGACTGTACACAAAACATTTCCCATTTCTTTATTTGAGACATATATTGTTTCTTAGTGCTATCTCTCCAAGCTGCAGTTATGACATCCATGGTCCCATCCGACAGTCCAAGCCCTTGTAATTGTCTGGTCAGAACCTGCAGATTAACAAATTAATACTGTCATGTAACGGATGACTTTCTCCTGTTACTGGATGTACCAACAAATTACTGCAGTTGGGGATCGTCATGAATGGCTGAGTCATCATTCTGAGCAACAATGGGAACCATGGCTGTGTAGGCCAGTCTGGAACCACCAAAACGCCTGTGGTGGAGTCTTGCTCTATTTTGGTGAGACATTGCCTAATCAGGCAGAATGGGGGAAAAGCATAGAAGAAAGTACGTCCCCAATGTGGCGAGAATGCATCCACCGCTACTGCTCCTGGATCTGGCTGCCATGAAACATATTTAGGCAACTGGTGATTTAATCTGGTTACAATATCTGGTAACCCATAGCGGTTGACAATCTTTTTTAAAACTTCTGGATTTAACATCCATTCTGTATTGTCATTAAACTTTCGTGACCTGTTGTCTGCCACCACATTGTCTCTCCTTGGTAGGTAGTTAGCTGAGAGCCAGATATTTCTGGAGATACACCAGTACTACATGAGGTTGGTCAGATTATCACATGATGCTGATCTTACTCCTCCCATGAGATTGATATATGCCACAGCTGTGGTATTGTCCACCTGGAGTTGAACATGTGAATCATTCATTGTAGAACAATAAGTTTTCAATCCATAAAATGACCCCAATAACTCCAGATAATTTATACCATGTGTTTGGAGTATTAAATCCTCTTGGACACTCCATCTACCACCACAGCTACATTCGCCGTCCGTAGTTCCCCATCCGAGAGCACTCACACCAGTCTGTAAAATCACTGAAGGTTGCTGAACCAAAATATTTTTAATGGCTTGTGCAACATTGATAATCCACCATTGCAATTCAGCTAAGGCTGTAGTTGGTAACTGCATGGACCTATCAAAATGACCTGCACGCTTTTTTAGTGCTTGTTCTCTGGCTTGTTGCAGACTTTGATAGTGCAGAGGTCCAAACTCTACAGCAGGAAACGCTGCTACCAATTTACCAATAACCCTGGCTACCTCTCAGATGGAGGGATAAGTTTTCTCAGCGAGGCAACTACAGGCATTTGTAATATCCACAACCTTAGCTGTTGGCAACGTTACTGACATATCAACTGAATTAATGACAAACCCGAAATAATCAATTGTTTGGGATGGCTGCAACTTAGATTTTGTTGGATGGACCAGAAACCCTAGCCTTTCAAATAGGCTTGTACTTGCTGAAACCGATTCTTCAGCTGTCTCCTGAGTGGCGTTTACAATTAAAATATAATCTAGATAAGCCATTACAATGTGATTTTGAGCCCTCAGTAACGCCAGTGCTGGTTTCAATTATTTTGTGAACTGCCTGGGAGCTGAAGTTAACCCATTAGGTAATGCTTTAAATTGCCACAGTTGACCCATCCAATTGAATTTCAAGTACCTGTGATAATGATGATGAATAATAAGCATCTTTTAGATCTATAGTAGCCATATAACAGCCTTGTGACAAAAACTGCTTTGCAGTGTTGAAGGTGTCCATTTTAAAATGCCTATACTGAACATAAGAATTTAAATTATTGAGGTCCAGAATGACTCTACAACCCCCATCTTTCTTCGGTCTGGGAAATACATTGGACACAAATTGTTGAGGATGATTCACCGTTCTTTCAATTACCCCTTTCTGGAATAAATTTTTAATTTCTTCGTCTACCTGACGAGTTTCTGTTGCAGCAAACACCAAGACTCTATTAGGCCTATTCTGTACAGGTGGATCAACTCCTGGCATAAATTCTATTCTAGAGCCTGACACAGTATCTAGTATAAACCGATCAGCTGTTATGCAACACCATTCATCATAAAACAATTGTAATCTACCCCCAGAAGTTTTATCTGTGATGGAATTAAGTTTCTGTACCTCAGTAAATGACCTAGAAGGTCTCCTTCTCCCAATATAAGGGTTGATGTTGGGCTGCATTGGGTAATAGAATTTTCTACCCATCGCCTTGCCTCTGCTGGTCCCTGCCCCGGAATCAAACCCCCTTCGTATCCAACCTGCTTGTTTTCTCGGAGCAGAGATAAAAGGTTTTATAAGGCCCATCGTTTTTGATTCTTCATCGATATCCTTAATTTGTTTTGGCAGATTTTCACCAAATAAATAATCTGCTGCCTGTATATTGCTTGCCCTACACAGTCCTGCAAACTTAGGGTGCAATGTTGGCCGAATGGCGATTTTTCTCAAACAATTAAGTTCAAAATAGGCATTGCAAAACAACGCAAGCATGTCCTTTTGAGTTTTGGACATTGTTGACCCTTGTATTTGTTTCCCAAATGCAGTGATGCCTGCTGATATCAGCTTAAGGACATGCTGGCAACGCATTTCCTGCCCTCGAGTCGTGGGTGCCCAAATTGCAGAATTTACTGTTGCCAGGTGTTTTATATAATTCAGCTGTTTCAGTCATAACAGTGTCTTGGAGCTGGTGAGAAACCAAATAATTAATGTTGGCAGCCAGGTTCTCATCCATGGCCTCACCAGTCACTTCCGGTATAGCAAAACTCCTTGCTACATTGGGAACACCTGGAGCATGGCTCTTGTGCTCTGGTGTATATACATAAGTAGGGACACCAGTTTCAGGGTCAGTCTCCTCCTGCCCTGGTACTCCCGAGTCTTGCTCTAGGGAGACTTCATCCAGACTTATAAAGGCACTGGAGAATGAGATTCCCATTCTGGATAGGCACCATACTCTGTGTATGGAACTCCTTCGGAGGCTGTCTGCGAAATCTCTGCGTCTTTGGACCATATAACCATATAACCATATAACAATTACAGCACGGAAACAGGCCCTCTCGACCCTTCCAGTCCGTGCCGACCATTTGTTTTCCCCTAGTCCCATCTACCTGCACTCAGACCATACCCCACCATTCCCTTCATGTCCATATACCCATCCACTTTACTCTTAAATGTTAAAATCGATCCTGCCTCCACCACTTCTGCTGGAAGCTGATTCCACACAGCCACCACTCTCTGAGTAAAGAAGTTCCCCCTCACGTTACCCCGAAACCTCTGTCCCTTAATTCTCATGTCATGCCCTCTTGTTTGAATCTTCCCTACTCTCAGTGGGAAAACGTATCCACGTCAACTCTGTCTATCCCTTTCATCATTTTAAAGACCTCAATCAAGTCCCCCCTTAACCTCCTGCGCTCCAAAGAATTAAAGACCTAACATGTACAACCTTTCTCTGTAACATTAGTTGCTGGAACCCTGGCAACATTCTAGTAAATCTCCTCTGTACTCTCTCTATTTTGTTGACATCCTTCCTATAACTAGGCGACCAAAAATTGTACACCATACTCCAGAATTGGTCTTACCAATGCCTTGTACAATTTTAACATTACTTCCCTACTCCTATATTCAATGCTCTGATTTATAAAGGCCAGCACACCAAACGCTTTCTTTACCACCCTATCTACATGCGATTCACCTTCAGGGAACTATGCACAGTTATTCCTAGATCCCTCTGTTCCACAGCATTCCTCAATTCCCTACCATTTACCATGTACTTCCTATTTTGATTTGTCCTGCCAAGATGTAGCACTTCACACTTAACAGCATTAAACTCCATCTGCCATCTTTCAGCCCACTTTTCCAAATGGCCCAAATCTCTCTGTAGACTTTGAAAATCTACTTCATTATCCACAACACCACCTATCTTAGTATCATCTGCATACTTATTATCCAATTTTTCCACCCCATCATCCAGATCATTGATGTACATGACAAACAACAGTGGACCCAACACAGATCCCTGAGGCACCCCACTGGTCACCGGCTTCCAACCTGACAAACAGCCATCCACCATTACTCTCTGACATCTCCCATTCAGCCACTGTTGAATCCATCTTGCTACTCCGCCATTAACACCCAAAGATTGAACCTTCTTAACCAACCTTCCATGGGGAACCTTGTCAAAGGCCTTACTGAAATCCATATAGACAACATCCACTGCTTTACCCTCATCAATTTCCCTAGTTACCGCTTCAAAAAATTCAAGAAGGTTTGTCAAACATGACCTTCCAGGCACAAATCCATGTTGACTGTTCCTGATCAGACCCTGTTTATCCAGATGCTTATATATATTATCTCAAAGTATCCTTTCCATTAATTTGCCCACCACTGACGTCAAACTAATAGGTCTATAATTGCTAGGTTTATTCTTTGAACCCTTTTTTAAACAATGGAAACAACATGCGCAGTACGCCAATCCCTCCGGCACTATTCCCGTTTCTAATGACATTTGAAATATTTCTGTCATAGCTCCTGCCATTTCTACACTAACTTCCCTCAATGTCCTAGGGAATATCCTGTCAGGACCTGGAGACTTATCCACTTTTATATTTTTCAAAAGTGTCAGTACTTCTCCTCTTTGAATCTCATAGTTTCCCATAGCTACTCTACTTTTTCCCCTTAACTCACCGAGTTCAATATCCTTCTCCTTGGTGAAATACCGAAGAAAAATAAATTGTTCAATATATCTCCCCCATCTCTTTTGGCTCTGCAGATAGCTGTCCATTCTGGTTCTCTAATGGTCCAATTTTTATCCCTTGTTAATCCCTTTGCTATTAATACAGCTGTAGAAACCCTTTGGGTTTACTTTCACCTTTCTTGCCAACGCAACCTCATATAGAAACATAGAAATTAGGTGCAGGAGTAGGCCATTCAGCCCTTCGAGCCTGCACCGCCATTCAATATGATCATGGCTGATCATCCAACTCAGTATCCCGTACCTGCCTTCTCTCCATACCCCTGATCCCCTTAGCCACAAGGGCCACATCCAAACTCACTCTTAAATATAGCCAATGAACTGGCCTCAACTACCCTCTGTGGCAGAGAGTTCCAAAGACTCACCACTCTGTGTGAAAAAAGTCTTTCTCATCTCGGTCCTAAAGGATTTCCCCCTTATCCTTAAGCTGTGACCCCTTGTTCCTGGACTTCCCCAACATCGGGAACAATCTTCCTGCATCTAGCCTGTCCAACCCCTTAAGAATTTTGTAAGTTTCTATAAGATCCCCTCTCAATCTCCTAAATTCCAGAGAGTATAAACCAAGTCTATCCAGTCTTTCTTCATATGACAGTCCTGACATCCCAGGAATCAGTCTGGTGAACCTTCTCTGCACTCCCTCTATGGCAATAATGTCCTTCCTCAGATTTGGAGACCAAAACTGTACGCAATACTCCAGGTGTGGTCTCACCAAGACCCTGTACAACTGAAGTAGAACCTCCCTGCTCCTGTACTCAAATCCTTTTGCTATGAAAGCTAACATACCATTCGCTTTTTTCACTGCCTGCTGCACCTGCATGCCTACTTTCAATGACTGGTGTACCATGACTCCCAGGTCTCGCTGCATCTCCCCTTTTCCTAATCGGCCACCATTTAAATAATAGTCTGCTTTCCTGTTTTTGCCACCAAAGTGGATAACCTCACATTTATCCACATTATACTGCATCTGCCAAACATTTGCCCACTCACCCAGCCTATCCAAGTCACCTTGCAGTCTCCTAGCATCCTCCTCACAGCGAACACTGCCCCCCAGCTTAGTGTCATCCGCAAACTTGGAGATATTGCCTTCAATTCCCTCATCCAGATCATTAATATATATTGTAAATAGCTGGGGTCCCAGCACTGAGCCCTGCGGTACCCCACTAGTTACTGCCTGCCATTGTGAAAAGGACCCGTTTACTCCTACTCTTTGCATATCTTCTTTTAGCCTTCCTAATTTCTTTCTTAAGATTCTTTTTACATTCTTTATACTCCTCTAGCACCTCATTTACTCCATGCCTCCTATAATTATTGTAGATATCTCTCTTTTTTCGAAACAAGTGTCCAATTTCCCTTGAAAACCATGGCTCTTTCCAATTTTTACTATTTCCTTTCAACCTAACAGGGACATAAAGATTCTGTACTCTTACAATTTCCCCTTTAAATGTCCTCCATTTCTCTTCTACATCCTTCCCATGAAACAAAGTGTCCCAATTCACTCCTTTAAAATCCTTACGCATTCCCTCAAAGTTTGCCTTTCTCCAATCAAAAAATCTCCACCCTAGGTCCTGTTCTGACTTTCTCCATAATTATATTGAAACTAATGGTATTGTGATCACTGGTCCCGAAGTGCTCACCAACGCATACCTCCGTCACCTGACCTGCCTCATTTCCTAACAGGAGGTCCAGCACTGCCCCTTCTCTGGTCGATACCTCTATGTACTGCTGCAAAAAACTATCCTGCACACATTTTACAAACTCCAAACCATCCAGCCCATTTACAGAATGTGTTTCCCAGTCTATTTTCGGAAAATTGAAATCTCCCTCAATCACTACCTTGTGCTTACTACTAATATCTGCTATCTCCTTACATATTTGCTCTTCCAATTCACGCTCCCCATTTGGTGGTCTATAATACACCCCTAAAAGTGTTACTACACCGTTCCCACTTCTCAGTTCCACCCAAATAGCCTCCCTAGACGAGCCCTCTAATCTATCCTGCCAAAAGCACTGCTGTAATATCTTCTCTGACAAGCGATGCAACACCTCCCCCTCTGGTCCCTCCAATTCTATCACACCTGAAGCAACGAAATCCTGGAATATTTAGTTTCCAATCACAGCCCTCCTGCAACCATTTTTCACTGATTGCCACAACATCATATTTCCAGGTGTCAATCCAGGCTCTAAGTTCGTCCACCTTACTTTACAATGCTCCTAGCATTAAAATATACACATTTTAGAAACCCACCATCCCTTATTCTCTGTCTATTATCTTTTTCATCTTTCTCGCCTACATTTTGGATCCGAGTGCTTCCCTTCTCTGCTCTTGCCCCACTCCCTGAGCCCTAGCCCCCTCTACCCGAGTCCCTCCCCCCAGCCTTTCTAGTTTAAAGTCTCCCCAGTAGCCTTTGCAAATCTCCCTGCCAGGGTATTGGTCCCCCTCGGGCTCAAGTGCAACCCGTCCTTTGTGTACAGATCATGCCTTCCCAAAAGAGGTCCCAGTGATCAAGAAACTTGAATCGCTGCCCACCGCACCAGTCCCTCAGCCACGCATTTATCCTCCATCTCATTTCATTCCTACTCTCACTGTCACGCGGCACAGGCAGTAATCCTGAAATCGTTACCCTTTTGGTCCTTCTCCTTAACTTTCCCCCCAACTCCCTAAATTCTCCCTTCAGGACCTCATCACTTTTTCTGCCTATGTCATTGGTACCTATGTGTACCACAACATCAGGCTCCTCTCCCTCCCTTATCAGAATCTTTTGGACACGTTCTGACACATGCGAGACCCTGGCACCAGGGAGGCAAACTACCATCCGGGTCTCCCGACTGCGTCTACAGAATCGCCTATCCGACCCCCTAACTATAGAGTCCCCTATTACAATTGCCCTCCTCTTTTTGCTACCCTTCTGAGCATCAGGGCCGGTCTCTGTGCCGGAGGCCCGGCCGCTGTTGGTGCCCCAGCTAGGCTGTCCCCTCCAATTGTACTCAAACCTGAGTACCTATTTTTCCAGGTGTACGGTCACAGGGGTACTCTCTAGCCCCTGCCTCTGCCCCTTGCCCTTCCTAACCGTGACCCACTTGTCTGCCTCCTGTGGTCTGGGAGTGACTACCTCCCTGTAGCTCCTCTCTATGACCTCCTCACTCTCCCTGAGGAGACGGAGGTCATCGAGCTGCTGCTCCAGGTTCCTAACACAGTCCTTTAGGAGCCCCATCTCAACACACCTGGCGCAGATGTGGACGTCTGGAGGGCTATCAGATTCCCTGACCTCCCACATCTGACATCCAGAACAGTACACTGCCCTGGCCTTCATACTCCCCCCTTACACAGGATCATACTGCCCCCCTTACACAGGATGCAATATAAAGTACACAACAAACTGCTGGGATCTGACTGCCAATCAGCTGCTTACCCTGGTCCACTTCCCACCAATCAGCGGCTTCCTCAAAAAAACCCACTTCTCCAAATGGAATGTTATGGATTTGGGTAAGCCTTAACTGATTAAAGTTAACCCTTGACTGATTAAAGTTTGGAGCATTTTCTCCATTTGTTCCATTCTCCCCCACATTGTTTTCCGGTCTGGAGGAGAGTCCTCTTCATCAGACCCGTCAGACAATACGGGCCTGACAGACTTTCTCTTACATTTCTTCCCTATAGATGTGGCCTCAGTGCCCTACAACACTGGAGCAGCTGAAGGCTCGTTAATTACGGGAATAACGGCCACCGGTATCGGAACCGGCACCATACTTATCTTTACTCCCGATCGCTGCGATGGGACCGCATTGCTGCGTGACCCACGCTTGCTCCGAACCGACTTTCTTGCACTGCTCTCCATACCACAAGCTCCTCCTGACTCGCAAGCCAGCCTTATGGAGCTTAAATGCTCGCTGGAAAGTTTAAAAAAATACTTACCTGCGACGTTTCTACTCACCGCTGGTGGAGCTGCAATCTCCAGCCCGTTCCAAGCAACAAGCGTTGACGTAATGACGCGCATGTGCCTGGCGGGGCTTCTTCACGTAGTTACTCACATGACATGGCATGTTGGCCATCATATCTAGAGGAGCTGAGTATAGGAGCAAAGAAACATAGAAACATAGACAATAGGTGCTTGAGTAGGCCATTCGGACCTTCGAGCCTGCACCGCCATTCAATATGATCATGGCTTATCATCCAACTCAGTATCCTGTACCTGCCTTCTCTCCATACCCCCTGATCCCATAAGCCACAAGGGCCACATCTAATTCCCTCTTAAATATAGCCAATGGACTGGCCTCAACTACATTCTGTGGCAGAGAATTCCACAGATTCACCACTCTCTGTGTGAAAAATGTTTTTCTCATCTCGGTCCTAAAATACTTCCCCTTTATCCTTAAACTGTGACCCCTTGTTCTGGACTTCCACAACAACGGGAACAATCTTCCTGCATCTAGCCTGTCCAACCCCTTAAGAATGTTGTAAGTTTCTATAAGATCCCCCCTCAATCTTCCAAATTCTAGCGAGTGCAAGCTGAGTTTATCCAGTCTTTCTTCATATGTAAGGACAGAAGTTTCGGGGTAATGTGAGGGGGAACTTCTTTACTCAGAGGGTGGTGGCTGTGTGGAATGAGCTTCCAGCAGAAGTGGTGGAGGCAAGATCGATTTTAACATTTAAGAGTGTGTAGGATAGTGTTAATGTGCGGGGTTCTCTGGACTTGTTGGGCAAAAGGACCTGGTTTCATGCTGTATATCTAAACTAAACTAAATAAGGAACTGCAGATGCTGGCTTACAAAATAAATTGCAAAGTGTTGGAGTAACTCAGTAGGTCAGGTAGCATCTCTGGGGAACATGGATTGCTACAATTTCAGGTTGAGACCCTTCCTCAGACTGATGATGTAGATGCTGAGTAGCTCCGGAGTTTTCTTTCTCGACCTTCCATTTTCCATTAACATGAGTGTCTAAACCATCTCCTGCTGTTCACTTCCCACATTGTACCTGTTAATGTTCCTTCTCCTCTATGCATGGATTTACTGAATTAGTTTGTATCGCTCCAAACTTGAATTGTATTCTCTGGAGCATCGGAGGCTGAGCGAAATGATGAGAGACATATTTACCTAGCTCTCTAAATTCTATTTACACTCTCTCAAAGGGTCTGTCGGGCATTGGCGTCAATTCCTTTGGGCATTTTAACACTTTCCCTCTGTTGTTTCGTTTACAAATTCCACATTCAGAAGCTTGTTTCAACGCTTCCTGGCGGATCTTCGGATGCCACCAGGTTTCTTTCGCCATTCTCACCATTCCCTCCTTTCCAGCGTGCGTCAGTGAATGGATGTAATTAAGGAGGATAGGCAGGAAGGTGTCAGGTACACAAGAGGGGTGAGTCGGAGATCAGTGCGGGAATCTATGGCACATCCCTCTCGTTTCTATCAATCATGTTGCAGAACAGGGGCGTACCTCTGCAAAGCCCTAACCTCTCCTATATTTGTCAAGGCCGTTCTGTGGGCCTACGGGGATTGTAAGGGGGGGGGGGGGGAGTCGGTGTGGCTGTCTTTACTGTGGTGTCGGCAAAGGCATTGCCCTGGGAGACTGGATCGGAGGCTCCAGTATGGGCGCTGTATTTAATTATTGCCAGTTGGATGGGAAGGGCGAGGGCCTGCAGCAAGTTGCGGATGAAAACAGCATTTTTAATTGGGGGTACCGGAGGTGAGGAAACCACGATGCTGCCACAGTATCGGGATGCGGTGTAGATATTCAACTGGCGGGCCTTGCCATGGATGCATGCTTGGGTGAGGACAAAGAGCTCGCTGCCTACTGTGCAGAGAGGGGTGACTGGAAAGCGGCAGCCTCAATGACCAAGGTCATATCTTGGACGACGGCATATCCGGATAGTCGTCCCGGTATCCGAGAAAAGAGATGAGCCATCCAAGGAGCATGTGGCATCGGCCTCCAGGAGGGGGGAGTCCAGTAAGTCCTCGCGTGTGGTGGACAACTGTCCTAGAGCCACAGGGTCCAATTTCATTGAGTAGTAAGCGACAGGACGCCATGGTATTGAATTGAGGACTGCGGACAGACAATCATCCAAGATGGTAACGTAGTTGGAAAGGTCGGTCATCAGAGGTCGTCCCACCGCTGTAGTGGCAAGGGCCTATTCATTTATCTATTTATTTATTTTATTTATTTTAATTAGAAGTAAGTACATTACATTTTGATGGTACCTTCTTACAGGTTCCCAGAATTATTTAAAATATTCTTTGTACAAACTTCCTTTATTTTTAGAAAGAAATGAGAAAGAAAGAAGTAGTGAAGAGTAAAGGATAGTCTAGTGAGTGTGGTGTAAAGAAAGAAATAAGTGAGAAAGTGAAGCAGAAAGGAGATTCTCCCACGCCACAAGTCAATGTTTTTTTATATTCTTAATCATTTTTCGCCCAAACCCAGAAATTTTTAATTTTACGATTCTGTAGCACCACATGAATCCACAAGGTCATAAATGGAGACCAACTTGTTAAGAATTGGTCTTTTTTTTCTATTAGGAGGAGTCTCATTTCTTCCGAATGGGCAGTTTCCAACATATTACCAATCCACATTTTGAGTGTTGGTATAGTAGCCTTTTTCCAAAATTTGAGTATGAGTTTTTTCGCTGTTATTAACCATAATTTAAAAATGAGATATGGGATATATTTAATTTGTTTCCATCTCCTAATATTCCAAAGATAATCATTTCCATGCTAGGTTCCATTTTTATCTTAAATAAATTAGTGAATATATCAAACATATCACACCAAAATCTTTGAAGTTTTGTGCAAGAAGCAAAAGAATGTGTGAAATTGGCATTTTGAGAAAGACATTTATCACAGATGGGAGAAATATTTTGAATTAAATTTATTCAACCTAACTTTTGAATAATATAATCTGTGTAAAATTTTAAATTGATTTAAATTATGTCTAGCGCTAATCGAAACATTTATGTGTATATATATAATATATATCAAATACCTCTCCCATGTTTCTTTAGAAATTGTTGTCATTAATTATTTTCCCAGTCTTCTCTAATTGCCTCTGTTGATGGCAGTTCTCTATTTGTGAGTCCACCTTAACATTGCTTCTTCCAGTGGGTCTATCATTATGTTATGTAGTCTTGGTATATATTTTTTTATAAAGTCACATATCTGTAAATATTTTAAGTATTGGTTATTATTCAGATTCAATTTTGATTTTAATTGTTGAAATGATAATAAATTTTCCCATTTCATACATGTCACCCAATCTTTCCCATAGTCTATATGTTTTATCCATAAAATAATGTTTAAATACCGGATTATTCACTATTGGTGTCAATGATGATGTTTCTTAATTTTAAAGTTAATTTTTATTTGTTTCCAAATTCAAATTATATTGTGTATGATTGGATTCTTCTTATATAATATTATTCAATTTTATCGGGGAGAAGAGGATCGCTCCTAAATCGTAAGGAAAACAATCCTCTTTCTCCATTCTTATCCATTCCATCTGTTGAGAAGGACAGTCCAACCAATAAATGATATTCTTAATATGCACTGCCAATAATAATATAAAAAAATAGGCAGTGCAAGTCCCCCTACATCTTTAGGTTTACACAAATGATTTATTTTAATTCTATGTGCTTTGTAGTCCCATATAAAATTAGTAATATTAGAGTCTAGTTTAAAAAATATATATTTTGGTATATATATTGGTATGGATTGAAATAAATATATTATTTGTGGTAGCACTATCATTTTTATAGCATTTATTCTGCCAATTAATGATAGTGGGAGCGTTTTCCAAAATTTAATCAGAGCGTTCAATTTATTTAACAAAGGACTAAAATTAGCATTAAATAATGATTTATATCTTCTAGTAACTTGAATACCTAAATACTTAAATTTTTCTGTTGCAATTTTAAATGGAAATTTTAATAGATGATTCGCTTTCTGGGCCTGTAATGACATAATTTCACTTTTATTCCAATTTATTCTATATCCAGAAAAAGAGCCAAATTCCTCTATTACGTTTAGTAAATTCGGGATACTCGTTTCTGAATTTCTAATATATAAAAGTATATCATCCGCATATAATGAAATGTTGTTATTAGAGTCCTTAGTATTATATCCCTGAATATTTGGATGTGTTCTTACGCTTTCAGACGCTCTATCATAAGGGCAAATAGCAGGGGTGATAAAACACATCCCTGCCTATTGCCCCGTGATAATTGGAATTTTGGAGACAACATATTATTAGTTAATATTCTTGCCATTGGTTATCATACAATAATTTTACCCATCTAATAAAATTATCTCCCATATTACATTTTTGGAATACTATGTATAAATACTGCCACATTACCTGATCTAATGCTTTCTGTGCATCCAAAGATATAACTGATAAGTCTTTCTTTTCCACTTTATGTAAATACATTATATTAAAAAGTCATCTCAAATTGTTAAATTATTGTCTTTTAGGTATAAACCCCGTTTGGTCCTGGTTTATCAATTTTATTAATATGTTTACTCAATCTTCTTGCTAAAATCTTTGCTAAAATGTTTTGATCTGTGCTTATAAGTGATATAGCTCTATACGAGCCCTGATCTTCTAGATCTTTATCTTTTTTTGATATAAGCGTAATTGTAGATTCTGCTAAAGTTTCTGGTAATTTTTTTTCGGTAAAAGCATAACTGTATAATTTAAGTAATCGTGGGACCATTAACTCCTGAAATCTTTTATAGAATTCATTATTAAAACCATCAGGCCCTGGTATTTTCCCATTTTTCAGTTCTTTTGTTGTTTCTCTTATTTATTCACTTGTAATCTGAGCTCCTATTTCCTCTTGTTCTAAGATATCCAATTTTGGCAAATGACAATTATCTAAAAAATTGATAATTTTATTGTCTTCAATGTTAGTTTTAGATGTATATAAATGTTGATAAAATTGAGCGAACCTATTGTTAATGTCCTTAAAAGTTAATAGTTCCCCATTCTCTGATTTGATTTTAATAATTGTTTTTTCCTTTTCTTGCTTCTTCAATTGTTGTGCTAGAAGTTTATGTGGTTTATCCCCAAATTCAAACTGTACTTGTTTTGTGATCTGAAATAATCGAATATTATCAGCAAGAGTAATAAGATTAAGTTTAAATTTCAATAATGTTATCTTATTATGCTTATCTATAGTTGGGTCTTTTGTGTTACCTAATTCTAATAATTTAATTTCCTTTTCTAACATCCATTGTTCTGTCCTGTTTTTTTATTTTAGAAAACTTTGTTACGAAATTATAACTCCACCACGGATGAATGCCTTAAAAGATTCCCATAATAGAGATGGTGAAATACCTGGTGTCTCGTTTGTTTCAAAACAAAACATTCATTTGTTGTTTTAAATACTCGTAACCTTGTGAGTCATTAGCTGTTTGTGTGTTAAATCTCCAAAAGGATTTTATACCTGGCATTCCCTCAAGTTTTAAAGTAAAAGTCAACGGGGAGTGATCAGAAATAATACTATTATGGTATTTAGGATTAATCCTATATGGTATTAATTTTGTATCAACTAAGAAATAATCAATTCTTGAATAAGTTTTGTGTACTGAGGAGTAAAAGGAATATTCCCTTCCAGTTGGATTAACTATTCTCCATACATCTGTAATATTAGTGTTTTTTATATATGTATTTAAGAATTCACTAGACTTGGATTTGGCACTACCCTTCCTTAATATTATTGATTTGTCTAAGAATGAATCTATAACACAGTTAAAGTCCCCCCTAGTATTACATTTTTGAAAATTATACTAATTTATTTTATCCATAATTTTCTTTAAAAAATGGGGATTATCACAATTTGGTGCATAAATATTTATCAGAGTCAGTGCAGTAGAATAAATTTCTCCTGCCACTATCGTGCATCTTCCTTCTTTATCAGATATTGTATTCTTTAATATAAACGGTATACCTTTCCGAATAATAATAGCCGTTCCTCTAGCTTTAGCAGTAAATGACGAGTGATACGTTTTGCCTATCCAGTTTGCCCTTAGTCTCATCTGTGTTTGTAGTTTCATATGCGTTTCTTGTAGAAAAGCTATATCCACATTTAAAGATTTTAACTGGGCAATAATCTTGCCCCTTTTAATTGGATCATTCACACCTCTAATATTCCAACTACAAAATGTGAATGCTCCATTCTTTTTTTTCCTTATTATCCTGCATTGTAAATAGGTTTTTGGTGATTTGCTTCATGTGGTGTAGTTAGGTACCTCAGACATTTGGGTATATGGGTATCATCCCACACTTCTGACATCATTTTACCTCTCCTCCGTATATTGAACCTCCATAAGCAAAAGAGAAAAGTGTGTTGAAAGATAGTGAAGAAAGAAGAAAAATTGTTAAATAAGCCACATAAAAGCAAATACAACAAAAAAAAACGTTACTTTAAGGTATCAAAAATGTGATGCCCTAAATTCCGGTGGCGCCATGAGACATCCGGTGGCGCCATGAAATGGTGAAGGTGCAGCATTGAACTCAGCTTCTGCTAAAATACTGTAAAAAGCCGTTTCTAAAGTTGGGACCGATTCAAAAACATTCCACCGGCAGCTGCTTGGTGTCGTGGGAGTGATATCATCAGGCAGTTTTGAGGAAAATTTGAGTTTTAATAGGACCTTTAGATGAGAATGGGAAAATATCAACGGGGACCCAAGAAATCGACTATCAGACTTCTGCTGGAAGAAGATTTGGGCAGCCCTCCAAACAGCAACTGAAAGCTCAGATGAAAGAATTTGATTCTCAACAAGCCGTATCTGAAATGGCTACAAAAGGAGAGACAAAAGGGATAGAAAAGGAGAAAGAGATGAAGCAGTGGGAACAAACGGTAAGAGCTAATCTTACTAAAGATCTTACCACAGATCTCACTAAGGAATTCTCCAAAATGCTTAATAGCATGAATAAGACACTGGAGAATAAGCTCTCTAAAATGGAGGTTAATCTCTCCAAGAAAATAGATACTGCGCGTGATGAATCAAAGGAACAGTTTGACTCTTTGAAGCAACAGCTGTTGGATCTGGATCAGAGGACAACTCAGGAATTTGCGAGAATGGAATATGATTATAATAAGAAATTTGATGAACTGACTGAAGGAGTCGATAGAAGATATGAAGGTTGAAATACGTGAGATGTCTCGGGAAATATCGACCCTGAATCGACCCTGGGTTAATCGGGAGCAATTGAATAAATTGACAGATAAAAGTCAACATTTGGAAGCTAGATCAAGGAGACAGAACTTGAGGATTATAGGAATAAAGGAGGGACAAGAGCTAGGAATTCTAATGAATGAACTTGTTACTAAAATACTCCAAAGATGTCTTTAAGTTGAAGGAAAACCCGAGGATTGATGTGACACATCGGGTAGGTCGCTTCAGAAGAGAAACAAATGCTTCCCAAAAGACAGATTATTGTGAAAATTTTGGGCATCTCAAATCTGGAAAAACTTATGAAGATGATACCACAAGGGGAGAGGCTCACATTCGATGGAGAGACTGTCAGATTCTACACAGGGACTATCCATGTGAAATATTGGAGAAAAGGAATAAGTTTAAAAGAGCAAGCAGAGCATTCTGCAAGTAAATCAGAGGTGAAATATGGAGTTGTGTTTCCAGCGAAGATGAAGATTACTTGCAACTCTACTCAACGCACCTTCACGGACCCGGATTCGGCATTTAATTACGCACAAGAAATATTAAAGAAAATAGAAAAAAGAGATGTATAGGTTGACGGTTAAACTTTTATTGGGAAACTGTGCTGTAATTAAGATGGTGGAGCTGCTCTAGACATTAACCAGACAGGCTTAACTGTCAGGAATGTGTATTCAATGAACAAGCCCTGGTTTCAACCTTGAACAGATAAGGGGAAGAGAAATAATTCAAAGTAACGCAATCAGATTTGAAAGAAAATTAAAGGAAATTATGGACTTAAGAAATGTTTTAATTAATACAGTATATATGTAATGTAAAGAATTAACTAACTATATAAACTTAATATTACTAATTAATGGTTATGCTATTATATTAAATTTATACCAATATTATGAGCCAATGTATTAATTTAATGGATTTAGGGGGATAAGGGGCATATAGAGATGATTATTATTAACAGATATATAAGGTTAATATGGTTGAAAAGAAATAAAATATAATTTAGGATGTACACTAACACACTGCAATTTATGAAAAGGGGTCTTAGAATATTATAACATCATAAAACCTGTGGGAAGAAAGAGGCGTTAATGATTTGGAAAAGTTCCAGAGGTTTGGGCTGGAAGATAGTTGTATTTAAGATAAGAAATTTAACCCTTGAAGCAGGCTGGTAATTAAGCGACAGATGAATACTGTATATTCAGACAGGGACAGGGCATGTGTTCTCATGTTTTATAATTCCACAGCTCTGGGATACCGAGCAAGTAACAGGTTTAAAATTGGGGGAGAAAAGAGAATATTTGAAACAGTAAAGATGATGATGATTTTCTATTGTTGAAACTTTTTTTCTGTTTTATTCGGCCTGACCAGATAAATTTTGTTAATGAAATATGTTTTTTTTCCTTCTTTAGATATATTAAGACATATTAAGATATATTTAGATGAAACGGCATGTAGTCATAAATGACATTGTATTTAGGGGGCTGAATTCAATGTATAAATTCCACCTATGGAGGTCAATCAATTTTTGGCCATCATAGATGGCTTCTTGTATTTAGACTAGGGCTTATTTAAGTGCACAGAATGTGGCGACCTGTTCTGCAGAAAGGGTGAACTGGCGTGGCGTCTTGGAGGACGCCAAGGGGGAGAGTAGTTTGGTGTAAAATGTGACGTTGGGAATTCATTGGCAACAAAACGACACAAGGCCCAGAAGCGCTCGCATTTGTTTAGAAGTGCAAGGGGTCGCATGGGCAATGATGGTGTCAATCCGCATGGATGGCAAGGCTCTTTCATTTGCACTGAGCAGGATGCCAGGAACTAACTTGTGACTGCCCATGAACAACTATCCTTTTGGGTAGTACATCCTTTAATAGTATCTTTGTGTCCTCATGGTTCTCTCTGGGGCCTAAGGTGGCCTGGAGGAGATCGTCAACATATTGTACCTCCATGGGGCAATCGGAGAGTTGTCCGCTGGCCATTCAGAATTGTGTAAAAGGATGGTAGCCCTAGGGTAGTAGTGTCCAGGTGTATCGACGCCCCTCATAGGTGAGGCAAAAAGGGTATTGGCTATCCGGGTGCAGGGGCACCACAAAAAAGGCATGGGATTTGGCATTGCTCTCATGGGGTAGTTCGCTGGAGACGCATATTGTTTTCAGCCCATTCAGCCACTGACATAACTACTTCCCCTCCAAACACTTCTGCTACTTCTCTTTCTCTTTCTTCTTCTTCTGGGCCTGTATCTTGGGAGAGATGTCGTATTTTTCTGCCATTAACTGCAGCCAGTTTTGGAATTGCTCCCAGTTGTCCAGATAAACCTGATGCTGCTGCACAATTCCTTCCAAATACATCACCTTTTGCTTGGCTTTCATCTCAAGTTCCTCGTGATCCCATTTTAATTTCTGTTGAGCTTCCTAATTGAGAGTCTCATCTACGGTTTTGGTGAACAAGGACCCCAATTCCTGGAGAAGGCACTCGAGCAAAGCTGTCTCAATAAAGACGCTGCCTGGCAGAAATTTTGTGATGGTTTAGCTGAAGCTTCTTGTTCTTTAAGGTTAGTTGTGATCCAAGATCAGATTCCAGCTTCTGTTTATTTTTACCAACCATGCAAAATAATCCTCCCTCGCCTTCAAGTACTTCGTCCAGTGCAGCAACACCAATTCAATTGTGACTTATGACAATGCACCATGTCCGTCTGTGTGTCTTCCCACACTGTTTTAATCTGTTTCAACGCCCTGTGGATCTCATGCTTCTTGTCATCACTGTCATCCTCCAGGAGCGAATCTGCCTTCACCTTTACCAACTTCTTCATTCAGGTTCCTCAGTCAAGATTTCCTCAGTCTCCTTCAGCCTGGCTTCCAGAGCCTCCATTGACCCTTCAACATTGTCAGTGACTTGTAAACGTTCCTGGATCATTTTCTTCCAGGACTGAGCATTTGTGAAGCAAGTTTCACCATCCTCCTCTGCTCCCTGCTCAGCCATTTTAGCGACGGGAACTAGTTGGCGTCCCGGCCCTCCTGCTGCTTGGCTGCCCTGGGCTTGGGATAGGGGGCATAGGGGGTGGAGGAATGCTCCATTCTAGGTCGCGTTCCTCCTCTTCTTCATCGATGAACAGGGTTGCTATGCCAGATAAGTAGTCCCCGGGATTTTCTCATTTTGGCGCCTGTCATTTTTTGTTACTAATTGTCACTTATTTTGCGACTCAATCAGGCCTTTTTCTTTTTCGGCCTTTCCCTGTTGTTTATCATGCCAATTAGATTCTGCTTGTAACACATTCCAATTCTTAGCTATGCCATCCTTTGTACATACCGCAATCCCTCTACGACCTGCATTATCCCCCCAACTACTTCTGGATTCATCCCACTTTTTCTTACTTTACACAGACCCTACTTTTCGTGGCTTCTTCCCAGAGACTGGTTTAATTTAGCCTAAATGTTCAATTGTTATCTTATCTTGGTCTTCCTCTGGTTCTTGTGGATCTTGGCAGGGAACCAGGTCAACCTCAGATGATGGACCATGGTGCTCCCGGGAACTCGCTCAGGAATTCGGACTCAATCGATTTATATAGTGTACTTTTTACTCCCCTCGAGGTCCCGGCTGCCCCGTGGCCACTAACTCAGTCGTGGGAGATGTTCCCAGCAAGATCCTGCTGACTACGCCAATGTTAAATCTCGCCCACGCTTTGTAATAATAAAGGTCAGACTCTGATGCTCATAGTAAAGACACAACTTTATTACACTATCGGGAGTGGGAGAGTCACTGTAAGCATGGTCATATACTTGCCAGCTCCTTGCGGTCCCACTCAATTATTTTATGCACAGGCAGTATATTTAAACTTGAGTAGTCATGGGTCAGCTAATCACACAATCAGCACATTTCTGCACCATATTGTCTAGAACAGACTTGGTTTTCTCTGCAGTTCTACTTGGTATTCTGCCTCTTCCAATTTAAGTCACAACACCCTTTGCTGTTTTGCAAAACCACCTGTTATTCATTAGCTAGCAATTCTCCCGGTCATGTACACATTAACGCTTAAACAGCCATCCTCCACTACATAGTCAGAACTTTTGTCCCAGGATGCAAATACCAAATCCTGGAGGGTGTAGCTATAAAGTGAGGGGAAGAACATTTAGAGGAAATGTAAGGACTAGTTGATATACAGAGAGTGGTCGGTGTCTGCAATGTACTAGGGCTAGTGATGGAAGCACCAGTGCAGAGAAAATGAGAGATAAAAATGGTGATATAGAGAGATGTAGAACAAACGGCCCACCAGACCCATACTATGTTATCCCAAATTCGCATTCACTGGCTACACACTCGGAGCAATTTATAGAGGCCAATTACCCTACAAACCTGCACGTCTTTGGGATGTGGGAGGAAACCTATGCGGTCACAGGGAGAACCCACACAGACAGCAGCCTAGTCAGGATCAAACCCCTGTTCTCTGGCACTGTGAGGCAATAGCTCTACCAGCTGCACCACTGCGCCACCCTAAGCAGTACTGCCTTCTCTGAGGCATTTTCTCTGAGCATAGTTTAAATAGGCAGCATGTTTGGCACAGACATTGTAGGCTGAAGGGCCTGACTCTGTGATGTACTGTTCTATGTCCATGTCTTTAACAAAGGCAGTAAAAACCTGGGATTATTCAGATAGGACAGCATCGGAGGAGGAAGAAAGTTGCAATGCTTCAGGTCAAACATCAGATATCAAGAATTGATTAATGTACTGCTGATAAGAATATGCCTCCTGAGCACACAGGCAGCAGTCAATGTTGTCTCATTACACTGCAAATGATTGGTGATATTGCAGGTGGTTGAATGCTCCCATGATGTGAGCTTTCTGGTCTTGTGCATGCAGTCTGTGTTACAGCCAGCAACTAGTTGCATAGAGGAGGTGCTTTTCCCCAAACACCCACTAATGGTCATTCATAGTGAAGATAGGGAACACGGCAGACTGAAATAAAGTTGTCGTGTGCTGTGCACTGATGTCAGGCCACGTACATGTTACCAGATATGCTCACAAACCAGTTGCATGAGCAATGTTCACTGTGGCTGCTGCACGATGCTGTTGTCTGAAGCAGAGTGCTCATGGTGATGTGATGAATTCAATCAACCCTTCCACCCACCCCATCTCCTCCTCATTTTCAACCCCATGTTCATACTCTGCCTGCTGCCTTCTACACAAGGAAGATGAATGAGCCTCACCTTGAATGAAGAGCCTCCATCAAATCTCAAATGTAGTTTAGACGGGTAGTTGGAAGATGTTTAGAGTAGAATTAGCTGAGGGCTGGAAACACTGCCACAGATAGAATAATGCACTCGAACATCTCGGGATGTAGAAGCAGCAACATATAACGCAGCTGGTCATCACCTTCTTCGTGAAGTTTTAAACCACATTCATTGTTCTCTATCTATCTATCTATCTATCTATCTATCTATCTATCTATCTATCTATCTATCTATCTATCTATCTATCTATCTATCTATCTATCTATCTATCTATCTATCTATCTATCCTTAGACTTAGTTTCCTCCCACACTGTTGACAAAAGACAATACGTGCCGGGGTAGGCCATTTGGCCCTTTGAGCCAGCACCACCATTCATGTCTGATCATCCCCAATCAGTACCCCGTTCCTGCCTTCTCCCCATATCCCGACTCTGCTATTTTTAAGAGCCCTATCTAGCTCTCTCTTGAAACCATCCAGAGAACCTGCCTCCACCACCCTCTGAGGCAGAGAATTCCACAGACTCACCACTCTCTGTGAGAAAAAGTGTTTCCTCGTCTCCGTTCTAAATGGCTTACTCCTTATTCTTAAACTGTGGCCCCTGGTTCTGGACTCTCCCAACATCGGGAACATGTTTCCTGCCTCTAGCGTGTCCAAACCCTTAACAATCTTATATGTTTCAATGAGAATCCCTCTCATCCTTCTAAACTCCAGAGTGTACAAGCCCAGCTGCTCCATTCTCTCAGCATATGACAGTCCCGCCATCCCGGGAATTAACCTTGTAAACCTATGCTGCACTCCCTCAATAGCAAGAATGTCCTTCCTCAAATTAGGGGACCATAATTGCACACAATACTCCAGGTGTGGTCCCACTAGGGCTCTGAACAACCTCTTTGCAACCTATATTCGATTCCACTAGTTATAAAGGCCAACATGAACTGAACAACCTCTTTCCACCTATATTCGATTCCACTTGTTATAAAGGCCAATATTTGCTTTCTTCCTGCATGCTTATTTTCATAGACTGATGAACAAGGACCCCAAGATCCCATTGTACCTCCCTTTTCCCCAACTTGATGCCAGTTAGATAGTAATCCGCCGTCCTCTTTTTGCTACCAAAGTGGATAACTGCACATTTATCCGCATTAAACGCATTAAACTCCAGTGGCAAGTGGAGTGCCGCAAGGCTCGGTGTTGGAGCCGCAACAATTTACCATATGTATTAATTATTTTGGAAGAGGGAATTAGGAGCAACACTAGCAGATGACACAAAGCTGGGTGTCAGTGTGAACTGTGAAGAGGATGTTAGGAGGTTGCAGGGTGACCTGGACAGGTTGAGTGAGTGGGCAGATGCGTGGCAGATGCAGTATAATATAGATAAATGTGAGGTTATCCACTTTGGCGGCAAAAACAAGGGGGCAGTTTATTATCTCAATGGGGTTAGGTTAGGTAAGGGGGAGGTACAGCGAGACCGGGGTGTCCTTGTACACCGGTCACTGAAAGTTGGCGTGCAGGTACAGCAGGTAGTGAAGAAAGCTAATTGTTGGCCTTCATAACAAGAGGATTTCAGTATAGGAGTAAAGAGGTTCTTCTGCAATTGTATAGAGCTCTGGTAAGACCACATCTGGAGCATTGTGTACAGTTTTGGTCTCCTAATTTGAGGAAGGACATCCTTGTGATTGAGGCAGTGCAGCGTAGGTTCACGAGATTGATCCCTGGGATGGCGGGACTGTCATATGAGGAAAGATTGAAAAGTCTAGGCTTGTATTCACTGGAGTTTAGAAGGATGAGGGGGATCTTATAGAAACATATACAATTATAAAAGGACTGGACAAGCTAGATGCAGGAAAAATGTTCCCAATATTGGGTGAGTCCAGAACCAGGGGCCACAGTCTTAGAATAAAGGGGAGGCCATTTAAGACTGAGGTGAGAAAAAACTTTTTCACCCAGAGAGTTGTGAATTTGTGGAATTCCCTGCCACAGAGGGCAGTGGAGGCCAAATCACTGGATGGATTTAAGAGAATCCATAGGTTAGGTTGAGCTCTAGGGGCTAGTGGATTCATGGATATCCGGAGAAGGCTCGAAGGGCGAATGGCCTCCTCCTGCACCTATTTTCTCTGTTTCTATGTTGTAATATTCCACCGATCAGAACAAAACTTGTTGCACTTGCAGCACAGGAGAATGGCGAGTAAGGTGGCGAAAAAAAAAGAGAGAGAGAGAGAGAGAGAGAGAGAGAGAGAGAGAGAGACACACACACACACAAAAACAAAAAGGTGCAGGAGTATTCCGCCCTTCAGGACATTACCCACCATTCAATATGATAATGGGTGATCATCCAGAATCGGCACCCCATTCCTGTTTTCTCTGCATAGTCCTTGATTCCTTTAGCCCTAAGAGCTAAATCCAACTCGCTCTTGAAAACATCCAGTGAATTGGTCTCCAAAGCCTTCTGTGGCAGAGAATTCCACAGATTCACAACTCTCTCAGTGAAAATGTTTTTCCTCATCTCAGTCCTAAATAGCCTAACCCTTTATTATTAAACTGTGTGACCTCATGGTTCTGGACTCCCCTCAAGCATGGGAAACATTTACTTGAATCTAACCTGTCAATCCCTTAAGTTTTTTTTCTTTCTA
Organism: Okamejei kenojei; assembly: GCA_035221665.1. Taxonomy (NCBI): domain Eukaryota; kingdom Metazoa; phylum Chordata; class Chondrichthyes; order Rajiformes; family Rajidae; genus Okamejei; species Okamejei kenojei. Next base: position 358,382 of record CM069142.1, read on the forward strand.
TAAGATGCCCTCTCCATCTAAATGCCAGTGAATACAAGCCATGTCGACCAATTCTTGCTTTCCTCTCTTGCTCCCTCCTTCTTCCCTCCTCCCTCCCTCCCACTCTCTCTCCCTTTCTACCCTCCCTCCCTCTCTCTGTCCCTCTCTACCCGCCCTCCCTCCCTATCCTCCCTCCCGCCCTCCCTCCCTATCCTCCCTCTCATTCTCCCTCTCTCCAAACGATCTACAATGATCAGAAAGTCTGTGCCTCTGAAAAAGCCGCCGAGAGTCCAGGGCTACATCTACCTCTTTTTTTCAATAACTTTATTTTTGATGTTCAAGTTATAAATACAAATTTACACAGAACACCAACAAACAGTACAGAGCTTTTATACCCCCTTCTCATCCCCAAGTCTCAAAAAAGAGGAGAAAAAAAAAAATAATAAATAAAAATAAAGAAAATGCTGAGTCTTTGTGTTCAAATGTTACATGTTAACAACAGCAGCATATATGATTATGACTGTGTAGACAATATTTTTCATTTAAAGGAAAAATCTTTAATAGAATCTATAAAAGGGTTCCAGGTCTGAGCAAAGTTTCTGCTGGTCTTCCACCACTTATACCCGATCTTTTCCAAGGGTATCAAGGAGAGCACCTCCTTTAACCACTGCAAAAAAGATGGATTTTTTTTACTTCCAGTTGAAAAGAATAAGCCTGCGAGCAAGCAATGATACAAATGCTAAAGCATTTGCTAGTTTGTAATTTGTAAGCTTACAGTTTATGGGTGGTATTCCAAAGATAGCTGTGTGCAAATCAGGGTTTAGAGTCTGTGCAGATATGGGAGAATACCTCAAATATGTTTCCACAGTAGCTGTTGAGGGAGGGGACGTGTCCAAAAACATGTGTCCTACAGAGGCTGGACTATGTCCACAGCTAGGATCTGAGGTAGAAACGATTCTGGTAAGTTTGTCACTTGAATAATGAAGACGGTGAAGCACTTTAAATTGGATCAACCCATGGCGTATACACAGCGAAGAGGTGTGTATATGAATTAAGCTCTCTCGCCACGCCTCATCAGAAAGCTCTACGCCCAGGTCCCTCTCCCATGCCGCTTTAGTTTTGTCCCAGATTATCTATTTTAATTCCTGTATTAATGTGTAAATTGCTGAAACACGTTTCTTGTCAAAGGGGTCCAACTCCAGAATAGAGTCTAATTGGCTCTTAGCGGACAGATGATGAAATGAGGGAAACACTGTTTTAGCAAAGCTACGTATTTGAAGATACCTGAAGAAATGAGATCTGGGTATATTGTGGTCTTCAGAAAGCGTTTCAAAGGAGGTGAACTGTCAGTAAATAATTCACGAAAATATACCAGTCCATTCATATGCCAATATGAAAACGCAGTATCTAACATGGAGGATGTAAAAAAAATGATTTTTGCCACCGGGAAAAGCCTGCTGGTACCTTTTAGTCCAAAATGTTTCCTGAACTGTAGCCATATTTTAAGTAAGGTTTTTAACCACCGGGTTTGTCATTTGTATTATACGATTATCAAATAGTGAGCAGGTGATTATCAGTAGATGATCAGATAGGAGTTCCATCTGTTCCCAGTCCGTGCCCTGTTTACTCTCGTATTAATATGTCCAATGTAAAAGTTTTACAACATTAGCAGCCCAGTAGTAATAGATAAAGTTAGGCAAACCTAGACCACCCCGCCTTCTTAGGAACTTCCAAGTATATTTTTCTTCATCCTGCGTTCCAAATAAATGATGACATTAGTCTATCTAATTGCTGAAAAGTTGTCCTAGGTATGAATATGGGGATCATTTGTAAAAGATAAAGAAATCTAGGTAAAACTGTAATTTTAACAATATTGATGTGGCATAATGAAAGTGGTAGTATTGGCCATTTCGACTTGTGTTTAGTTTTGCACCGGTCTGCAATCTAGCGAACTGAAGCGGTGGAGAGTCGGTGCCAGCCGCTCCAACGGGGCTACACGACTTTTGTGCGGTTTTGCCACTGGTCCGCCCCCTTGCGAACTGATGTGGTGGTGATTCGGGGTGTGCCCTTAACTGGGCCCCGTCTTCTGCACTTTTTTGCCGCTGGTCTGTTTTTCGTGCAGACTGAAGCGGTGGGGAGTCGGGGTCTTGGCTACCCTGATCCGGCGCCGTCCTACCGCCAGTATGCAGCTCCCTGGACTGCTGCGGTGGAACGTCGGGTCCCGACTGAGCAGGGCTCTCCGACTTCTGTGCTGTCTTCCCGGCCCGAGGTACGGGCGCCGCTGGAAATCAACGGTCAGCTCCGGGAATGTTGGCCGCCGACCTCACTCCGAAGTCCCGCGGTCTTCAATGGGATGCTTGAAACAGCCTTCTTTTCGCTCCTTCTCTGCATTACGAAGTTTCTGTAAGGGATTTAAACAATACAGAAACCCAACCAACTCAAGGTTAGTACATCTTACCTGTTGGTCCATTTTACGTCAGGTTTGCCCCTGGTGGAGCAGCAATCCCCCAGCCAGACGTTGCGTAATGCGATTCCCTCCTTCAGAGTCAGCCTAGGCCTGACTCCTTATGCTCCCCTGCAAAGAGGGTGAGCATTTGGCAGCCCTGTAAAGGGTACTGCCATGGGTGTGCTTCGGAGACCCCTGGTGACCAGACTCCTGCTGGAGTGTGCTATGTTGGAGGTAGTGCTCCCCACCTGCTCATACGGGAATATAGACTGCCGCAAACGGCAAGTCTGTGATCCCGGACCCTACCGGGTCAACGGGCTGCCCGACTTCTGTGGAGAAGTTCTGCCGCCGCTGACTGCCCGCGGTCTGTGGTCCGGAGTCAGTCTCTCGAGGCGGCCCGTTGGTGGGGTACTCTGTCCCATAGAGTCCCTAAAAAGAAAAAATGACCTCAGGTTAGTTCACCTTACCTGCAGGTCCGTTCCAGTGGAGGAGCGACCCTCCGCCCTGCCTGTCGCTTCGCATGCGGCGGGGTCTTCACGAAGTCACTCACGTGACTCCGAAGCAAAATCCCCCCCCTAGTATCAGTCGGTGGTCATTGAGATTTGGGAGGGGTGTTATGAAGCTAGAGAAAAATGATGGGTCGTCCCAATTTGAGCCAAATACATTGGCTAGTGCCATCTGTGTGCCATATAGATTGCCTGTTACAACTACATACCTTCCCCTGGGGTCAGTGATGGGCGATGAAAGGATAAATGGAATCCCCTTCTTGATTAAAATAGCTGTGCCTCGTGTTCTAAACTCATGTTTGGAGCAGAATATTTGACCTATCCAGGCTTTTTTTATTTTCACATGTTCACTTGATCGGAGGTGAGTTTCTTGAAGGAAAAATAATATAAGATTTCAGTGATTTTAAATGTGCAAAGACCCACGGCTACCGTTTTTGTGCAAATGTAATAATAATGCAAACTGGAAGAGGACAAGATGAGAGTTTTTAGAGATAGATGGATAGATAGATAGACAGACAGACAGACAGACAGACAGACAGACAGACAGACAGACAGACAGACAGACAGACAGACAGACAGACAGACAGAAAGACAAGTCTTTATGGAGATCATTTGCTACTGGTACATTGGCATATCATAATCAGTAGCATCATCATACTCCTCAGATTGTAACCAATAAGCAACTCTACACCTTGTTTTTCCTAAACTTTTCAATTTTGGCATTGTAAACTACAAGTTTTTGCTCTTCAAACCACACATGACATGCCTTTCTTCCCACTACTTTCCCATTAAGAATGTCATGTACATTCCATTTCTTAAGAAAAGGATAATTGTTTTAAATAACCTAAGTATCCAAATAACAAACTAATCCCATTCACATAGGAATTCATAATATAACATTATTTTTTAATCTCACTGTCATGAAAAAATGCCAGATTGAAGGAATTTAATGTTTAATACCCATAAATTAATCTAGAAAACATCTACTTTCATATAATCAAAATTATTATTTTTTGCACAATAAATGTGGCTAAAGCTGTTGTGTATATTTAGTATAAAAATATTGATTATACAATTACACAAAATATAGATGATTTAGATGTTCTTATGACATGATTGACAAAAATTAGGATTTAAATCATCTTGCGAGTGGTTGTTTCTGGATTGGAACGTTGCATTTGCGGTGAATTTGAAGCCCATATCGAAAGACACTGCTGGTTCGTATGGGGCCCAAATCACATTTTTGCAATGTAAAATTAGATTAAAGCCACCCCAAGAAGCAAGATTATATGTAAAACAGCTGACTTACCTTTTGTTTTGTCCCGTTCTTGCGATCCGTCACGTTGTACGCATTGGGGGTAAGAAGTCATTTTTTATTTTAATCAAACTATTGAATTGTACAGCGACATCAATAAAAAAAACGGGAACGGAAGTCCGATCGATTTTTCTGCATCGACTCGCAGCCCGAGGAAATACCTCTCTAATAAGCAGTACAAAATCTGCATTTAATCCCCCCCCCGCCCCCAAAGGCGCCAAAGTCGCGCACATGGCCAGTGGCAGAACTGCAGCACCGCTAAAGGTAGGTATTGTAACATCGCTACTTATAGAATATAAAATAAATATTTTTCAGATGGATTAATCATTATTGAAACACATCTGTATTAAAAATAAAGGCAACATTACATGTAAATTTGGGAATATGACTGTTGAATACTGAAATGATGTTAAAATTGAACATGAACTTTACCCTATAACTCGACTCCATGCCAGTCTGCTGCACTAGCTGCCAGCACTTGGCCATGAGTGCCGGTTAACCGCTAACGCCGGTTAGCCGCCAACACCAATTAGCTGCTAATATGAGTATGTTGATATCTCAGTCTTCGGCTTAAGATTCTTCCTGATGTAGTCCACCGCTTCCGAGGGTCTCCAAACTGCTTATCTTGGCCGGTTGACAACAAGATCCAGGTCCTGACAGGATATTCCCTAGGACATTGAGGGAAGTTAGTGTAGAAATAGCAGGAGCTATGACAGAAATATTTCAAATGTCATTAGAAATGTACTGCGCATGTTGTTCCATTGTTTAAAAAGGGTTCAAAGAATAAACCTAGCAATTATAGACCTATTAGGTCTATAATTTTAGTTTGACGTCAGTGGTGGGCAAATTAATGGAAAGGATACTTTGAGATAATATATATAAGCATCTGGGATAAACAGGGTCTGATCAGGAACAGTCAACATGGATTTGTGCCTGGAAGGTCATGTTTGACAAACCTTGAATTTGTTGAAGTGGTAACTAGGAAAATTGATGAGGGTAAAGCAGTGGATGTTATCTATATGGATTTCAGTAAGGCCTTTGACAAGGTTCCCCATGGAAGGTTGGTTAAGAAGGTTCAATCTTTGGGTGTTAATGGCGGAGTAGCAAGATGGATTCAACAGTGGCTGAATGGGAGATGTCAGAGAGTAATGGTGGATGGCTGTTTGTCAGGTTGGAAGCCAGTGACCAGTGGGGTGCCTCAGGGATCTGTGTTGGGTCCACTGTTGTTTGTCATGTACATCAATGATCTGGATGATGGGGTGGAAAATTGGATAAGTAAGTATGCAGATGATACTAAGATAGGTGGTGTTGTGGATAATGAAGTAGATTTTCAAAGTCTACAGAGAGATTTGGGCCATTTGGAAAAGTGGGCTGAAAGGTGGCAGATGGAGTTTAATGCTGTTAAGTGTGAAGTGCTACATCTTGGCAGGACAAATCAAAATAGGACGTACATGGTAAATGGTAGGGAATTGAGGAATGCTGTGGAACAGAGGGATCTAGGAATAACTGTGCATAGTTCCCTGAAGGTGGAATCGCATGTAGATAGGGTGGTAAAGAAAGCCTTTGGTGTGCTGGCCTTTATAAATCAGAGCATTGAATATAGGAGTAGGGAAGTAATGTTAAAATTGTACAAGGCATTGGTAAGACCAATTCTGGAGTATGGTGTACAATTTTGGTCGCCTAGTTATAGGAAGGATGTCAACAAAATAGAGAGAGTACAGAGGAGATTTAGTAGAATGTTGCCAGGGTTCCAGCAACTATGTTACAGAGAAAGGTTGAACAAGTTAGGTCTTTATTCTTTGGAGCGCAGAAGGTTAAGGCGGGACTTGATTGAGGTCTTTAAAATGATGAAAGGGATAGACAGAGTTGACGTGGATAAGTTTTTCCCATTGAGGGTAGGGAAGATTCAAACAAGAGGGCATGACATGAGAATTAAGGGACAGAAGTTTAGGGGTAACGTGAGGGGGAACTTCTTTACTCTGTGTGGAATGAGCTTCCAGCAGAAGTGGTGGAGGCAGGATCGATTTTAACATTTAAAAGTAAAGTGGATGGGTATATGGACATGAAGGGAATGGAGGGGTATGGTCTGAGTGCAGGTAGATGGGACTAGGGGAAAACAAATGGTCGGCACGGACTGGAAGGGCCGAGAGGGCCATTAGTGTACGTGAATTACCGCGAGTGACAACTCGGGGTCACTCGTGGGTCAATTCGCACCGTGAGACAGGGGTTAACTCAGCCTCCCAGGCAGCTTGGCTGGAGAACGTGGAGAGGTGATGTTTCGGGTTGGTTCCTATTCATGTTCTCTAGAGACGCTGCCTGATCCGCTGAGTTACTTCGGCACTTTCTGCCTCTTTTCTTGTATATCAGCATCTTCAGTTCCTCTTTCCACAAATGTACGAAGAGTTGTTTCACTGAACTACCGTCCAATCTGCGGTCGATCTGACGCACAGCAGCGCAGAAAAACTCGCAGCGGTTGTGAATTCTGCAGAATGACCAGCGGCTCCGTGTGATCCGTGTCTCGGCACTTCCCTCACAAAATGTCATCGTTTGCAACATTCATCTACACACTCTGCCTCCTTCTCCCAGGTAAGGCATTCATGTTCACCCTTGCCAACCTCTGTTCACGTTGTCTTCCGATAACGTGTTTCTTTCTATCCCTTTTGCACTAATGTTTGTTGCTTTTTTGCCGTCTTTTAGAAATGCCATGTGTAATTTATGCTCAATTTGTTTTTGAATATGTGTTTGTTTCAGTGTAGGTGCATTCGATGCTGTTGCAAGCAAGTTTTTAATTTAGACACAAAAGCAGAAATTGAAAATGTAGTTAAAATAAGAATAAAGGGGAGGCCATTTAAGACTGAGGCATAAAAAACGTTTTCACCCGGAGAGTTGTGAATTTGTGGAATTCCCTGCCACAGAGGGCAGTGGAGGCCAAATCACTGGATGGATTTGAGAGTGAGATAGAGCTCTAGGGGCTAGTGGAATCAAGCGATATGGGGAGAAGGCAGGCACGGGTTATTGATTGGGGACGATCAGCCATGATCACAATGAATGGCGGTGCTGGCTCGACGGGCCGAATGGCATCCTCCTGCACCTATTTTCTATGTTTCTATGACAGAAAGTTAACAAGACTAAATTTAAGGGAAAGGTTCCGACCCGAAACGTCACCGGTCATTTTTCTCCAGAGATTCTGCCTGACCCGCTGAGTTACTCCAGCACCTTGTGTCTATCTTAAATATAAGCGACACAAGGAACTGTAGGTGCTGGAAATGCAGTTAATGTAAGTTTACATGAGGACGTTAACGCAACTAAATGTAAGAGACACAATGAAGTGCAGATGCTGGAATTTTGAACAAAACACAGTGTTGGAGTAACTCAGCGGGTCAGAGCATCTGTGGAGAACATGGATAGGTGACGTTTCACAGAGTGCTGGAGTAACTCAGCGGGTCAGGCAGCATCTGTGGAGAACATGGATAGATGACGTTTCGCGTCGCGACCTTTCTTCAGATATGTTCTCCAGAGATTCTGCCAGCGCCGCTGAGTTTCTCCAGCACTTTGTGTCTGTCTTCGATACAGATCAGCATCTGCAGTTCCTTCCTACACAAGTAGTTACAGGTGAGAGAGGGGTGGTTTAATTGCGCCTGGACCTCACTGTCCTTGTGCCCATGATAGTAAACTCGAGTTACTCGGAAGACGTCGTTAACTATGTTCACTTTCCGTGCCAGGGTCCGCTGTCGGTGTGAGGGTGATCCAGTCTCCTGCTGCTCTGACGCTTCTCCGAGGGCAGACAGCTACGTTCACTTGCTCCCTGCTACCCGGAGAGGGGGAGGAAGTTTCAATGAGGATATTCTGGTTTCGGACGAAAGACAACCCGGAGCTCTGGGACAACAAGACCGAGAGTTTTCTGAAGACAGGCGACCGACTGTCCGTGTCTATGGGCTCGCTGGTCATTCGGGAGGTGACTGTGCACGATGCAGACACTTACCATTGTGTGGTACTGATAGGTGAAGCATTCCCTGGAAAAATTTTATAGGAAATGGAACAACATTACACAATCCAAGGTAATTAATATAGAACAAACTTCAGCCCACAATGTTCGTGCGGACCATTAGGCCAGGTTAAACTAACTTGTATATTCATGTGTCTATCCAAACGTCTCTTAAACTCTGCGATCGTATCTGCCTCCACAGCCACCCCGAGATCTGATGCGGTGGGATTGGTGAATCACACGAATCCCAGGTTTCCGAACCCGAAACGCCGCCTTTCCATTCCCTCCACAGTCCATTCCCTCCACAGATGCGGCCTTAACCGCTGAGTTCCTCCAGCATTTTGTGTTTTGCTTAAGACTGCATCCCCTGCAGTTCCCTGTCTCTACTTCCATTTCATTCCTGCATTCCATCTCTCTCTATTAATGCTCATTTTCCGGCACAAACCAACCCAGTCTGACAAAAGGTCCCGAACCCAAACGCCATCTATCCCTGATTTCCAGAGACGCTGCCTGACCCGCTGCGTTAATCTAGCGCTTTGATTCCATCTTTGGAAAAAAACTCGCATCAGGAGTTCCTCCCGTCTCCCTAATGATACAAAATATATAATGAAAACAACCTCAACCTCGGTCGCAGTGTTTATATCCCCAACAGGTCTAGTGCTGCCATTTAATTATCTTGGTTTCCTTACACGGAGGGAGTGTGGAAACAAAAGCCTCTTTGTTTCTCCCAGTTTTCTCTAGATTCCCTCTTGACCTGAATGACTGAAGGATTCTTGTCTTTGTCAAGTTCGGTTTAACATTTGCTTCCGGGCTCCAGGGAAGTAGAGTAACTGGCCCTGAAACAATTCCCGGCTGCGATAACCAAATGTGCGGCAGATGCATCATGTTTACGTGTGAAAATGAACACAACTAAATATAAGCGACAGAATCAATGAGGGCAGCAGTGAGAGAGGGCAGACTCAAAGTGCTGGAGTAACAGTGGGGCAGGCAGCATCTCTGGAGATCATGGATCGGCGACGTCTCGGTACGGGGCCCGACTACAGACTGCGAGAGAGGTTATTACGGAACTGCGTCGGAGAGAGGAGGATAACTTCTTCAAAGAAGGCATACCTTGATGGATTTCACAGTGGAGCAGGCACATGTAGACACTGGTTTATAGCGGGTCAGGCAGCACCTGTGGGGATCATGGATAGGTGACGTTTAGGGTCAGGGCCCTTCGCCAGCCTGGGTTGGTTTGTGCCTCAACATGCACCTTAATAAAGAGAGAAAATGCAGGAAGGGAAAGAAATAGAAGTGGAGACGGGGAACTGCAGGCGCTGGAGTCTTATTTAAGCAAAACACAAAGCACTGGGGAACTCGGCGGTTAAGGCAGCATTCGGGTTGGGAACTTGGGACGCGTGTGAGGTCCCCACCCCACCGCATCAGCGGACAGTGGGGATGGTCGCACACATTCCTCGCGCTTCATTGAAGGGAGGCAGCGACAATGCAAACGTGCGGCCGCTCTCCCATCGCCCACGGGCTGCCGACCCGCTCAGACTCTGTTAAATAATTCTGGCAACGTGAATCGATCTTCTGACCAACCTGGGCCCGGACAGTACCAGTTGTAAAAGAAAAGAAATACAATGCTGGAGCTACTCATCGTGTGGGTCCGTATCTGTGGGGGGGGGGGGGGGGGGGGGTTTACCGATTCACATTGAAGGCTTCCAGCCGAAACCCTGACCCTGAGACACAAGGAACCGGAGGTGCTGGTTAAAAAACAGACGCAAATTGCTGGAGTAACTAATCGGGTCAGGCAGCATCTCTGGAGAACATGGACCGTCATTCTCTTCCCACGAATCAGGCCTGTCCGGCTGAATATGTAGATGTCCATCATCTGCTTGGATTTAGTTTACCGTCTACAAGATAGTCACCTCCATTTCACGCATTAAAATACACAAAGTGCTGGAGGAAATCGGCGGGTCCGGCAGCATCTGTGGAGGGAATGGACAGGCGGTGATTCAGACCGAAGGGTCCCGACCCGAAACGCCGCCTGTCCATTCCCCCCGCAGATGCTACCTGGCTCGCTGAGTTCCTCCAGCACTTTGTGTTGGACAATAGACAATATATGCAGGAGTAGGCCATTCGGCCCTTCGAGTCAGCACCGACCCGAAACATTACATATCATCCATGAAGAGTTACTCCAGCACTTTGTGTCTCGTTACCTATCCATGTTTTCCAGAGATGCCGCCTGACCCTCTGAGTTACTCTAGTACTTGTGCCTTTCTTTGATATAAACCAGCATTTGCAGCTCCTCTTATTCCGCTACTAATCCATTGAATTACGTGGTTGCTCCTCCTGCACGGTGCACGGCGTGCCGTGTTATCACAGTTGCTCCAGGCATGACTGACAGCGACTGGAAGATTCACAGCGTGCTATTTTCCTACTTTACGCAGCGAAGCCTGACATCTCCCTGACCCTGGATCCCGGGGTAGAAGGCGCAGAGACGCGGAGCCTGACTTGTGTGGCCGCCGGATTCTTCCCGAGGGAGCTGAACACATGTCCTGGGCTGTCGTGGGGCAGTTGTCCTATGAAACAGAAGCGGGGCCGCTGAGGGAGAACGGGGATGGAAGCTTCAACGTGAGCTCCCGGTTGCGGCTCACCGACCCTCGGCTAGAGGCGGGCACGGTCGCCACCTGCCTGGTTCAGCACCTCACGGGGACGGGCTCGGTGAGCGAACGTTTCTCTCCCACCCCAAGTAAGTGGCTTGAATGAACGTGGCAGCCAGCGTCCTCCAGTTACTGAAGATACACAGAGTGCTGGAGTAACTCAGCGGCTCAGTTACTGCCGAGTTAATCCAACATTTTGTGTCGATCTGCGGTGTAAACTAGTATCTGCAGTTCCGTCCTACACATGTCCAAGGTTGCAAGGTTTAATAGTACATTTGTACAAATTTGTTAAACGTAGCCACAATGAACTGCAGATTCTAGATTACAAAAAAAAGACACAACGTGCTGAAGTAACTCAGCATCTCTGGAGAACGTTGAACGCAATTCATTAACCTGATTAATAGTGTATAAGATCACTCAACGTGTTGAATATCTACTGCCGAGTCTTTCAGCGGTGTAAACTAGCATCTGCAGTTCCTTCCTACACGTGTCCAAGGTTGCAAGGTATTTAGACTTAAATATGCTTTTAGACTTTAGAGATACGCTGAAAAAGTATTTACAATTTGCAATTTTACCGAAGCCAATTAACCTACAAACCTGTACGTCTTTAGACTGTGGGCGGAAGCCAGAGCACCCGGAAAAACCCCACGCAGGTCACGGGGAGAACGTACAAACTCCACACATCCAACACCACAAACAGCTTACAATGGCTTGTTCCCTTTATCATCGATACTTTTTTGCATATCTTTCATTCATTGTTCCTTATCTCTCCACATCACCGTCTATATCTCTCGTTTCCCTGATCCCTGACCAGTCTGAAGAAGTGTCTCGACCCGAAACGTCGCCTATCTCCTTCGCTCCTTAGATGCTGCTGCACCCGCTGAGTTTCTCCAGCTTTTTGTGTAACCCTCCAACACCCGTAGTCAGGATTGAACCCGCCTCTACGGCGCTGTAAGGCAGCTACTCAAGTACAGTTCATCTGTGCATCCATATATATATATATATATATATATATTTGAGTTGCTGTCTTATATATTATATATATATGTATGTATGTATACATCGATGATATCTGCTTAAGTGTATATAGATATACATTTTTATACATATATATTTTATACATCTTTCTTCAACTTTCATTATTATTTGAAACATTTACCGTTAAGATACGGCGTAAGTGCTTTATCATATATATATATATACATCTTGGCCTGATAAAGCACTTATGGTGTATTTTAACGGTAATTGTTTCAAATAATAATGAAAATTGAAGAAAGATGTATAAAATTGATACTCGAAAAACTGCAGATGCTGGAATATTAAGCAACACACAAAGTGCTGGAGTTACACAGCGGGTCAGGCAGCATCTGTAGAGGGAATGGACATGCGTCATTTTGGGTCCGGGCCGTTCTTCACAGCCCACAGATGCTTCCTGACCCACTGAGTTCCACCAGCACTTTGTGTTTTGCTCAAGATTCCAGCATCTGCGGTTCCTTGTGTCTGCAAATTTCATATTGTTTAATTAAAGTCACAACAGTTTTTCAACAACCCATCCAACTCACAACAGGTTTTTATCTCACCTAGCTACAGCTAACAATTACCTGTTTCATTTATCAGAAATACCTTTTTGCATATCTTTCATTCAGTTGTTCTATATCTCTCTACATCATTGTCGATATATCTTGTTTCCCTTTCCCTTGACTTTCAGTCTGAAGAAGAGTCTCGACCCGAAACGTCACCTATTCCTTCTCTCCAGAGATGCTTCTGTCCCACTGAGTTACTTCAGCATTTTGTGACTATCTTCGGTTTAGATCAGCATCCGCAGTTCCTTCCTATGTAATTCTGCTCATCTCTCTATCGTCTAATTTGCCCCCTGTTCTCATGATCGGTACTCGACCTGTTCCTTTAACTTTGTTTCTCTTTCCACATTTGCTGCCTGACCTGCTGCATATTTCCAGCATTTTCTTTATCGTTATTATTTTTTTAAAGCTTCTTATTGTAGATTGGTTATTTTACTTACTAACCAATGTAGTGCTTTATTATTGTATAGCAAGAGGCAGCGTTTATCCTCCGTGACTTGGGAGATTGTGGTTTCATAGTAAATGATTTACTGAAGACAGTAAGCAGATATAGCAAATCAACATGAAAGGTAGATAGTGGAAATGTCAAGGACTAGAGGGCATAGCTTCAAGGTGAGAGAGGCAAAGTTTAAAGGAGATGTACGGGACAAGTTGTTTTAAACAGAGGGTGGTGAGTACATGGATCATGCTGCTAGTAGTGGCGGTGCAGGCTGATATGATAGTGGCATTTAAGAGGCGTTCAGATAGGCATATGGATGTGCAGGGAATGGAGGGATATGATTCACGTGTAGGCAGAGAAGATTGGTTTGACTTGGCTCCATGTTGGTCTCAGACATTGCAGCTGAAGGGCCTGCACTATGTTCTATGCTTTATGAGGTTGGCAGATTCCGTGCACAACACATTCCAAGACAGACCATTATATTAAGGATTCACTGTTGATTTTGCATAATGATTTTTCCTTGTTCTTTGGTTTAGAAGGGGCAAAGTTTAACAAAGATGTGCAGGGTGAGTTTTTGTACACAGAGGGTAGTGAGTGCCTGGAACACGCTGCCAGGGGTGGTAGTGGAGGCAGATATGATAGTGGTGTTTAAGAGGCTTTTAGGAAACAGTTATGCAGCTGAATTTCCAATGAACCCAAGCGGTTTGTGAACTGTTTCACTTCTCATAAACAGATCGGTAATTTACAACACGTCTTCTTCTTATCGAGTCCACACCCAAGATTAGAAGTTGTTCAGCCAGAGCCATACAATGATGTCTGCCTTGCGCTTGTTGTGCTTCTTGTGTGTGCTGGTGGAAGGATTGGTGGAAACAGTGCCGCGAACGTGAAGGCCCTTTCCTTGACCCCACTTACAACACGTTTATCTTGCGGTCATTTGCAACACAAGAAACCAATCTTTAAACCAGTGACAGTAAACTTAGTGAACGATAAGAATGTTATTCTATGAATAGAATAATGTAGGTTTTTCTCCTCTGAAAGGCCTGTCTTATTTCTTTAAGTATAGATATTTGTAGAAATAGAATATTTAGTGATAACAAGGATATGTATCTATATTAACATTGGCTTTTCAGCTTCAAGTAGCCCTTGCTTTCCCTCTCTCTCCATCCCCTCCCCCTTCCAAGTTCTCCTACCGGTCTTACTGTCTCTGACTACATTTTATCTCTGTACTGCCCACTTCCCTGACATTAGTCTGAAGAAGAGTTCCCGACCAGAAAAAGTCACCCATTCCTTCTCTCCAGAGATGCTGTCTGTCCCGCTGTACTCCAGCAGTTTGCGTCTACCTTCGATTTAAACCAACATCTGCAGTTCTTTCCTACACATATCTATATTAACAGACATATTGGTAATATTTACCATAGATTTCCTGCAGAAAGAATCCTATTGACATATTTCACAAGAAGTATTAGATTTTAATATATTCCTGTTCCAATTGTCTGTGCGGAGATTGCATGCTTTAGCCGTGACTGCGTGGGTTTCCTCCGGGTGCTCCAGTTTCCTCGCACGTCCAAAAGACATAAAGGTTTGTAGTTCAATTGGTCCCTGCACATTGCCTCTAGTGTGTAGAGAGTGGATGTGAAAGTGGGACAACATAGAATTGGTGTGAACGGGTGATCGATGGTCAGCGTGGACTCAGTGGGCAGAAGCAACAGGTTTTATTCTGTGTCTCTAAACAAAATTAAACTAAACGACATACATGATTAGTGTTTCATGTAACAGTGCATTTACATTATTTAATGTAATGTGACGCAATAGTCATGATTATATTTGCTATTCATTGTAGCAATATTTTGATTCACATTTAAATTGTGATTTTCAAGGATCCCTCAAGTATTATTTTATTCGACTGAGTCTTATTCTAATAGTACCAATATGGGTCTGGATCGCGTATAATTATCACAGTAAATTGAAGAAAGAAAAAGGTAATGTATACATTGTACATTTTAATTTGTAATTGAACCAAAAACTGAGCATATAAAAGTGAATATTGTCTTTAGTTCCCCAGAGAGATCTAAATAATAATTTAAACAAAATTAGGGCAACAGCTTGTAGAGCTGCTGCCTCACAGCGCCAGAGATCTGGGTTAGAAACATAGAAACAAAGAAAAATAGGTGCAGGAGTAGGCCATTCAGTCCTTTGAGCCATCGCTGCCATTCAATATGATCATGGCTGATCATCTAAAATCAGTACCCATCCTTGCTTTTTCACCATATCCCTTAACCCCTTAACCCCAAGAAATAAATCTAACTCTCTCTTAAATCCTGACTACAGATGCTGACTTTGTTTAGAGTTTGCACGTGGGTTTCCTCAGAGTGCTTTGTTTTCCTCCCATATCCCAAAGATGTGCGGGTTTGTAGGTTAAATGACCCTTTGTAAATTGCCCCTAGTGTGCAGGGAGTGGATGTGAAAGTGGGCTAACGTAGAACTAGTCAGAACAGGTGATTGATGGTCGACGTAGACTCGGTGGGCTGAAGGGCCTGTTTCTGTCCCTGTATCTCTAAATATTTCATGATATTTTTATAGAATCATCTGTCCATGACACAACTATTGATATTCAAAGCATGAGAAAAGGAAAGAACTCAGTAAATGAGGTGAGTAATTTAGGTTGATATTTACCCTTATGTTGCGTGCACGATGCTCTAATGTACACTGAGGTATTGTCAGTTTATATGAACAGATTCATCAGCACTATTGGATGTAATTGACTTTGTGGTTTTGCAGATAGTGAAGATGGTTGTGAAGGATTGCAGCAGGATCTGGATCGATTGGCCAGGTGGGCAGAGGATTGGTCGATGGAATTTAATACAGAGAAGTGTGAGGTGTTGCATTTTGGGACGTCAAACAAGGGCAGGACCTACAAAGTAAATGGTCGGCCTCTGGGTAATATTGTAGAGCAGAGGGATCTAGGAGTACAGGTGCATGGTTCCTTGAAGGTTGAATCGCAGGTAGATAAGGTGGTCAAAAATACTTTTGGCCCTTTGGCCTTCATCAGTCAGAGTATTGAGTATAGAAGTTAGGAGGCCATGTTGTAGTTTTATAAGACGTTGGTGAGACTGCATTTAGAATATTGTGTTCAGTTTTGGGCACTATGTTATAGGATATTGTCAAGCTTGAAAGGTTTCAGAAAATATTTACGAGGATGTTGCCAGGACTAGGGGGTGTGAGCTATAGGGAGAGATTAAGTAGGCTGGATCTCTATTCCATGGAGCATAGGAGGATGAGGAGAGATCTTACAGAGTTAAAAAAAATCAGGAGAGGAATAGATGGGGTAGATGCATGGAGTCTCTTGCCCAAAGTAGGGGAATCGAATACCAGAGGACAGAGGTTCAAGGCGAAGGGAAAAAGATTTAATAGGAATCCGAGGGGTATCTTTTACACACAAACGGTGGTGGGTGTATGGAACAAGCTGCCAGAGGAGGTAGTTGATGTTGGGACTATCCCATCATTTAAGAAACAGTTAGACAGGTACATGGATAGGGTAGGTTTGGAGGGATATGGACCAAGCGCAGGCAAGTAGGAATCGTGTAGCTGGGACATTGTTGGCCGATGTGGGAGAGTTGGGCCGAAGGGCCTGTTTCCACACTGTATCTCTCTGTATGTCTCTATAACACAAGACATTCTGCAGCACGATGGCGCAGTGGGAGTGTTGCTGCCTCACATCGCCAGAGAACCGGGTTCGATCCTGACTACGGGGGTTGTTTCCATGGAGTTCGTACGTTCTCCATGTGAACACGAGGGATTTTTCCGGGTGCTCGTCTCATTCTCCAAATTAGCTTCTGTAAAAACTACCGCTGTTCGGCGCGGACTCGGTGAGCCGAAGGGCATGATTCCGCACTGCTTCTCTAAAGTCTAATGCATCTGTAATTCCTTGTGTCAGCAAACCCTAATTGTCACTTTGTACTTTTTTCGATCGAGAGAATTTTTCAATGCATTTAACTTGTTTGCCCTGTTTGCTTCCATCAGCTGGAATTAAACTGCCAACAAAGTGAGATCCATATTCCAAAGTGCACTTCCTCTTCAAGGAGGCCTTGTGATCAACTGCATACCAGCCATTTGACATTGCTCGTGTAATGAGTTTCGTTGTTTAATAACCAGTTGAAGAAGTGATGTGTATTTGCGAATTTGCGTTGGATTCCATTCTCTTCAACTAAATCTCCTATGTGTAAAATGACAGCTAAAGTGCCTGGTTTACACAATATAGTGACTGCAGGGTCATTTAGCCAGGATAGGGAAATCTGGCTGTGTTATTCAAGCACTTTGTCTTTTTTTCCAAGCCACCATCTGCAGTTCCTTGCGTCTTTATTAAAGAAGTGCAATTCTGTTACTTTTTTGTGTAAGAAAGAACTGCAAAGCTGGTAAAAATCAAAGGTTTTGATCACTGAAGAAGGGTCTTGACCTAAAACATCGCCCATTCCCTCTCCAGAGATGCTGCCTCACCCGCTGAGTTACTCCAGCATTTTGTGTCTACCGAGTCCGCACCGACCAGCAATCACCTCTTACACTAGCGCTAACCTACACACTAGGGACATTTTTACAAATTTACAAAAGCCAATTAAAACCTACAAACCTGTACGTCTTTGGAGTGGTGGGAGGAAACTGGAGCATCTGGAGATCCCGCGCGATCAAGGGGAGAACATATAAACTCTGTACAGACAGCACATGTAGTCGGGATTAAACCTGGGTCTCTGGCGCTGTGAGGCAGCAACTCTACCGCTGCGCCAATGTGCCCCCCTATCATGCACCTTTTTGCACATGACATTAGTTGCACTCCGCAGACTCACGTTCACCTCCGTACCATTTTACACACACAAATCCCGATAGCGCGAGACAAACAAAATAATCTTGCTGTTAACTTTGCCCTTTTAGTCTTGATCAGATACAGGTCACAATGGCAGATTATAGCAGGCACAGATACTTCAAGTGCAAAAGGGATTTAGTAGATTCATGCTTGGTGTTAAAGGCTTTTTTTTTCCAACAGAAGTCAGAAATATGAATGCTTGCAGTCTCAGCTACTGCCAGACATCGATCAGAGAATAAAAAGTGAAAGTAGTTTTAGAGATGAACATGGAAACATGCCCTTTGATCCACCTAGTCCACATAAACAGTGTTTCAATATGTGTATCACTTACATCATGAGATGTTATTTCTTTACAATGACCTTTGATGTGGCATCTTATGAAAATACCTTGTGGAAATATATATAAATTACATCTAGCAGTTTCCCCTTTATCCACACTACATGTTACATTTTCTAAAACTCTATTGTATTGGTCAAACAATGCCAACAATCGATCACTCGTTCACACGAGTTCTATGTTATCCCACTTCCTCGTCCTTCCCTACACACTGTGTATCAATTTACAGAAGGCCAATTAATCTACAAACCCACACGTCTTTGGAACATGGGAGGAAATTAGAACATGGAATGAATTAATTAACTCTGCCCGATATCTTTCCCTGGACTCCCCCCTTACTGAATGTGCAGCAGCTGGAAGTGATGGGGGTGGGTTTTCTCCTTAAACAGCTCAGTGAGTGGTCGGATGAGTTTTAGCAGTTGGATGTCACTTCAGTAAAATGCGAATGGCAGGCGCAAATGTTCTCTGAATTCTACGAATATTTCATATCACACTGTCCCCTGCCAACAACAATCCCATCAATACCACCCTGCCTGAGGTCATCGGTGCTGGCCCTGATTTGTCCCAGTCTTTCTAACTTCCAGTTCCTCCCCGCTACTCCCCCCCTCCCCCCCCCCCCAGTCCTGAAGAACGGTCCCAATCTAAAACGTCACCTATCCAGCACATAGACGCTGTCCTGTCTCGTTGAGTTTTTCAGCACTTTGTGTCGATGTAATGCTAGCAAGCTTTGTTGTTGGGAAAACTGAATACAATGAACTGGCCATTGTTAAGATCAGAAATGGACCCCCAGGACACAACGGGTCAGGCAGTATCTGCGAATATGGATAGATGAGTTTCCTCGACTGTGAAACTGATGAGAAAGGTTGGTTGACCCTGGTAAGGGACAAGAGTGGTATCATTTTTGTCATATACACCGACAACAGAACAATAAACAATTCTTACTTTGCAGCAGCATAACAGGCCTGTAAACACAAGGCATACAAATAATATAGCAAACAAAAATGCAATTCATTAATAACTCGAATACCTTTGCGAAAACCCCACAAAGTGTGTAGTGCAACTAAGGACAGTTTAGTTGATGTTGTGCAGTGTTCAAGAGCCTGATGGTTGTTGGAAAGAAGCTGTTCCTGAACCTGGACATCACGGTTTACAGATTCCTGTACCTTCTTCCTGATGGCAGGAATGAAATGAAAGCGTGGCCAGGGTGGGTCTCTGATAATATTGGTTCACTTTTTGAGGCAGTGCCTCCTGCAGATCCCTTCGATGTTGGGGAGGTCTGTTCCTGTTGATGGACTAGGCAGTGTCCACCTTCTTTGTAACCTGCTTCATTCCTGGAGATGTTGGCAGTGATATCAGTGAAACAGAAATTGCCCACAAGTGTCACATGCCCATCGATCACTGACTAGTCCATGGACACACACACATCCACACTTTAGCTTTTGCCCATTTGGTGTTTACTAATCAAATTCGTTATTGATTTTCACATGACGTTTCAACATAAATCTGGAACAGAGCATTTATACCTCATTAGATTCAGCTAAAAATAAAATGACCATAAGATCATCAGACATAGTAGCAGAATTAGGTCATTCAGCCCATCGAGTCTGCTCCGACATTCACTCATGGCTGATCTAATTTTCCCTCTCAACCAATTCTCCTGCCTTCTCCCTGTAATCTTTTGACACCCGTACTAATGAAGAATCTATCATTCCCTGCTTTAAAATTATCCAATGTCTTGGCCTCTACCACTGTCTGTGCTAAATGAATTCTACAGATCACCCACCCTCTGGCTAAAAAAATAATCTCATCTCCATTCTACTAATTGTAATCCAAAATGTTCTAAAATTCTAAAACTCTTCTGCTTATCTCCAATTCTAAAATGAAGAAAAAATATCTTTCTAACAATAAGCTGGAATGTATACAGAGACGATTTACAATGATGTTGACAGGACTCGAGGGCCTGAGCTATAGGGAGAGGTTGAACAGGCTTGGACTTCCTGGAGCACAGGAGGATAAGGGGCGATCTTATGGAAGTGTACAAAATCATAATGGGAATAGGTGGGTGAATGCACTGAGTTTTTTTAGCCAAAGGGAATTGAGAAATAGAAGGCACATGTTTAATGTGAGAGGAAAAAACCTGAGGGGCAACTTTATCACTCAGAGAGTGGTGGGTATATGGAATGAGGTGCCAGAGACATAGTTGAGGCTGGGACCACAACACCATTTAAAAGATATTTGGACAGGTACATGGACAGTACATGGAAACAAAAGGTTTAAAGGAACTAGAGCCAATCGCGGGCAAATGGGACTAGCTTAGATGGGGCATCTTGGTCTGCGCGTGGACGAGTTGGACCGATGGGCCTGTTTCCGTGCTCTACAACAATGATATAAACACTATAACACTAATAGTTGCAAGTGGTTCTTATTGTTATTTGTTATTTTGTGTCGCAGGATAATGTTTCAATAAACTATGAAAATCGGCATTAGGCGCCTGTTTATTATCAAGAAGGGACAGCAAAGACAGGAAATTGAGATGGACCGAGCAACCCCAGAAAACAGAATATGCCATCTGAGGTCAAAGATAAAAATTCTCTCTTTTTTGCATCTTTCTTTCTTCTTTTCTTCATTCTTTTTGTTTATTTTTTCTTTTTCTCGATTTATGTATCAATTTATAAAATGTTAAAAATGAAGCTGTAACGAAAATTGTACAAACTCTATCCGCCCGATTGCTTTATTCTTGTTACAATTGCGCGCTTCCTAATAAAATAAACATATTAAAAAGAAAAAAATTAAAATAATTTATGAAGAAACCGGTTAACTTATTCCACAGTAATAAATTGCCCCTCTTCAACGAGACCACAAACTGATACTTAATCATACAACCACACACTCTTCTCTCAAACAACATATGCAGACAATATAAAAAACAGAATCTAGAGGATGTGGCACGGCTTCCGAAACACCTTACTTCTCTATTCAATTACTTTCCTTCAGCTCAAAACCAATTGATCTTAGTGACTCTCGGCATTGATCGCCTTCTGAGCGTTCCAAAGGTACTAGAATACAGGGAGGCAATTTAGACTGAGGTGAGAAAAAACGTTTCACCCGCAGAGAGTTGTGAATTTGTGGAATTCCCTGCCACAGAGGCAGTGGACGCCAAATCACTTGATGGATTTAAGAGAGAAGTTAGATAGAGCTCTAGGACTAGTGGAATCAAGGGATATGGGGGAGAAGGCAGGCACGGATTACTGATTGGGGACGGTCAGCCATGAATGGCAGTGCCTGGCTCAAAGGGCCAAAGGGCCTCCTCCCGCACCTATTTTTCTATGTTACTATGTTTAGCTTTTATTATGCCATGTGTAGTGAGGCACAGTGAAAAGCTTTGTTTTGCATGCTATCCAAACAAATCAGATACTACTATACATAAAATACAATTAACCCAAACTCAAGTACAATAGTGGAGCAAAGGGGAAGATACAAAGTTCAGAATATAGTTCTCAGCATTGTAGAGCATCAGTTTCCACAGACAAAGCCCAATGTCCGCAATGGGGTAGAAGTGAATCGGACAGTGATTCGGGAGGCTGGTAACGAGGGGAAGAATCTGTTCCTGAATCTGTTGGTGGCGCACTTTCAAGCTTCTGTATCTTCTGCCTGAATGAGACCAGGAGAAAAAGGAATGATCCAGGTGGGACAAGTCTTTTGATTATGATGGCTGCCAATAGCTGTTGAGCCCCACACACCTCTACTTTCAGAATAGAAGGGTTCCGACCCAAAACGTCACCTATATTATTTTTTCTCTAGAGATGGCCGCCTGACCCGCCGAGTTACTCCAGCACTTTGTCTCTATCAAGAGACTGGGTCACACTGAGAAATCATCATGCCCTAAATCATCACCTACGCCCCATGTCCTTACAGAGATGCCTCTTGACTCTTCCTCAGTCTGAAGGTAGTGTTCAGTCCTGCGGCAGATGTTTTCAAGAGGGTTAGACTTAGCTTCCAAGGGCTAACGGAATCAAAGGATAATTGGTAGAAGCTGGAATGGGGTACCTGAGATTATTGGATGATCACCATGATAATATTTGAATGGCGGTGCTGACTCGAAGGGCCAAATGACCTATTCCTAGCTCACCTAATTTCTATGTCTCTATGACCTGGAACATTGCCTGTTCTCATACTCCCAGAACGCTATCTCAGCCTGATTTGCTGAGTTACTCCAAGTTGATTAGTCCGACTGCGCATTTTGATAAGTCTGAAGAAGGGTCTCGATCCGTATCATCTAATCTGAAGAAGGGACTCGATCCGTACGCTGCCCTGTCCTGCTTGCATGATCCTCCAGCACATTGTGTTTTGTTCCAGGTTCAATCATCTTGCAGACCACAGTTCCTTGTGTCATCAAAATTAACATCTATCTTTCATTTTTTTAATGGAGTTTTTTCCTGTCAGAGAGGTTGATACAGGGAATTAGATTGTGGGGCGATAAATTTTCAACTTTACCTGGCACTGGAGATGAAACAGGAGCAATAGACCGCGAATCTAACACCGGCAAAAAGTTTGTTCTGTTACCACTGTATCTCTAGTTGGTCAGAATCTGAGGTCAGATCAATTGTTCCATACTACTGCTTCAAAACAGCGCAAGCCATTACAATAAATTACGCAGAAGCAAACATGGTGATATTTAATACTCATATTTTGCAATCACCCTCTGCTCCCACCACCATCCTGCCTCTGAACATCACCACCCAGTTTAGTTCACTTAGTTTTTGTTTATTTTTAAGTGTACCGAGGTACAGTAAAAGCATTTTTTGTTTGCTTGCTAGCCATCAGTGGAATGACAATACATGATTCCAATCATGTCTTCCACAGGGTATAGGGGAATAATGTTTAGTGCAAGATTTGGGCGGCACGGTGTCACAGCTGCAGACTTGCTGCCTTGCAGTGCCAGAGACCCGGGTTCTATCCTGGCTACGGGTGCTGTCTGTACACTGCGTTTCTACAGTTCTCCGTGTGATGGCATGTGTTTTCTACGGGGGCTCCGTTCCTCCCACAAATTCCAAAAGACATAGGTTAATTGGCTTCTGTAAATTGTCTGAAATGAGTTGGATAGAACTCATATACTTTTGATGGTCAGCGCAGAAAATGACCACGGAAAAGCGACTCTGTGGACCGAAGGGCCTGTTTCCAATCCGCTGTATCTCCAAAACCAAACTAAACTAAAGTCCAGTAAAGTCTGACGGTGCGCAAGGAAGTGATCAGCGGACTGCTCCCGTAGTTTGGTGTTAGGATGGTTCAGTTACTTGCTGATAACCACTGAGAAGAAAGTTGAATCTGGAGGCTTGCTTGCAGTTTCAGGCTGCTGTACCTCTTGCCTGACGGAGGAGAGGTGAATCCACTTTAAATGCAATTTTCATGGATCCTTTACCTGTGTCAAGCAATCGTTGTTGTGTATTTGCAGGTTGTTTTTGTTTAAAGAGTAAATCATATGCAGATGTAGATTGAACGTGCAGATAGTTATTAATGACGATGATATAGTTGGGATCACGGAGACATGGCTCCAGGGTGACCAAGGCAGGGAGCGGAACATCCATGGGATATTCAATATTCAGGAGGGATAAACAGAAAGGAAAAGGAGGTGGGGTAAGCGTGCTGGTTAGTAGAGGAGATTAACGCAATAGAAAGGAAGGACATTAGCTTGAGAGGATGTTGGATCGATATGTGGTGAGAGCTGCAAAACACTAAGCGGCAGAAAAAACGCAAGTGGGGAGTTGTGTACAGGCCTACCTAACAGTAGTAGTGGGGTTGGGGATGGCATCATACAGAAATTAAAATGCGTGCAACAAAGGTAAAACAATTTAATAATGGGTGACTTCAATCTACATATAGATTGGGTGAATGAAATTGGCAGGGGTGCTGAGGAAGAGAGATTTCTTGGAATGTATGCGGGACAAGTTTTCAAAACAAACATGTAGAGGATCCAACGAGAGAGCAGGCTATTTTAGACTGGGTATTGAGTAACGAGGAAGGGTTAGTTAGCAGTCTTGTGCGTGTCCCCTTGGCAAGAGTGACCATAAATATGGTTGAGTTCTTCATTATGATGGAGAGTGACATACCTATAATTCAGAAACAAGGGGTTCTGAACTTAAAGAAAGATAACTTTGAGGGTATGATACGTGAATTGGCCAAGATAGATTGGCAATTGATTCTTAAAAGGGTTGATGGTGGATGTGCAATGGAAGGCAATTAACGACTGCATGGATGAACTACGACAATTGTTCGTTCCCCAGTTTGGCAAATAATAATTCCGGAATGGTAGTGCATCCGTGGATAACAAGGGTAATCAGGGAAGTATCAAAACAAAAGATGAATCATACAAAATTAGCCAGAAAAATAGCAGCCTACCAGAGGACTGCGAGAAAATTCAGAGTCCAGCAGAGGAGGACAAAGGGCTTAAATTGGAATGGGAAAATAGATTATGAATGAAAACTGGCAGGGAACATAAAAAACTGACTTGCAAAAGTTTTTATAGATTATGTGAAGAGAAAAAGATTCTTTAAAACAAATGTAGGTCCCTTGCAGTCAGAAACAGGTGAATTGAACGTGGGGAACAAAGACATGGCAGACAACCAATTGAATAAACTAACTTTGATTCTGTCTTCACTAAGGAAGACATAAATAATCTGCCGGAAATCAGCAGGGGACCGCGTCAAATGAGAATGGCGCAGGAACTGAGTGAAATCCAGGTTAGCCGGGAAGTGGTGTTTCGGTAAATTGAATGGATTAAAGGCCGATAAATCCCCAGGTTATGCCAGATAGGCTGAATCCCAGAGTACCTAAGCGGAAGTAGACCACAGAAATAGTGGATGCATTAGTGATAATTTTTCAAAACACATCTTTCAGATTCTGGAGTAGTTCCCTGAGGATTGGAGGGTAAGCTAATGTAACCCCACTTTTTAAAAAAGGGAGGGAGGGAAAAACGGGGAATTACAGACCAGTTAGTCTAACATCGGTAGTTGGGAAACTGCTAGAGTCAGTTATCTAATGATAGGATAGCAGCACATTTGGGAAAGTTGGTGAAATCATTGGACAAAGTCAGCATGGATTTACAAAAGGTAAATTATGTCATGACGAATCTTATAGAATTCTTTTGCGAGGATGTAACAATAGAGCGGATAAGGGAGAACCAGTGGATGTGTTATATCTGGACTTTCAGAAGGGTTTTAAAAAATCTTTATTTATTAGTGGTAAATACATCAATGTACTCACATATATATTGTTCAATATTGTACCCCATAATTTTATGGCTTTTAAAGAAAAGAATAGAAAGAAAGAGAGTGAAATAGGAGAAAAGAGTTGTGATAGTGTAAGAGCGTGCCAAAGGGAGAAGAAAACCCTTGGTCAAAGAATTAGAGAATAGGGGTTAAGAGATAGACCCTAAAAAAAGAAAAAGGAAAAAGAAAAAAAAAAAGCCAGTTACTATGTTATATATATATCACACAAAAGAAGGCTTTATGACAAGGGTCCCACATAATTATAGTATGTGGGGATCCGAGTAGACAAGGTCCCCACATAGAATAACAAACTTAAAGCACATGGTATTGGGGGGGTTCAGTATTGATGTAGATAGAGAACTGGCTGCAGACAGGAAGCAAAGAGTAGGAGTAAACGGTCCTATTCAGAATGGCAGGCAGTGACTAGTGGGTGACTACAAGGCTCAGTGACTACAAGGCTCAGTGCTGGGACCCCCAGCTATTTAACAATATGATATTAATGATTTGGACGAGGGAATTGAATGCACATCTCTAAGTTTGCGGATGACACGAAGCTGTAAGGGCAGTGTTAGCTTGAGGAGGATTGCTAGGAGGCTGCAAGGTGACTTGGATAGGCTGGTGAATGGGCAAAAATTCATGGCAGATGCAGTATAATGTGGATAAATGTGAGGTTATCCACTTTGTGGCAAAACAGGAAAGTAGACTATTATCTGAATAGTGGCCGATTAGGAAAAAGGGGAGATGCAACGAGACCTGGGTGTCATGGTACAATACCAGTCTTTGAAAGTAGGCATGCAGGTGCAGCAGGCAATGAAGAAAGCCCCAAAAAAAAAATTGTATGTTAGCATTCATAGCAAAAGGATTTGAGTATAGGGAGCAGGGAGGTTCTACTGCACTTGTACAGGGTACATTGGTGAGACCACACCTGGAGTATTTCGCGGACAGTTTTGTCTCCAAATCTGAGGAAAGAACATTCTTGATATAGAGGGAGTGCAGAGAAGGTTCACCAGACTGTTTCCTGGGATGTCAGGACTTTCATATGAAGAAAGACTGGACAGACTCAGCTTGTACTCGCTAGAATTTAGAAGATTGTTAGGGATCTTATAGAAACTTTCAAAATTCTTAAGGGGTTGGACAGGCTTAGATGCAGGAAGATTCTTCCCGGTGTTGGGGAAGTCCCATAACAAGGTCACAGTTAAGGATAAGGGCTATCTTTTAGGACCGAGATGAGAAAACCATTTTTTACACAGAGAGTGGTTAGTCTCTGGAATTCTCTGCCACAGAAGGTAGTTGAGGCCAGTTCAATTGGCTATATTCAAGAGGGAGTTAGATGTGGCCCTTGTGACTAGAAGGATCAGGGGGTTGTGGAGAGAAGGCAGGTACAGGATACTGAGTATTGGATGAACAGCCATGATCATTATTTGAATGGTGGTGCAGGCTGAAGGGCCGAATGCGCCTACTCCTGCACCTATTTTTCTATGTTTTTATAAAATGCCTTGAGTAACTCAGTGGGTCCAGTAAGCGACTGTGCTTGTGCAAGGAATGGGGTCGGGGACCCTGCTTCAGACTGATTGTATGTAAGAGTGGGGGAGAAAGCATAGAAAAGAGAGTGTAGTAGGACAAAGTGATAGGTGGATACAGGGGATGGGGGCAATTGATCAGCAGATAGTTGAATAAAAACGGACCAATAAAGAATAAAAGGAGTCTGAATGAAAAGGAAACATAAGGAGAAGAAGAGGAGAAGTGAAATATACAGTCAGAGGGAGGAGGATGTGGGTGGAAGGGGGCGAGTATGGGTGGGGGTGGGGAGGTGGGCAGGGATTGGTGAGAAATAAGTGTGCACTTGGGTGGGGAGAACAGGAAAGAGAGAGAAGGAGGAAGGTATTAATTGGAGATTCAATTTTTCATACATTTCAGTCTGCAGACAGGTCCCGACCCCAAAAACGTTGTCTATCCATATCCCTCAGAGATGTTGCTGCCTGACCGCTGACTTCACTCCAGTACTTTCAATGTTTTATACCGCTGGTGTAAGTTACACAAGCGGAATATGAGGTGCATGTGTTTTGAGGTGTGTTGACAAATTGATGGGTCTCTAACAATTCCCACTGTTTGATGGGAGTGACAACATCTTCATGTTGTAATTTTGAACTACAACTCTATCAGGCAAGTAACTGGAGAGTCTGAATTAGGGTCAACACCAACAGTTTGTTTGTCTTGGTCAGGTTGACCATCTTAATTAGGTCAACATGGACCCTGTTGTTTCTCTTAATCGGGTCAGACGTTGAGCAAACATCTAAAAGTCCTTCATGTTTATTATTGTTTCCTTTATCATAAAAGGATTGTGTAAACGTGTGCTAAAAACATGATCAAAAATTCTGTTATCAACCTGCACATAATCCATACATGTCCATTCCCTGTGTATCCTGTCCAAACGTTTCTTCAACGCCATTATTGTATCTGCCTTTGCAGTGCGTTCCAGGCACTCACTACCTTCTGTGTAAAACAACTTTCCTGCACACATCTCCTTCAAACATTGGTCCTCTCCACCTTAAAGCTTTGCCCTCTATGTATTGATTTTTCCAATCTATGCTTCTCACAACTTTATTAATTATAACCTAAATATCGATAACAGTGCACAGATGATGAGTATAGCACAAGAAACAGGCCCTTCAGCGCACAATGTCTGTGCTGAACTTAATACCAAGGTAAACTAATCTCCTCTGCCTGCACATGATCAATAACCCATCTCTCACAGCATATCCATGTGCCTGTCTAATTACCAGTATTGCCATCAATTAAATGCCATTTTACTTCGGAGTCACGTGAGTGACTACGTGAAGAAACCCGTCAGCCCGCATGCGTGTCTTACGTCAAACGCATGGCGCTCTGACTGGCTGGTGGCGCATCGCTCGACCACCATGCGGTAAGTTTTAAAAAGACCTCCAGGTAAGTTCTTGAACTTAGTCTCGCGGTGGTTTTTTCTCCTGTCTTCTTACAACAAGAACACGATGGATAAGGCGAGGTGAAGTCCTCAACGGGCTGCAGGGAAACCGCTTCCGACGACCGTGGCAGTGCGGTCAGCGGGCGGCAGTCCGTTTCACTATCGCGGTCGCTGACAGCCAGCGACCCCGGGCTCGGCTCGTGGTTCCATGGACAGCACTTTGGCTACCCCGCAGGTCGGGAGAAGGCCAAGTGCAAGTCCAACAGGCCAGTTGACTTGGACGAGTCCCGCCGGGAGAGTTCGCCTCCTCGAGCGGGAAGCGTTGGCGGACGCCTTTTCTTATGAAAAAGATGCGCCAACATGATGTGCTTCTTGGTCGGGGAGTCATATCACAGCGGGTCTCGACGAGCCCGCAGCAGCGCCTGGTGGCAGGGCTGCATTATGTATCCCCATCCGAGGATGGTGAGTATAGACCACCAGTCCTGGGCGGAGGAATGCTCGGTGGCGAGGACCCAAGAGGGAAGCGGAGGTGCCCGACAATGGTCTCAAAAATTTGGCCAGCGCCGTCACTGGTTGGGGAGCCGCTGGAAGAAGAGCTGGTGGCCCAGCATTAATCCCTCCTTCCCACCAGCGTCAGGACAATGTCCATGATGGAGACAGCCAAGAGGTACAGCGCTCCCAGCAACTGTGCCTTCCCTCAAGGTACACGGTGGTGAACAGTTCATCATGGAGCTTGACATATGGGGAGCGGCATTAAGACCCAAGAGGTCAAGATGCAAAGAATTCTAAACCTGCTGGCATCGGGGTTACAGCATTCGCCAGGTCGGTAGACGGCTGCGCATTATCCGGGGCTCAACGGGATGCAATGGCATTGTTAGTGCAATGCACAATTTTAAATTAATTTATTTCGCAAGAATGTCATTGTCCCCAGTTCTCAACCCCAGTTTGCGGGGTTTGTAAGGCCAGTAATGTGCACCGCCCATTTACTGTTTTCTGAGAAGACCTGTCCCAGCAAGGTGAACGACTTGTGATGAAAGTCGAAGGTTGTGGGCTACTTCGGTCCACCACAAACAGACAGTCATCGTTTCGACCCAGCACCCGTAACCTCGACCAGCACCAGACCAGCTGCAGAGACCACGTCCAGCTCGAAGACCCAAAGAACCCAGCCGGAGTATTTTTTAGGACAAGGCCAAACTGGGCCGACAGCCAAGAGCGCAGCTGGCGCACAAAGCACTTCAAGTCGCCAAACATCGGGAAGGAAATAAATATCCAGAATCCGCCGACTATCACTGGAGTAGGTGGGTCTGGTCTCAATGTAAACGAGCGGGTGCGCTGAGAGACTTATACATCTTCATTGCATGTTGGTGTAGGTAATTTTTTCGTTTTGCATGAGGGACGGTGGTTAACTTCCTGACTTGTCATACTCGCAGCAGTAGACAGGTTCAAAATTGTGATTTGCTGGCTCTCTCCCATCCCACGCAGCATGCCTCCAACGTATCTTTGCTCGTTCAAACGGATGGTTTGGAAGTTCAGGCTGAAATTGAAACATCAAGTGCCTAAAAGGAGTGATTGAAAGAAAAAAAAAAGGTCATGAACCTCATGAATTTGTATCCAATATTTTTCACAAGGAAAAAGAAGGGTGGGGGGGTACCGCATCATTTTGGACAACCCAACTTAACACCATTTGTGTATACAAACATTTCAAAAATGGGAAAAAGTTTTTTGTGTTTTGTGACTGCAAAACATTTAATTTCCCTGGGATGTCACATGCACATGAATACTATCTCTCTATAAAAATAAG